>CM021104.1:657794994-658343534 GCA_007115665.2 Sequoiadendron giganteum
AGATGGATAAAGCACTAGCTCCCAAGTATTTTGTTTGATCAAGGAATTGTGTTCTTTCATTGCTTGCTTCCATTCATTTCTTGTTTTAGCCTCTTTCTATGACGGAAGATAATTATTCTTCACTCTTTTTGCAATTAGTGCACAGGTAGCTATCTTCTTTCTTCTTTTGGTTCTCCAACTTTTATTGGCTCCTTTTCCTTCTTCAAGTGTCTTGGTAGGTTATATTGGAAGATTTGATCCCAAGCTCCTGATTGGATTGATCTCCAACAATTTCTAGAGGCTGTAAATTTTCTTGTGATATGGGAAAAATAGTGAAATGATCACCAAACGGTGCAACAATTTCAAAGTGTTGAGCTTTGTCTTCATTGCAATTATCTACGCATATTTTCTTGTATGTCTAGCAAAATTGTCTGATGTTTCTACTTCTAGAGCACCTTCTTCAATGATGAATACAGAAGGATCCTGGTTCATGATCTTGGGTTCTTCTTGTTCATTGTCGTCATAAGAAAATCTTGGATCAAAAGAAATTTGTAAATATATAGATTCATCACTACAACAGATATGTATTTTTCATCCTCATAAGCAATATCTTATCAAATATCACATCTTTACTTATTACCAGTCCTCTTTTATAGGATCCCATATTCTACATATGCTTTGGATTCTTTTGAATGTTCCATCTGATGCATTTGTGACTTTTCAGATCAAGCCTCTTCCTCTTCTCAGCAAACCTATGAACCCATGCTACACATCCAAAGCTTTGAAAATGTAAAGCAAGTGTTTTCTTGCACTCCATTTTTCTTGTGGATTGATATTTATCATACATTCATGGTGACTCCATTAAGATGCTAGCAAAATTAACTAGTTTTGCTGAAAACATATTCTTCGTCTTCTTGGCTTGGACTTTGGAGCATGAAATTTGGCATTTCAACTAAAATTCTCTTCTTCCATTAAGCAATACCATTTTTCAGAGAATTGTATGCTACTATTCTTTTCCAAACAATGGCATTATCCTTACAATAGGCCAACATGGATTTATTTACTTATGCTCCTCTACGGTCTGATATTATGCTTTTCACTAGGTGCCTTATTGTTGTTTTACGACAGTTTTTCCATTCAACAAAGTTCTTAAGACTAGAAGATTTCTTTTTCAGGAAATACATCCATTTTCTTCTGAAAAAATGTGATGCCCTTTATCTATTTTTTTGATATACATTTTTCTATTAAATCAGAATGATGCTAGCCAGCTAGGAAAGAAAGAAAAATGTACCGCATCAATATTTTAACAAAGTAAACCCTAATAATAACCTTGAAGCTGTATTTTATTGATGAAATCTGCTGGAATACATCAATAGAGTAATATTAATAAAATCTGCTAGAATACATTGATAAAATAATAATAATGTGGAAATAATTAGAACTCAAGTATCTGGTGGAAGATCTTTCCCATATCAGAGCTGGTGCTGCTGTATGATGCTGCTCCAGATGCCCCACAAATCAGTATACCAATAGAAAAGAGGATGCTTTTGATCCAATGCAATCCTTGGAATGATATTGCCTGCAAGAAACCAGAAGGGTTCTGTCCTACAATCTCTGGATCCAAGGTTTTTCGTCCCTGCAACGTTAGATGGGTGCTGTGTAATGTCCTGTTTGGAAAATTTCGTATATATCAAACTCGAAGCACACAATTATGATAGTTTCTACTCGGTTTATATATAAACAATTAATATTTATTGCTTCTGGATGAAATCAATTCAGAAATTTTAGTTAAATATGTTTGATTCTTTATTAGATATTATATATAGAATTCTGCTCAGAGAATTCAGACTTATCTTCAGCAGCGCTAATAAGCTAACTTTAAATCTGCAGTGAATCCAAATTAATCTATAGAAAATGGTCCAAATCTCATAAAAATTCGAGGGACAATGAATGAGATCAATCCTCACTAGTATATACTTCTCTAGCAATCACCCCTTGACCACCAAGAAGTATAGAATGGGCTTATGGGTCCTACATACATTGAGTTAGTGAAAAGAGGACATTACAATAGAACTTATTTGGCCCTTGCAATAGGTGGGCGATCCCTCGTGCAAAGGTCAAAACGAACAAGTTCTAATGGTGCCTTTTCATGACAATTTTGTGCTTTCTCATTTTTATCTTGGTGATGTTTTCTAAGAATACAACCTTCACATACTCAAATGTATAAAGTAATTTGAGAAAGTCCACGAGTCATGTTAAGCTCTTTCATCACATTCATGTTATGGAAATTTAAGTGTCCCAAATGAAGATATGCCATAACATGCATTCATATTGTCAATTTGTTTGTAATTGTCCCTAATAAATGTTTTAATTTCCTCATCTAGTTCTGCTGTTGCGACTGCTTTGTAATTGTTTTTTTAATGTATTTGGAAATGCAACTGTTTGTCTGAAACCTGGCTTTCTTATTTTGTTGTGTTAGTTGATGGCCATACAACAAATTGCATGATAATTGAGGAACTTATTACACATTCTTTATCACTCCATTGGAAACTATAACCATACGAATCCCTTCAACTTCTAAGATGGAATTATCAACAATATATATCCTTTCACCATGTATCTTTTCAAGATATGTAAATAGACTACCATCAAGAATCCAATTCTTATCATGATAATGAGCAATTAAGGCTTGATAAAACAGGAGGGCAGAGTTAGCGGTACCTTTTTCTTAGTTTTTCAAATGTTTGTGGTTTCTCCTTGAATTGCTTTAAGGCTTAATCAATGTTCTGGATTCCCACAATGAAAAAACTTTGCTTGAGTTAGCTTCCTCGATGTTTTGATCTTTGCCTTACTTTGCTTTTGTTTGGCCTTTGTTGATCTTCATCATGCTCTTTCTTTGAATATTCCTTTAAACCTCCTTGTGGAACTTTTCTTTCATAGCTGCCTTTTTCAACGTACGGTGAAAGTTGTTGGAGATGCCACCAATTGCAAGAAGCTTGTCTTGTATTTGTAGGAAAGGCTATTGTTCTAGCGATGTTCTGGTTTCCCACAATGAAAACTCTTGCTTAGACTCCTCAATGTTTTGATCTTCTTTGCTTCCTTCGCTTTTGTTTGGCCTTTATTGAACTTCATTGTACTCTTTCTCTAAATGCTCCTTGTGGAAATTTTCTTTCATATCTTTTTTTTTTCAATGTTGGCATGGTGAAAGTTGTTGGAGATGCCACCAATTGTGAGAAATTTGTCTTGTATTTATAAGAAAAGCATGCAAAGTCCTTAAAATATCTTCTAATCTTTCTTCATTTATTTTGCGGTATGGAAGGTAGAAAGGAAATTATCATAAGACCCGGTAAAATGCAAATGTACTACTTGATGCATTTTTCCATCCTCTTCTTTTTCCTCACCATTGGTATTTTGATGTCGGGTTCCTTTATTCTAGCCAAATTTCATTAGATTTTTTCAAAATCATCACTATTGAGGTTGAATAATTCAAAATTTTTGACACAATCGAAATGTCCTTGCTCTATCCATGACATAAAAAATGCTTAGAGATTTTAATTTTTCATGAGTAGTTTTTTTACCCATCAATGTAGTATTTTAAGTCAAAGGCCACACGTGTTGTCATTGCTGCCATGGCAATGTTTACTTGGACATGAAACTTCACAAGATGCATGAAACTTCACAAGATTTTCCTATTTCATAGGAGCTTTTGTTGCATTGATAATCTGCCACACACCTTCAGGAAGATGAGCTTCATATTATTCATCCATTCCTTGTAGTTGTGCCCACACAATATTGGCTCAACAAGAGTGTCTATTATTGGAAAGCCGCTTTCCGAAAAATCTTTGATCCACTAGCTTTCTAACACTTAAAGACAGAGGAAAATGGAGCTTGTATAACCAAAAATGATTGTTTGAAGATTGACTTGCTAGCGGCTATTTTTCTTTTTGAAAATTGGTGAGAAATATCTATGCCCACTAACTGTCCCCTTCTATTCTGTGCTGGGAATCAATGCCACTTGTCTGTCGTACAACTTCTCAAGTTAGATTTTGTACTTTGAGAATTTGAAAGGTTCAAGTTAAATGCCAAATCACCACAATCTGCCATGTTTTAGATCAATATCCTGCTACGCAACCCTTTCCAACTAGCAAGCCATAACAAATAGCAAGGCAAGGCTTGGATTTGAACTTGCAACTGTGGGCGTGTATGCCAATGGCCTTACTGCTTGGGCTAGGCCTTGCGTCCAGCATTGTGTTCGCACCCTGTCAATTGTAATCTTTGAGGTAAAATTTGAGAGGTCACACCTTCCAACTGAAGCCGCTCCATTCCATTTCTTGTGTTGCTTTGTGCTCTGTACGCACTTGGCTCAGACAGTTTTTCTGTTGCTTTATGCTGTTCAGCTGGTGGTTATAACTAGTTACAACAACCATGACCTGCTTGCATTCTGTGCATTGGCCATTGGTATGACCAGTCACCATTATTAGCTCCTAAATATTCTGAAGTCGATTTGAAGGGGCTAAACAGAGGAATTTTTCAGTGCAACAAAAGTGACCTCTGATGGTTTTATGCAAGAAATCCTAATTTGTGATCAGAATTGGAGATTTTTCTTGTAGATAAGGATTCCTATAGGAAACCAACATCTCTTGTACAAACACATTCTTGTACCTTGGGACCAAACAAGGAACTTCTCTCTTCTAACAAGTTTCCACTCACTCTAGATTGAGCAAGATTCAATCACAGATTTTTTTTAATCCTAATAGTCTTGTTATGTTGAATTCAGTCCTGTTTTAGAAAGAAATAAGAATCAAGTCCTAACAAAGCTTTTCCTCCTCTTTTAGAAGAACAAAGGCCCAACGAAGATTTTTCTTTGGCACTTCTTCCTTGATTGTGAAATTTTCGTCACCACACACAGGATTGTAAGGAACATGTATCCAGGTTTAAAACGCCCTAAGCTTTGATCCCATGTAGCATGAAGTATTCATATTCCATGAGTAGTAGAAGAGATTATCCATCACATGCACATGCAGAACACAAACAACAAAAGAGAGAAAGAAAGGGAAAAGATCTCCAAGATATCATTTTATGTATTATAAGGAAATAATAATTTGATACTGATGACCATGAGATAATATTAGTTTGTTTGTTTCATGTTAGATTTTCAGTTTTTTTCACAAGTGGAAAGAGTGTTTATATTAGGAAAAAGGTAGCTATTAGAGAAAATGTGGTAAACTATAATAATGCATCCGTTCAAGCATGTAATCTTAAGCAAATCACTGCTAGACTATGATCCGCTAGGATTCTGTCAAAATGTTTTAACTTTTATCTGTTATGAACCGACTTTGAATAAAAAATGACACATGAACTAACTACAAATTACACAATAATATAAGATTTGGAAACTGTCAGCTATTTTCCTTTTTCAAGTTGGTTGTGGAAACTGGAACTCGAACTTCATAGGAAAATCTGGTGGGTGATTAGTTGATATGCTTCCTGGGAGTCATCTGTATCTATATTATGATCAAGAGCATCAGCATATTCATGTTCGATAGTACCGGCCCCCAGGAACCATATTGATTGTACTTGAAGAAGTACCAAAGAAACTGATTGGAGCTAATGGATTGTTTTAACTTTTAAGGTTGGAGTAGTTATATTCTGTTCTGTTTTCATTTCTTCTGTGGGATGCTTACCTTTATTTTGGTACCCATTGGGATTACAGGGATCATCATGCCTCCAACTTAACAGTTTATTGGAGAATATTGGTGAATCTGTTTTGCTTGCGTCAGAATCTATAGTGTACGTATTATTATTATTTTAATTATCAAATCAGGGTTGTATTGGGGCCCTTGCCCCTGGAATAGAAATGAGAACAAGTGATTACATAGACTTGAACATACTTAAAACAAAACACAAGCAACTAGAATTAAAGAAAGAAGATTTGAGCAAGACTATAATGAGTCAAAATGAAACTAGAAACAAAACAAAACAAAGACCACACAACTAAAGGAATCCGTCAGCCTGCAACACGTCCACCAGCCTCCTCACAGACCTCCTTCCTAAAACACTCCTAGACTATCATAGAATCCTTGTTTGAAGGACCTAAGGGACCACTTTGCCAGGTTGGAGAAAACCACTCTATGCAGCAACTCCTTCCATGGGGTGGCCCTTTGACAAATACCACCTTCCTGTTAGATAATGGTACCTCAGAATGTATCCTCCAGCAGGGTGCATGTGTTGAGGCACACTTCAGCAGAGTGTACAGTCATAGAGAACAGCATTTCCATTCTTGGCAATTCTATGCATGGCTGTCCAGATTTTGTAGTTTGCTTTTGCCAAGTTTGGCTTTGTCCAATTAAGGGTGCAGATTCCTAGGATAAAATTTGATCAAGGGTTGATGGATCGAGTTTTAGGATCCAGGCTATTTTTAGGGTCTCTTCTTCAGCCATAAAAGAAGGCCTAGGGTAGGTGTTTTTTCATTCAGTTTTAAGAGTGTTCGAAAGCATTGTAACTTCTGTTTTCTGATGAATAAAACGTTAATTTGATTTGGAGCAGATTGGAGTTTTTATCAGTTAGCGTTTCTCTACAGTATATGTCTGTAGATTCTAGCATTTAAAGATCAGCAATTTTGATTGGCTTTCAGGTTTACGCTAGCTAGTTTATGATTCTTTAAGATCAGAGTCTGCTTACCATGGTGTAGAGGAATTTTCAACTTGGTATTAGAGCTTAGTTTTTGAAACCTTCTAGATTTTGTGTATAGAGAGGTTAGCTGTTTGGAGTAGAGAACAGTTGGAGGATTTCAGTGGGTGGTGTGTTCAAGCTTTAGTGATTGAAGCAGAGTGTCAGGCTTGTGGACTTGTGAAACCTTAGTTGATCCAATGGCAACTCCTAGTATGCAAGAAAGGCACTTGTTGGAGGGATCCTCTAACCATGTGCTATGGAAATTAAGATTGCAGAATATCCTAGAAGAAATAGAGTTATGGTACATTGTGGAGAAGAAGGTTTTGCCTCCAACAGATTCCAAAGATCTGACAAAACACAAGAAGGTAGTGAAGGTGAAGCGGATCCTGTTGGATTTAGTGAAGGACCATCTCATCCCTCATATCACCACCAATAAGACTGCCAAGGAGATTTATGATGTCTTGGGAACCTTGTACCATAGTGTGAATGTATCCAAGGTGATGCTTTGGAGGAACAAGCTCAACACTACCCGTGTGAGCAAGACAAATGCAGTGGCAAGCTATCTGATGAAGCTAGCAAAGCTTAGAGATCAGATTGGTGCTATTGGTGATGAAGTCAATGATAATTTGCTAGTTTGGATTGCTTTGAATGGCTTCTGTCCATCATGGCACAACTTTGTTCAAGTTATTTGACTTCAATTAGTTGTGGGATGCTTTCACTAGAGAAGAGATGAGAGTACAACAAGTCTCGAGTAGTTATCAAGATGATGTTCAAATCCAGGTTCTCGTTGGGAAGGTGGGGGAGGAAGGAAATAAAGTATCAAGGAGTGGTTAGAAGAAGTTGGAAGATTTAAGGTCTTCTAATCATTAGAAGAAAGAAGACTTAGGGGCATCTAATCATTTGAAGAAAGAAGACATAGGGTCTTCTAATTATTAGTCAAATGCTTCAATTGCAATAAGCATGGCCACCATGTGTCTTAGTGTCCAAAGAAGAAGAAAGGGAAGGGTAAGAAGCAGTAGTAGTAGAAGCAATTTGCAAGAAGTGTAAAAGCTTTAGGTGTAGACGAGTTAATTGCCAGGCTTGACACAACCTTTGCCGTGGTGTCATGTCTTTCCACCAACATAGTCTTAGGTGTTGGATTGTATGTTAACAATGGAGTCTTGAGACATATGACTTTGAATAAGTAAGCTTTCTTCTGCTTGAAGGAATAGGATATTGGCATGCAGCTGGAGCTTAGCAATGATGCCAAATACTCAGTGACTAGGATAGGGTCTATCTCATTCTGCATGCCAACAAGAGAAGTTTTGGAACTACATAAGGTACTATATGTTCTTGGCATGGCTAAGGGTCTCCTTTCAATTTCTTGTCTAACAAATTTGAAGTGTAGGGTTGAGTTTAATGATCAACAAGAAATCATCAGGAAACACAACCCCAATCCTAGTTGAGTCTTGGCCAAGGGAGTTTGAGAGGGTGGCCTTTATAAGTTGCTAGTAGATTTAGTGAAGTAGAGAGCTTTGTTAACTTAGAGTGACAATTTGCATAAGTTTTGGCACATAAGATTTGGGCACTTGAACTATGGATCATTGCCTCTTCTTAAGGACATGGTGATTGGATTCCTTGATTGGCCTCTCATTAGAAGAGATTGGTGTCTCTTGCTAAGTTGGTGCTTAGCTGTGGGGATTGGTGTGTCTAGTGGGTTGGTGCCTACAAAAGAAGATTTGTAAAAGAAGTGGGTTGGTGCCTAAAAAGAAGATCTATATATAAGCAATATTTTGCCATGGTTTTCTCCCGCAAGGGTTCCACGTAAACTGTGTGTTCATAATCTGTTCTCCCCCCCCACCCCTTTCAATATAATTGAGTGCTCATCAAAGGCTTCTTTTCAAAGTAGTGACCATAGGTTGAGGGGTATTTAAGATTTGGTTCATTCAAATGTTTTTGGATCCATGCCCTTAGCCTCCTTGAGATGTAATTTGTGTCATTGACGCTTCTTCAAAAAAGACTTTTATTTATTTATGAAGACCAAGGACGAGGTCTTTTATAGGTTCAAGGAGTTCAAAGCCGTTATTGAGAACTAGATAGGCAGGAAGAACAAGCTATTGAGATTAGACAATGTAGGGAAGTTTACCTCCAATGACTTTGATTTCTTTTGCAAAGAAGTAGGGATCAAGAGGGAGTTTATAGTACTAGTACCATACAACCCTCAACAAATGACGTGTAGAGAGAAAGAAGTCTATAGTAGACTTGATTGCTAAGTCTATGGTTCATGACTTAGATCTGGCTAAATTTCTTTGATAATCCCTAGTATTTCAGTCTACATAAAGCAAGTGTTCTCAAAAAGTGTTGAAGGACAAGACTTTAGACTCTAAGAGGAGCTTTTATTGGGGAGAAACTAGATGCTCCTCATTTTAGGGTTTTTGGGAGTCCATTTTTCTTTCATGTTCTAGAAGACAATAGGACAAAGCTTGAACCCTCCAATTTTAAGGGTATTCTAGTTGGCTATGGTGAGTCCTCTAAGGCGTACAAGATCTATGTTCTATCTTAGAGGAAGATAGTATTAAGTCGGGATGTGAAGGTCAAGGAGGATGCATGGTCTTCTAGGTGCTAGGAGCTTCTAACAATAGTTGATGAGGAGAAAAAAATTGCTGCCCCAAGTGTTGATCCACAAGTTTCAAGGAAATACAAGTTTAAATCAAGTACGTTCTAGTATATGTATAGAGACAACTTTACACCCTACCGCAACCAAGAAGCCTAAATGGCTTCAATAGACATTATAGGAGGTAGAGGAGCAAGTTGGTGTTCTAAAGACTTATTTTTTGGTAAGTCATCCTGCTAAGAAGTTTCTTGGTTATGTTGCATTGATGCATTTCATCATTGATGTAGAGCCTTCTAGTTATGAGGAGGCAACAAATTAGTTGGTATGGTAGGTTGCCAAGGTGGAGTACGACACTATCATGAAGAATGATGTGTGGGAGATAGCATTGAGACCAACGGGGAAATTAGTGGTGGATTCAAGGTGGTTGCACAAGTTGAAGAATCCAATTAATGGCGACAAAGAAGTAAAAGGCTTTGTTTGTAGTGAGAGGATTCTCTCAAACATTTTCCCTAGTCACTAGGTATACTTCTATCAAGACCCTTATGTCTTTAGCAACTATTTTTGGTTGGTAGTTATAAGACCCTTATGTCTTTAGCAACTATTTTTGGTTGGTAGTTACATTAGATGAATGTTAAGACAACTTTTTTGAATGGCTTGATTGAGGAAGATGTGAACATTAATTAGTTGAGAGGATTTGAAGTGCATGGGTGAGAGACCCGTGTACACAAATTGAAAAAAGCTCTTTACGGGCTGAAGCAAGCACCCCGTACTTGGTGCTTCAAGGTCAATGAGTACTTGTTAGGCTTGGGCATCACCAGAATTGTTGCAGATCCCAATTTGTATTATTTATTTGATGCATCCAAGTTGTTGATTTTGGTCTTACATGTAGATCATTGATCTGATATTACTGATATTTTAGAGAATCTCATTGTAGGGTGCAAGGAAGAGTTGGCGAGAGAATTTGACATGGACATTGGATTGTGCACTATTTCTTGGGTCTAGAGGTTTGGTAGAGGATAGGTGAGGATTCCTTGGGCAAGGAAAATACATAGTAGATATTTTGAAGGGGTTCTAGATGATGTATTGCAAACCCATTGCCACTCCTAGGATATTAAATCTGGAGTTGCATGTTTTCATGGATCCAAATTTGGTAGATCCTTCGGTGTATAGGCAATTGATTGGGTCTTTGATGCATCTAGTCAATATCAAAACATATATATGTTTTGTAGTGAACACTTTGAGCTACTCCATGGTTTGTTGAGTTGAGGTAGATTCACTAGGTTGCTTCAAAGCATGTACTCTAAAACTTGAAGGGCATAATGCATTGAAACATGCAAGGGATGATGAGTTGAAACATACTGTATCTTTTGCATTTTAAGGCGAATAAAGGGCATGGGAGGATTTGTGGGACGCCCCTGCCCCATTAGAAGCCAATAAGTATTTGTCACATGTCATTTTTTTGTTGAAATATAAGTTCTTTTTTGTAAGGGACACCTAGCCATCCTTGGGATGGTCGAGGGATGTTTGAGATGTCCTTGGCCACCTTAAGGACAGCTAGGTGTCCCCCTGTTCTTGCCATCCTCGAATGTAGGGACACATTCCAAGATGTTTCTTGGTTTTTTTAGTTTGGGTCCTCTAATGTCCCATTGTCTTTGAAATGCCTTAGGGGATGGGGATGGGGATGCATTCTTGTGTAACATAGTATATATATTGTAAAAGAACTTGAAGATACACATACATAGTACAAAGAAGCACACAAAATATGACTAATCTAACTCACTGTTCTATGCAAATGTTTTGGCTTACTCTTCATCAATGCAACTAGATCTCTACCAACCATACATGTGCATCCTACTCAATTCACATTGGCCCCTTAGGCTCTACCTACCCCCATGTTGCTGGGCTCTCCTACTCAATAGTCTTCTGATCAATGAGACACAAGTCATTGTGTTAAGTCACAGACTTTGTTTGCTCGCCAAAAGGTAAGTTTTCCTTTTGATAGAGTGGATGAAGTAGTATGCAGACTGGTTCCTTTCAGCAGCAGAGAAACTACAAATCTGTGATAAATTCTATATGGCTAGTGTATGTATCAATGATCAAGGTCATGCTATCAACATTGACTCATTGGGTTCCCTTGTGCCAAAGTTACCCTTTCTATCTTTCTCAAACTCATGTAGCCCTCGAGTTCAACAAATGCAGTTCACTCTTGTTGGGAAGTGGGTTCCTCTAAACATTTTTGTAATGGCCTTCATGAAGCTCTTCTTTACCTGCACATTATTTATATGGAGAAGTTTAAGGGGCCTTTGCACATACCACATCAAGTTCAATGCATAGATAGACATGTGCAAATAGTGATCAACTTCTTTTACCCTCACTGGATGACATGTTGAATGTGCTTATTGTAGAACTGCAAGGCGGGTTCTCTTGTCAAACAACAAATTTTATTTGGCTGAGTGTGCCATCAACACTCGCATATATCTCCCAAGGCTGGGAGTTTCAGAATCCTCATATTTGATCACTATGAAAATTGGGGATATGATGGAGGTTATGTATTTGGCATTTGACAATAAATTGTCACTTTTCACTTCCTTCACCTTTTCTTTTGACTTGTCCCATCACTTCCTCTTCTATGTCATGTTTATTAGTTACAAGGGCTGTTGCAACTAAATCATCCTCGCCAATAGAATGGTGTAGGTCGCATATCTGTTATTGATGGGTTTGATGAATTCTTTTCTAGAGAAGGACCAAAATAGAGCATGTGATGTGTGCTGATTTTAGATTATCATCTACACATCTCTAATATCAGCTACAATCTAATTGATTCACTTTAAGTCATCCTCACCATAGAATGAAGTAGGACGCATATCTGTTATTGATGGGTTTGATGAATTCTTTTCTAGAGAAGGACCAAAATAGAGCATGTAATGTGTGCTGATTGTAGATTATCATCTACACATCTCTCACATCAGCTACAATCTAATTGATCCACTTAATTGTCAATGACCTTGAGTGCATTGTTCATGGCATGCACATGAGGGTTCCAATAGATATGCTTGTAGACAACTTCAATAACTTCTCAACTACCCTACATCTGTCACAACTTGCAACATATTGGCATGGCATGGTATGGTGTTTCGGAGAATCTAAAACTGGAACTTTGCATCTTTGTGATTCCCTAAACAATCATTGCCCTCAGGAAGTAAGGCCTCTCCTTAGTTGTGACCGTGATATTGCATGCACATGAGGGTTCCAATAGATATGCTTGTAGACAACTTCAATAACTTCTCGACTACCCTACATCTGTCACAACTTGCAACATATTGGCATGGCATGGTATGGTGTTTCGGAGAATCTAAAACTGGAACTTCGCATCTTTGTGATTCCCTAAACAATCATTGCCCTTAGGAAGTAAGGCCTCTCCTTAGTTGTGACCGTGATATTGATTAGTGGATGGTATGTGATATTTGGTCCACTCATCGATGACAATGCTGCATCCATGTGGCCTTTATTTCCTCCATTAGCACATTATCTTGGAATAGGTCTTATCCAAGATATAATTTCTCAGTTTTGTCTGCCTAGGTCCCACATATGAAGGCCCTATTTGTGCAACCTTGGACATAGCACCCTTCAAATAAATAGAATGAGCAATATGGAATGGAATGGTGTTAGCAAAGAAGAATTCGTGAAGAACATCATTTACCTTATCTTTGGTCTGTACATTGAACTGCTATCAAGTTTGGATTTGAATTCATGGCCCTTAGGTTCTACTACCGTTGATGCAAAAATAAGAAGTTGCGCATGTTGAGTACTAGTAGTTCTGGAAGAAGCAAGAGAGCAAGAGACATGTCAAGCCAATTTTCCCCATGAGGGTGATCACAAGCAGATTTTGTTTTGTCATCTACAGCTGTCACTGAATACCTGCTTAATCTGCTATAGTACTTGTAGGAAATTAAGGTGTTGCCATCGAGTCCTTAGATTACACATTAATATGCATGATTCAAGAAGTGATTTTCTTTTGAATGGGATTGGTTTAAAAATTAGATTGAATTTAGTCTATTCATGCTTTGTAGACCTTAAGTTTGCTATATATGGTAAGGATAGATACTCTGTGAACTGTGGTGTATGTGAAAGGAATGGGACGGGGAGATTTAATGGATAAATAAAGCATTTTCAAAAAATTATAAAATTCAAAAGAGAATTCATGTCAATCAAGGGATTGTTCTATACCCGAGGAGTGAGAAAGACAGCATTTATACTTGCACAACAAGAAAAATCTGAAATAGGGAAATAAAGTGCAAAATTGCTTGAACCCTCTCATTGCCCAATCTTGTAGGTAAACTGGATGTAGTTGTTGAATAGTAATTAGATTTAAATCAACAAACCTCAATATGCAAATCAAAACTCCTGGACTGCTTCTTTATACGGTTTAAGATCCTTACGATGGTTTAAGGGTCTAGATTTAAACAAAGGATTAGTAGTTAGGAAGATAATCAGATTTACTTAATCAAATCTAGGAAGACAGTAACTGTGCATGTGTGCTGATCAGGATTAATAACTCGGACATAATAATACAAAAGTAAATTTTCCTTGCACAGCTTGCAGGCAAAAGTTGAGTGGTCAGCCTTGCAGGCCTGCTGTATATAGGGTAGAATCAAATTGATAATTAAGTGATCAGACACACTGAAAGTGGTTCAGTCTTTGACTGAATTGGCATTATGAACATTCTGATCTAGCTGAGGGTGGAGCAGAGATAACTTGTTTCCCTTTCAATGATAGGACCGTATATCTTTTGTGATATTGATGTCACTGTTAAATTTTTAGTTCCTCCTTTTTTGTAAATATATCCATTTTGATCATGATGCCAAAATTTGCAATCTTTGCACTTCCTTGTCTTCAGCATGTGTGCCCATTCATGTTTTGTTTATTTGCTGGACTTTTCCTGAAAATGTGCAGTAATGTCTAATGTAAATTAAACTTTTATGGCTTTAAGCAATCTGTAAGAGTTACCTGATTGCAGATTGAAGATTCTGGTGGCTCAGCACTCATTTATGGAGGAGATGTTTCAAAGGAGGCTGACGTTGAGGCTATGTTTAAAACAGTAAGAATCAGCTATCAAGATCTAATTATGATGCCAAGCTATGTTTCTCAAGCAGATTTCCTGTTGTACTCAATCATTGCTTGTACTTCTTTGTTTGAGCAGGTAGTTGATGCATGGGGTACAGTTGACATTTTGATAAATAATGCAGGTATTATTGGCCTTTCATGTCTTTCTTTCCAATGGGTGGACAAGATGGATCAGTTATTTCACAAAATTTTTATTGCGTGCCAAGCATCTGTGCCCTGGTTTTCTTTGCAGGTATTACAAGGGACACACTAATGATGAGGATGAAAAAATCTCAGTGGCAGGATGTCATTGACTTGAATCTTACAGGTGTATTCCTTTGTACGCAGGTACGTTTTTATGATTTATCTAATATATATTTATTTTCTGAATAATGGCATAACTAATGACAGTACACAAATATCTAATTTTTTCTTCATGGTTTGTCATCATGCTAATTGTTCTTCATGTAAGTAATTATTTGTTGATTTTCTATACAGGCTGCTGCCAAAATCATGATGAAGAAGAAGAAAGTGAGCTTACTTTTCCAAATTACTGTGCAGTATTGCAAATTTCTGCTGTTCCAATAGTGTTTTTGGTTTGTGCACTAGTTGCAGGAAGTTTATAATGCAAATGAGTTGTTTGTTATGCTGTATTCTATGATACAATCGATCTCTAATTATATTTGCATTCTATGAGTTATATGCTTGTCTTATTCAATCCTTCTGTCTCATAGTTTGATCCCCTTATGTTCCAGAACCTATGAAGCAATAACGCCTGAATACTAAAATCTACCCCTTTGAAATCATATTCTCTTATCCTTTGATATGTGTTCATAATAATTGAAATGACAACATTCCACTAGTTACTGACTATTTGATATCAACAGAGAACTGTAGACGATGAGTAGTTTGTTGTATATAGATTCTTAATCTTACAACATATATGAATGCCAGATTTTGGCCCATGGTGAAATTAACAGATGCCCAGTGCCTAGTTGTATTCAGATAATGGGTTGATTATCTTGCATTTCTGTTTAAAATAATATAACCTGGAAGGAATTACAGTGCACTGATCTGTGCATATGTAATATGAAAATACACTAATAAGAGTTACTATATCACACTTACAGATTCATGGATTCATTCTTTAATCTTTTCTATAGTATCTACAGTTAGACATATGTCCATAATAAGCAGTGTAACTATAGCAAGTGAGGAGAAATTTCATTTTTTGTGAATATAAGTGCAACTTACAGCTTTACTTGCAAGCTAATCTTTCTCACTGTATCCTTTATAGCATTATGCATATTCTCAGCTCATTATGATAAGTTCTGCACAACAACATGACTTAATATTTGGCATTGCTTCATATCACAATTTTTCAGAAATAGGTCTTCAATTCTGTACCACAATTGCATATGCATTCCTTATATCAATCATAGTTTCAAATCTTATTCAGTATGCGATTAACGAAAAATATAATCAAATCTGTGATGGCATTTTATAACATAGATATTTAAGGATCTATATAAATAATGGCAGTTGGGTGATTTTCATGGATGCTTCTGAAGCAAGTGCTAGTAGGATAAAAAGACCTCCTTACGGTCTGCTTAAATTTTTTTGGCTTGCCATCTTTTCCTTAGCTTTTTGTTTGTTACATATCTACTTTCCAAATATGTGAGATATGACACAGTTTCCTATTTATGTGTCCTATTATTTCAGTAAATATATATACTTATTAGTATTAGTTCTATGAATGTCTTTTTCCTGGCATTTTCTTTCAAAGAAGATTTTGTTATCCTATGGTAGATATTTCTGACCTTTTCCAGTTTTCTATATTGTTTGAGTCCTTCATTACTTAAGCAAACGTTTATACCAACTAGTATCGATGCTGTGAATTGTTCATGTTCCTGGCATTTTCTTTTAAATAAGATTTTTCTGTCCTATGACACATAACTCTGACATTTTAATTTTTCTTTGACCTCAGAAACTAGATAGTACATGCCTCAGAAAACAGCTGAGCATGTTGTTTGTAGTGAATAACAGACAAATTAACACGACTCAGACTTGGCATGAACTTGGAAAGAAAAAAGTCACAACTGATAAGCAACTTGGAAACAAATTGGCAAAAAATATGTATTATATTCCATGTGGAAATTGCAATGAAAATGCAATAATCTGGTGTACTGATTTACAGGCCTGAGTAAATCAATTCAGAGAGTTCATATCTGCCACAAACTACTTATTAAATTTCAAAGTTTTGTATAATCTTTGAATGGTTTTCCTAGGTCATATTTTGAAAAAGTAAATGTGTGTTCTGCTATGTAGTATGTGGCTACATTTTAATGCACAAATGCCTTATATTATACTTAGGAGGGATGCTTTTTATCAAACGCAAATTCTGGAAGAGAAGAATCATCTAAAGTTATTCCTTAATGCTTTATGGCATGCTGAGAAGGACCATCTTTCACATGAACTCCTAAAATTTATTGTGCTACCTTCACAGACGTGCTCTGTACACCCATCCATCTGTCTGACATAATTCAATGCCAAAACCAGTGCCATTTCATATCACAAATTGCTTCTTTGAGAATCATGTTTGATAGCTATGCAAAAAATGCAGACTGCTTTTCTGATTCTTGCAATAGGTTAGAGACTATAAAATAACTCAAAAGAGCTTATAGCATATGAATCTATGATATACCAGCACAAAATGCCAACTCCAAAATGTTAGGAGAACAATTTTCTTTCCTTTGAAAGCATGATGCACAGAAAATCCATATGCTTAGTCTGTTTCTGTACCATTAATTCAAATTTCCTTGTTTGTTACGAATGATGTGAAACTCAGGCTTCATAGGATAATCTCGAGGCATTATTCAGTACATGCAGCCTGTTTCTTGTTGTGAATTTTATAAATATTGAATGTATGATGTTGTTGCAAGGCTTTCATTTATTTTGAATTTTATTTAATTGCATTCATGTTACATTGTCACTGTGGTTTAATGTATTTATAGTTATTTCTATAATGAAATATGATTTTTAGATGTTCATCTTGTGGATATGATTTGTAAATACAAAAGCTTAATTATTTCAAACTTCTGTTAGTTTAGATACATAATCTTCTATTCTTGTGTATTGAATAAAATTATAAATAGTAGGAAATCTCATTTGTTGGCCTGACAAAATGGTAGAATTTTAAAATGAACAAAATGTCTAATATGTTATGTATGCTATAAAAACCTTTTATTTTTTCCTCATTTTAATAAATCTCCTTGCTTTATATTTCTTCAGGGAAGAATCATCAATATCTCATCTGTAGTGGGTTTGACGGGCAATATAGGACAAGCTAATTACAGTGCAGCCAAAGCAGGAGTGATAGGGCTGACGAAAACCGTTGCAAGGGAATATGCTAGCAGGAATATCACAGTATGCCTCTGAACTTTCATGTTTCATTATAAGATTTCATTTAGCCTTTTTATTTGTAGATATGGTAATTGTTTATGCTCACTGGAAAGTAATTTGTAAGAATCAGAAATGTATGCTTATAATTATTTTGTCTTTTATTCAGGCAAATGCTGTTGCTCCTGGATTTATTGCATCCGATATGACAGCAACACTTGGTGATGAAATTGAGAAGAAAATTCTTCAAACCATACCTCTGGGTAAGCATTTCAGATAAGTTATGATTTTTGGGCATGCAAAAAATTGTTCATGCACTTTATTTAGACATGTTTTGATCTCAATTGCAATAACTCATTAGAATGTAGGATCTTAAAAACGCGAGTACTTATAATGTACTCAAGAATAGGGGGTAAATGAATGGCAGCCTTGCCCTTGCAGCCGACACTGAAATAGACACCCACAAGATTTTCAACTTTCCATAATTGGAACCCACCCACATAGAGATTGCAACAAGAAAATTAAACACATGCAACTTCACAAATCCAAACATGCATGAGGATTTGACTCACCGATAGATCTGATTTTGTTCAAAGCACACGATAGACATACATGCATGAATTCCAAAGAAAATCCAGCAGTCTCCCCAAGAGATTACAACAAAAATTGCACCTACAAACACTAGACAATACATCACTTTTTATTCTAGACCTTTAGATCTCCACCCAATGACATGTACATTGAATTTTGGGGAAATTTTGACAGAGTTTGCCCTTGTTAATGAAACACTTGCAACTGCAAAAGACCTGCACACATGCAACGCCACTCTAATCCAACCCCTGGAAGAAACACACACATTAACAACTCCTCAGTCTCCACATTTGAGCCCCTTGGCAGCCTACAAACACAGGAACTCCATGCTGCTTGCTACTTGCCAATCCTCTCTTTGGAAGCTAACTCCCTTTCAATTTCCAGGAATTCTTTTTAGTTTTCCTCTCCAATTGATACCAAAATTCAAAATTCTATGCATGTTTAAAGTGTAACCCCTCTTCACCAAAGGGAATCTCATTGTTGGTTAGAAACTAAGTTGCCGAATCGGGTACGGGCATGGGTACGGGTACGGGTACATGGGTACGGCAAACAAAATTGGGGGTTGGGTACGGAATCGGGTACGTCTGTACAAAAATACAATAAATATTTATATATATACACGTCCATACAAAAATACAATAAATAAATATATATATATATATATATGCACCCTAGAAACAAAATTAAGTTTAGAATGTCGTATACCAATAAGTATGATAAACAAAACCATGACAAATTTCAATTTTTGAAACATAATATACAAATTTAAATTCAGTTTTCAATATCAAAAGGATCAAACTTGAATGTCATGATAGATAATCATTGTTTAACATTTAAAAAATACAAACAGTAACCAATTCACTAATCTGCAATTCCATCAAATGGCTCATCATCAAGATTAAGATCATCATCAACATTAACATTAGATGATGGAACCACATTAGCACTTGTACTAAAAGTATGTTGACTACTTGACTCCTCAAAAATTAAAGAAGATTGTGCAATTGCAGCCAAAGATAGATTTAGGTCAGCTCGCTCCGGTTCTACATCCCACATCTTTGCTGCCCCTTCTTTGTACTCATCCTCTTTGTGAGTAAAAAGGCGCAAGTTGGAATGAACATAAACTAGCTCCTCTGCTTTGTGTGATGCCAATTGATTGCGCTTGACTGAGTGGATGAAGGAGTATGTACTCCAATTCCACTCAGTTGAAGAAGAACTGGCAACCTATTGAAGCGAAGGGAGCTCTCATTAGAGTTGTTAAATTAAGAAAAAATGTAAATCAAACTTCAAATTTGAAAATAACGCATTTTAGTTTTAAATTTTTAAATGATAAAACTTAAAAAGTTAAAACTTACTTGAGATAAGACTTTTATTGCAAGAATTTGGAGGTGTGGCATCCTGTAGCCATGGAGGTACCACCAAGAGTGAGCATCCTTCTTATATTTGTCACGGACAGCAGCAGGAGAATGATTATTAGAGTCACAAAAGCTAGCAAATTCACTTGAAACTACATCTTCTATCTTAGGATCAGGGAAGAGCTTAACAAGAGCTTTACTAAACCCATCGTTGACTTCTATATCACGGTATGGTGGCAATCTATTTGGTATAGCAAGGAGTTGATGGCTGTAAAATTTGGGAGTCAATGAGAAGGCAAGAAGATGGAGTGGGGTGGTCATTTTGTTCCACCGGTCAACACAAATTGCATGCACCTCTTTGAAGAAGGTTTCTTCAGGATCTTGCTCTTTTGCACATATGATGCTTTTCATCTTCTCAAGCATTGAGTCAATGCCATCATAAAGCTCCCCCAAGCATGGCTTATCCATGTCAGTGAAGCGTATCATGCTCAATATGGGCTCGGTGAAAGCAAGAAGATATTCTGCTCGATCCCACCAAATGTCATCTAGAATCTTATGTTTTATATTTGCTGCCCTCTCAGTGTTTGATTGCCTCCATATAGACCATGGTTGGCTAATGACCATAGCAGATAGCGCCTCTCGCACCTTCACAAGTCGTCTCAAGACGATTGTGTTGGATGCAAATCTAGTCTCAACCACCTATTTGAAAATAAAAGGTAAATAATTAAAATCAAAATATATATCTATATGTATTCTAAACAAATTATTGAAGTAAAACATAACATAAAAAAAATGCAATGTTTGAAGTTTGAGTTACCTTCAGTAGTTCTAGTCGCGAGAATGATCTAAAGATAGCTTGCGACATGTGGTGATTTGTTACGAACATTTGGATCTCTTCAGCTTTAGCATAGATTTGTTTGATCCAATCTATTTTTGTACCCAACTTCTGTAGCATGAGGTTGAGGGAATGGACGGCACAAGGTGTCCAAAATATATGTTCAAATTGTGACTCAACTATTATACCAGCAGCTCTACAATTCTTTGCATTGTCTGTTACAACTTGGACAACATTTTGAGGCCCCACTTCATTAATGCATTGTATAAGGATGTCAGCAATAAATTGTGCATCCTTTACCTGCCCCTCACAATCCACAACCTTTAGAAACATTGCCCCTTTAGGGCACACTGCAATCAAATTAATCAATGGTCTATTTCTTGCATCTTTCCATCCATTAGAAATAATAGACACACCTGTTTCTTTCCATGAGGCTTTGATGGGATATAATGCATCTTCTACATGTTTTACCTCCTTTGCCAATATAGTGGTGCACACCTTCTCATAACCTGGGCTTGTGTACCCCTTTGGAGCTTCATTTGCTTTTCTGATCATGTCTTGCCAATAAGGTGATCTAACAACATTGAAAGAGATGCCATTTGCATAGACGCATCTTCCAATGGCTTGGTCAGCAAGTTGTCTTGCATCATTAGTAAATGCCTTCTCCAATGGTCCCTTTGCTTTCTTCGAAACACTACCCTCATTGACATTTTCAACTTCATTTACTCTCAAAAAGGGATGGCTTTCTACTACAATGTCAGGACGACCAATATATGTTTAAGATGAAGTAGATGGTGCCCCCTTTCCTGTACTTGATGGATGCCCCATTTTTTTTTTGAACCCTTGCATCTGCTTCCTCTTGCTTTGCAATATATTCTGCTATTTTCTCAGGTGTTATAGGTATTTTATTTTTTCCTAGACATGGTTTAATTCCTTTCCTAGTAACTGCACACAAATGCGCTTTCACTTGGCTATAAGAACTAGTGTATTTCGTTTCGCACCCAGGGCATATCCAAACACATGTCCCCCCTCCTGGAACTTGCTCTACTATTTCTACATGTCTCCATAGCGGTGAAGCCGGATCAAACTTGAATGAAGGATTAGTATTACCGACGGAAGTTGAACTGTTTGCCATGATATTTAGAAAATAGAAACAATCTCTAAACTTGCAATTACAAATTTTAAATTTAAAAATTGTTAAGAGAATATATAAATCTAAGCAATAAATTATAATTTTTTTAGATCTAAATTGTATAAATTATAATTTTTTAAAATCTTAAATTGTATAAATTATTAATTTTTTAAATCGAAATTGTGCAAATCTAAGATTTTAATTTCTAAACAATAAAATAATTCTAAAATTTATAAATTATATAATATAATATATGAATACTAAAAAATTAAAAATAATATATGAATATTATATTTTAAAAATTACATATATTACTATTATATTATTTATTAATAATTTAATATAATAATTATTTATATAAGAATCAAAAAATAAAAACTATAAATAAAAGTTAAATTATAATAATTATTTATTCATAGTAAAAGTTAAATTTTTAAATATGACAAATCACAAAATATTAAATAATTAATATATAAAATTATATTTTAAATAATAAATATAATATATATTAACTATTATAAATTTTATTATATACTAACTATTAATTTTTTTTTTAAATTTATACTTTAGTGTTTAAATTTAAAACAATACAAAAAAAAAAAAAGACCTTTTTTTTTTTTGAAAACCCTACCTGGTCGCGCGCACGTGTTCTTTCTCTGCCACGCGCCCTCTTGTTCGCTCTCTGCCCGCGCGCCCTCTTGTTCGCTCTCTGCCCGCGTGCTTGCGTGCCTGTCGTTTCCCTTTCATTTCTTTGCCTTTTTTTTTTTGCTGTCAAACTCTTTGGCGTTTTCTTTCTGCGTTTTTGAGTCTTGTAATTTGCAAGACACAACTCACACGCCAAATCCGCGTCTTTGACAAGTAATTTCGCCCTAAAATTCATAGAAATCGAGGGAAAAGTCAAACGCCAGATGAAAAAACAGTCAAAAAACGCGTCTGAGTCACCACATCATCTGAAAAATGTCGGGAATTGCGTTTGTGTTTTTGGAATCGAACCCATAGAGCATTTGCCGATTCTTGTCCGATTCTACAACGATTCGATTCTGTTTCAGTACTCGAAACGATTCCAAACGGGAATCGCTCAGGAGAGGGTGACGATTCAGTAACCTAGGTTAGAAATAGCTTCGTGGGGCACCCTCTTCGACATGCAATAGATATTTCATTGATATCTCTTATACCCACCTAGAATTAGCTAGTTTGAGCACTCCATTCCAAGGGTCAATTTGGACAAGTCAAAGATGCAATTTGTATGTAATTCTTCTTCTATGATGCATTGTAGATGCTCCTACACACACAGTTAAAAAACTTGGACTTGGCAATAACTTGGCTGACCCAAAATCTTTAAAAACTCAGGACTTGGCAAAAACACAAGGGAAAACTTGGCAATAACTTAGCAAATTTATCAAATATTTAATAATACACAATTTAAAAAAAAACATTCTTCAAAAACACACATATTACTGATTTCCTTCTTATATATATCAAAATTAGAGTTCAATACATACCATTGGCCAAAAAACAAGTCTTTAATCTTGCCAGGTCTCCTACTTGTAGATGCCATATTTTTTTTAGAAACCAGAAAATGGAAATAAAGCCTAGCAAAAGACAAATAACAACAAAAAAAAATCAATAATCATCTATATATTCGTTCTCATTGTGGATATGGATCTATCATCTATCTATATTAAGGGGAGCATTGGTGAAATTAGCTGAGAATGTACATATTTATTATGTACATTTATTTCCATAGTTGCCGGGAGACGCAGGGTACTGGTATTGGTATGGGGATGGGGACGCCAATCAAATTAGGGTACGTGAGTTAAATGAATAAGGAGACGGCTATTTTATATGTAAATGATTCACCGGAAATTTTGGGTACGGGGACTGGTACGTTGTCTATGTCCCATAATGGAGTTTCCTGGCAACTATATTTATTTCTTTAATACATCTTTGTTTTGTTTATGTATGTATTTTTATTGTGAACATGCATCAATCTATATCAAGGCAAAAATTGGTGAAGCTAGCTAGTAGTAAGCCACTAACTGAGGGATTACGAGCTATGTCCCATGGAGTCTTGGAATTGGGAGATGTGGGGGATGAGGGGACCAAAGGCCTAAATTTGGGGATGGGAAGGGATGGTGGTGGATGGAGGTTTGGGGGTGGAGCCCCTAGTGGGGTTGAGCGGCATACATTTTCACAATTTTCACAATTTTCACAATTTGTTTTTTGCAACACCAAGTCCTTACTATGCAGTTGGAAAATGGAAAAATGAAAAAATTCTTGTATCATAGCCCAAATTTGTTCACAGCAACTGGAGTTCATTGTGGCCTAAATCTGTTTGCAGAAATTGAAAAATCTTCGAATCGTGCCCTAAATCCATTTGCAGCAATTGGAAAATCTGTCTCCTTTTATACTGAATGCTGGACGAATTTTTATGTGTGAGTCGGGTCATAGTTGAAAAATGTGATGTCCCCTCGCTAGACAGTTCTCGGGAACAGTGTGTTAGCCCTTTATCGGACCCTTGTGGGCTAGCCAGTTTGGTTAGAGGGTCAGTGATATTTTCTGGAGAGTTTGATCGTTCTGGTTTTCAGAGCCCAGTGACTGGTTCACAGCAGGCGTTGGCATTTCAGGAGTTCACAGCTTCTGACGGCACAGGAATATTCTGAGTTTTGAGCGAGTTATGGAATTTTAAGTGATTAAGTTAATTATTTAACTTAATGCCTTTTTATTAAAGTCACATCGACTTTAATATATTTTATATCACTTAAAATGTTCAAAAAGGAGATTTAATATTTTAATGACTTAAAATATTAAAAGTGCGCTCAAGTATTAAGTTTTGACTATTGAAAAGACTTAATAAAATATTAAAAGATTTAAATGATTGCAAAATGGCGTATCTTCTTGGAAATGCGTGCCATTTAGGTATAAAGCAATCTTTGGCAATAAAAAACTCATCTTTTGACAATTTCACTTTGCCTTGTGCTATTAATAAAATATTAAAAGATTTAAATGATTGCAAAATGGTGTATCTTCTTGGAAATGCGTGCCATTTAGGTATAAAGCAATCTTTGGCAATAAAAACTCATCTTTTGACAATTTCACTTTGCCTTGTGCTATTTTCCCTGTGCATTCTCCTGTGACCAGGGTTTGAACAATTTGTCCATTGAGGAACGATAACTCTTCAGTGTTGAGTGCTTTTGAGGCTGTGAAAGATCAGCTGAATTAGTACAGTTGAGAGCTTCATACAGAGATTCTACAGATACAGACAGAGATTATATATATTCAGATTTCTTGTTGTTTGCAAATAAATGAGGGTTTCTTCTTGGTGGCGCATCCTCCTTCAGAGTTAGAGGCTTCCAGCAGAGATTCTTTGCATTCTTTCCTTGGCCGTACGGCCTACCTTGGATATTGTGCCTTTAGAAAGGTGTGTGAAGGGTTAGGCTGAAACGCCTCCCTTTTGTGTGATTTTTGTCTTCTATCATTGGCGTCCAGCTGTTTCAGAGGATTGTATCCAGTTTCGAGGCAGGAGAAATCACATTTGGAGATTTGGCATGCTTATATGCTTGATTTCACCATTTCCGGCTGTCAAACTGGCAAATTCTTTAATTAAATAATCTGGAGATATTTTGGTATGTTTATCAGTCTTAATCTATTTGTTGAAGTTAAATAATATCTTCTATACTTTCTTTTTGAAGAAATTAGTGCAAATTCACATTTTATGAGCATTTATGATGTGTGCCCCTTCTCTTCTGTCTATCAAGAATTTTCTAAAAAACTAAATAACACCTAAAGACTTAAGAAAATTGGGGTTTTGAGTTGAGAGCCAGCAGGGCGCATCACAAAAAACTTGCCAAGCCCAAAAAACACAACTCGGCTACTTAAAAAATTGCTTAAATTTCATTAAAAATGTTTTTTTTTTTGGGAAAATTCAATGATAAGATGCATCCAATGACTCAATAAATGAGTACATAAAAGAAACAAGCTAAGTCTAGTTGTATTTGATTGATTTGAAAGCAAATTGGATACAAACTGGCATCCTCATGTGGAGTGCATTGATACTGATAGTCTGAAGCAAAATGAAAATAGCAAATTGTTTTTGTAAAACTGAAAGTAAATACTACATTAATATATTTTACAAATTTACATCTTCCTCTTCCCATGTCTAGTGAAAACTATGGGAGAGGTAGAACTAGACGATATTATAGATGAACATTTGTAAGCAAACTTGGAAACTTGGACTTGTAGAGTACCTAGAAAATCAAATGAATTCAATGGGAGTTTGAGGGCAATGCCTCCAATAGGGGAGGGGGGGTTTGGGGGCAGCACCCCTAGTGGGGTCGAGGGGCAGCGCTCCTCATGGGGGTTTGGGGGTGATGCCCCTAGCGAGGTCAAGAGGTAGTGCCCCTCGCGGGGTTTGGGGGCAGCGCTCCTGACGCACTTGCGGGGTCGAGGGGCGGAGCCCCTGCCACCAAAGCCCAAATTAAGACCTCCAAAAGCACACAAAGCTGCATGGTGTACATCATTTTGCATTAACAATAAAACCCAAATTAAGACCATCAAAGCCACACAAACCTTCATGGCACACTTCATTTTAGCGGCTGTGGGAGACTTTTTTCTGGGCTGGCGAGTATTTTTGTCAGACTCGGCGAGTTTTTTTCCTTTATTTGGCGAGCAATTTTGGTGAGTAAATGGCGGAAAACCTGCCAGCAAAAAATAACCCCGAGTTTTTTATAAGTTGCCAATTACTCGGCAAGTTTTGCAACTGAGTCGGGTAATTTTTTCCGTTTTTTAGTGATTTTTTGACAAATAGTGCCATGATTTTTACCTAAAACTCATCGGCGAGTTTTTTCTGTGATTACTTGCCAGCGAGAAGTAATCTCCACATTGGAAGAGGTGTCATAACTTGTCATAGACCAACATACGAGTGGCAATAGAGGATCTTCAAGATTCTCACCAAGTGGGAGAATTACATGAGATAATATTAAAATGATTAAAAATGAAATTCTAGAGATAATCTGCACTGTTGGAGCCTAGGGTCCTTATTCACAAATACAAATAGAGAAAATTATTTATGGTTGATGCTGATTGTTTGATCCCTGGGATGTTCTTGCATCAACTTGTATTGTATTGAGATTAAAAAACTGATAGAGAAGGGTTATAAATTCATTAATCTGAAACATACATAATAGAGGTGAGCCCATAGCAGGCTCTTACCAAATAATCCACTTCAAAATTGTCATGGTCTTCACATTGATTGTGTCACTGGGTAAACATCGAGTCTGCAAACTGTTTGAAGGTTGTTTCCGTCTGACTACTGTAATTTGTTGTATTCTCTTCACTCAGCACAAACTATCTGGTTACATAATTCTCTACAAGTTTTAACATAATTTTTTGTGTGTTTAAATTGGCAGGTAGATATGGACAACCAGAGGAGGTTGCAGGTCTTGTGGAATTCTTGGCTCTTAATCCAGCTGCCAAATATATTACAGGCCAGGTATGAGAAATATATTTTAAATAGTCATCATCTCCTCACAGAAAATGTACAGCTTTTTCATTGATGGTGTCGTTTACTACTTCTTGCAGGTTATAAATGTTGACGGAGGAATGGTTATGTGAAGTTAGGCAGATGTAGCAGAGTCAATGAATTTGTAGAATGTATGAAAGGCGGCTAAAAGATTGTGCTTTTAAATGAAAACCACTATTGCAATGAGAGGTCCAAAGCCTATTCACTAATAGAATTCTAGTGAAGATAAGACTTATGATAATATATTTATCATCACTTTTTCTGTGTCTGTATTTCACTCACGAATTCAGATTCCTGTTTGAGTCATGATATATCCATTCAATGCCATGCCTGTTTATGTTAAGAAATGCCTCAATCAAATCCACAGTACTTTTTGCGGGGCACATCATTATCTTATGGTTCTACTTTTAGAAGGGAAACATTGCAAATAAAATAAATATGCATGCTAATAGTTTTTTATCTCACTGTTCCCACTTTCAAGACTCTGAAATTTGGCATCGTCTTTCACATCATACATAACCTTCTTGGTTTACGTGCTCACATGTAAGAGTGATGTTCCAACTATCCTTATCATGATTGAGCGAGTGGACTACATTTATGAGATTTTAACAAAAGTAGGATTAGTGCATCTATTTAATGTAGACACGCACACTGTTCATGTTTTAATATGATATTCTCCCAAATTCACAAATATTGATTATTTTATTCTTTAGCATTACACAAGAGATGAGTTAAGTACATACAATATGCGAGGAAATTCACACAGCCAACCAGTAATCCCTTGTGACTTGTGAGCTATATTGCTAGCATCTCATATGATCTCCCAATTGTTGGAAATTCCATATATGCATATAAAACTCAGTTGCAAGTATGATGGGTGTTCTTGAATTTGATAATTACTCCTGAAACTGTCACTCATTATAAATATGGATAGCTCTTCCGAAGGTTGTAAAAAGCCTCCAAGTTATAGGTAAGTCAATCTAACAAGCTTGGAAATCCTGGTATTGAAGCATCCCACGACTCTGCTTTTCCTTGCTGCCTAATTTTTAGATAGAACTTATTGTGCTGTACTCCCAAATCATTCACCATTTTGTCTAAGATCCCTTTTTCTAGATGGAACAACCTGAATATGCTTTCCTGTATATCCTTTATTGGGAAATGTCCTTGTTCAGGATTGTATGAGGCTATGAGTAATTGAATCTTCTTGTAATGCTTATTTTTTCAGTTATAAAAGAAAACTTACCGTGTAGTGAAAAACTGTACAATTTACAGGAGAAGTTATATTGAACAGTCTGAACATGTTTGCCTTTATATCCTTAATTAAGAAACGTCCTTGTTTGGGATTTTATGAGTAGTTTAATGATTTGATCTTCTATGCTTATTTTTTCAGTTATAAAAGAAAATTTACCAGGTTGCAAAGAACCGTACAATTTACATGAGAAAAAAGTTACATTGAAATATATCTACAATTAGGAAATAGGGATAGTCTTAGAGAGGATAAGCCTACTAATGGTACAGGAATAGAAACAATCAAGCTAAGCAAATTTGACAAGAATAATGTACGAGATCATGACTCTAATTTTCACAGTATTCAACATGCAGTGTTAAGAGAACAATTTTCGTATGTTCCAACTATGCCTTTTTAGCTTGTTTTGCATCTCTCCGAATCCTAACAGCTGTTAAGCAAGCAGGTTTGCATGTTCAGACCACCAAATCATTAATGCAGCCTAAACCTGTCATATATCTTAATAATTTCATCCACAGTCGATAAAACCAATCAACACATAGTTTACGTTGTATAATGCAATATGAAGAGTAATTTGAGTTAGATACTTAAATATAATTTTGTTTGGAATTCTACACAAGCTTATCTTTGCAATTTGCACTGATACATAAGCTTTCATCTTTGTTATTTGCTCTCACTCTTCGTCGAAGACATCAGATTATTGATATACTTGTCAACTTATAAACTTTTGCAAACGACAATCAGTTGATGGCAAGTAAACTCTACACAAGTTTTCATCTTTGCAATTTGAACTGATACATAAGCTTTCATCTTCGCTATTTGCATCCACTCTTCGTCAAAGACATCATATCACTGATATGCTTGTCAACTTATAAACTTTTGCAAACAAATAATCATTGTTATGGTAAGTAATGTTTTTTATAGGGTTACATTAGTTTTTTAATGAGTAATGATATCTTGGGTGAAGTTCTGTTTGTCTTTGATTATTGGTTCCACTATACCTAAGTTTGTCTCGAACTAAATTATATGTAGATGTGCGATTGTTGTGGTCATCATTATTATTAATGCTAACAAATTCAAAAAGGAGATGTGAAAACTACACCAAAATGTCATATCGGCTTCTTCCTTTCTATTACACCTTGGCTAATGGACCGACATTTGCATTCTTTTTGAGGGAAACCGTGTGTATCATGGTTAGGGTACCAAAGTAATCTTTCATATAGAGATAAGCTCCTCTCGCTTGCGACCTCTTTAAAAGAATGTGAATCTTAAAAGAATCTTAGATGAAGATGAATACTAGATTTTCCATCTTGAGTTTGAGATATAAAATGACAAACATTTTAAATACTTATGGTATGTTAAAGCGCATAGAACACAAGGTTCAAATTTATTATCTTGCTTATGTACAAATTTACTCCATTTTGGTGGTGGTGATTTATTTAGTTTTTAAAATTGCTATTAAATGGAGTTACTAAAAGCTTAAATGATTGCAATGCTCAAATTAGGTTATATCATAGCAATTCAAAGTATGATATCAAGAGTGTCATAATTTGAACTTAGCTTTTATTTCCTTATAAGGGTAACCTTGATATTTTGTTCACATAAGTCCAACTATTAGATGGTTGATGAAGCTCTTGGAATATCAATTTATACATCATAAGATATCAAATAAAATTGAGAATAGCTTTAGTAGTGTTAAAATCAACCTTCTATTTAGCTAATACCCTCTTATACAAGCAAGTTGTCTTGATAATCAATATAGTATCATGTCAACTAATTTCAATTTGGTTTTTTGTTTATTTTGAGAAAATAGCTTTACTATGCTTGATATGCTATTTAAAATTGATAACATGATTTCTTACATATATCTATTTCAAGTACATTGTGGGCCCATTGTCCACAGATTCTAAAATCATTTTCACATCATAAAAAAATATATTGAAAATTACCATCTTGCATGAGTTAAAATAACACATTTTATATGACATAAAACTTATTTGGTTCTCTTATGGGGACATGTCAAATTTTTACAAGGGGAGAAACCACCCCTAATTTTTGAAACTACTCATTGTTCTTTCATGGTGTGAAGATGGTTATGTATAGTTATGCCATATATGTGGGTTAGATTGACATAATATATTAAAATTTTCATTTGATGATGATGTCCATTTGAAGAGTCTATAGTTGCAACAATATCAAAAGATGTAGTGAGCACCTTGACTTGTCTTCACAAATTATAGTTCATTTATATAAATTTCAAGCCTAATCACGGTTTGGTAGATAATGGTGTTATATTAAAATTGACAAATATTGGACTACATTTCTTGTGGTGAAACTCCTTACATGAAGAAAGATATAAAGATTTTTTTTTTAATGCGTCTCAACTCATAGAAAATGGGCCTTGATGTTTTTGAAAAGTTAAGTAGCATTTTCAGGGTGCCGTACCCTTCACAAGGGGCCCAAGGGCTAAAGAAAAAACATAGTTCAAAACAGACTTTGAACTATAGAACAACCAGAAACAACTGTTTGACTGCTGAGGAAATAGCAGACAAACAGCTGTAGAAACCAAGGAAATCAAGTGACCCTAGAAACAGAGGGGTCAAGGCTAGCTCCCCGAGCCCAAGTCTGAGAAGCAACCACAAAGTTTTTCTTTCGAAGAACCATCGTCCAGGGGGGCTCAGAACCAGACATCAAAGAGAAAGGTGAGAGGAGTGGCTCCACCCCAGTCACCACAGGAGAAGAAACACCATGCAGCGAGGAAGTCAGTAACGAGACAACAAAGCACGAATCAAAACACGAAACAATAGAGGCTCCCAACGAAGGCTGGACAGGGTCTGATAGAGCAGTGACAATAGGAGCATTGATAGCAAGAGCAGGGACAGGCATAACATCGTCAGCAGCAAGGTCCAAAGGTGGTTCCATGAAAGAGGGATCCGGGAGAGGAGCAACAACCTGAGGGTCGTCCTCCTCAGACGAACCACCCGAAGAAGAACCCACCGTGAGGTGATCCAGGAGAGCATCCTTCCACCAAGACGCAGTGCCCTTGCGGCAAGCAAGAGGACAGGCCGAGGCCAAATGACCAACCGAGAAGCATCTCCTACACCGAAAGGGGAGACCCTCATAGTCCAAGAGCTGCTTCCACGGTCTGTCCTCCACCAACAACACGACGTCCCCAGGAAGAGGTTTGGAGGTGTCAAGATCGACTAACAACCGAGCAATAGTAGTATGCCCAAACTCCCTAGTTGTGGAGTCCACCATTAAAAAACGACCAATGACATTGCCAATGGCCTCGAAACAAGATTCCTCCCAGAACTAAAGAGGAAGATTTGGCAGGTGAACCCAAACAGGTCTGGTGTTCAAAGGTTCCGTAAGAGGGTTGAAAGAGCGAGACCAAGGCCTGATGGCCAGGGAATGAATACCCCACATCCAACCCCTGTCCAGGACTCAGTTCCTCTCAAGAGGGGAGGCAAATGTAGCAATAAAGAAGTCCCAAGCACCGGGGTAGAGCTCAATGTCTCCAATGACCAGAGGCTTCCAAGAACCCAAAACCTAGTCATGGAGGTCCGGAAGAGAGGGCCATAAGCCGTTGAATCTGCACACCACGCCAGTTTTTGAATAATAGTTTCCGTTGTCCACTATCTCAAGGCCGCAAACGACCATTGGAGAATCCCTGGCACAGGGCTTAGACTGACCAGAAGGACGAGAGCCCACCCTGACAACATCCGAAAACGATTTTGCCAAACTAGAAGGGCCCCCAGCAACAGGCTCCACAGAGGCAACAACACTCCCACCATCAATCCCAGTCACTAGCGACCTAGCAGGCCCCTTCCTGTGCACGCACGGGACACCACCGGCAGCACCCCAAGCCGGTAGCAAGGACGGAGCAGGCCGAGGAAGAAAAGGAGTAGCGGAAGGCCTGACAGACACCCCGGAGGCCAAATGACACTGGGCAGGGGAAGAAACCACCGCAGTAGGAAGCGGATCCACGCTGGCCGTAGACTCAAACCCAACCACACTAGGAGTCGATGCAGACAGGGGAGGGGCCGAAGGAGCCAGAGGAGGAGCCGTTGGAGTAGTGCCCAAATCAAATTTTCGCCGCGCAGAGCTCATTTCAAAAATTCTATTGTACTTTGTTATTGGACTTGATCAACCCAATAACTTTGTAAGTGTGTCTTATAAAGTATTGTATAGAAGAGGGGAGGCAAATGTGGCAATAAAGAAGCCCCGAGCACCGGGGTAGAGCTCAATGTCTCCAACGACCAGAGGCTTCCAAGAACCCAAAACCCAATCATGGAGGTCCGGAAGAGAGGGCCATAAGCCGTTGAATTTGCACACCACGCCAGTTTTTGAATAATAGTCTCTGTTGTCCACTATCTCAGGGCTGCAAACGACCACTGGAGAATCCCTGGCACAGGGCAGAGATCGACCAGAAGGACGAGAGCCCACCCTGGCAGCATCCGAAAATGATTTTGCCAAACCAGAAGGGCCCCCAGCAATAGGCTCCATAGAGGCAACAACACTCCCACCATCAATCCCAATCACCAGCGACCTAGTAGGCCCCTTCCTGTGCATGCACGGGACACCACCAACAGCACCCCAAGCCGGCAGCAAGGATGGAGTAGGCCGAGGAAGAAAAGGAGTAGCGGAAGGCCTGACAGACACCCCGGAGGCCAAACGACGCTAGGCAGGGGAAGAAACCACCATAGCAAGAAGTGGATCCACGATGGCCGCAGACTCGAACCCAACCACACTAGGAGCCGATGCAGACAGGGGAGGGGCCGAAGGAGCCAGAGGAGGAGCCGTTGGAGCAGCGCCCAAATCAAATTTTCGCCGCGCAGAGCTCATTTCAAAAATTCTATTGTACTTTGTTATTGGACTTGATCAACCCAATAACTTTGTAAGTGTGTCATAAAGTATTGTATAGAAAAGGTCTCTTTAGTATATTATATCAAGTCATTAACTACCCACAAGTCTACAACAAGGCGTTATATGTTGAAAGATATCTTTGGTATTATCAACACCATGTTGATAGCAATAAACTGATTTATATTTCAATTCTTGTTGAATTAAACTTGTCCCAAAACTTTTTTTCAAAGACTACATGAAAAGATATGAACTCTTTTTAGGGTAACTTTGTACTTTTTTCAATTCAATTATACTTGGTGTATAGGAGAAGAGTACACTTATGTAGCTCATAATGCATGATTATCATTTTAGAATACATTTGGAGTATATAGATTATATATAGTTCAACGACGAGTGACTACATATATGGGATATGCATGTCATTCACTAGGTAAATGTTATGTCAACACATGATAATAATTTTATAAATTTAATGTTGAAGTTACATGTAAGTAATGAAAATAACTATATTAAAGAAGATGGGTTACATGAGATAAAATTGATAAAGTTGAAATATATGTGATTAAACATATAGAATAGCATTAGTTTCTTCTATTGTAAATTTCTTATATGTATGTATGTATAGTTCTTGTCATAATTTTGATTGAAAAAGTAATTCTATTGAAAAAAAAGAAGAAGAGAGATCTATGAATTAAAAGAAGGAAACAATGTGTGTGTGTGTGTATAGAAACATATGAAGAATAAATATATTCAATATCGATTTCTTCAATTATTGATCATGTGTTTTTTAAGTTGTGATGCAGTTGCATCTCATGTTATTGTAGATAGCAGCTAATTTACAAGGGAAAAATGTTATGTGACTTTCCCCCCCCCCAAAAAAAGAAAGTTATGAAATAACACTTTAGAATTAAAAGGAACATAGTAAAATAAAGAATATTATGATCCTTTGGTTAAAAGAGAGGTTAATAAAGAATATATATAAAAACTCTTTAAAAAGGGGAAGAATAATATTTATTTAAATAATTATTAGAAGACTACCTTTGTAATAAAGGTGTGATGGTTTGGAGACCACCTCTTAAGGCTTATATAAACATTTATGTGAGACTTGGAAAAGCATGAAAAAACATTCAAGGATGGAGAACACTCGAGGAAGAAGGAAGTGGTTTGGTGAGCTATGGGCATTGGAGAAGGGGACACACAAAGTGTGTCTAACTCAGGGTACAAAGTACACTCAAGATTGTCTTGGCCAAGGCTCGGGTATTTGCACTTGTGTTGAACATTATTCTTTGAGAACCAATACTTGTGTAGAGTGTCGTAGTACACTTTGTTCCTCCTAAATTGTTCCATAGCAATAGCCAATACCATCAACATCTTTCTAGGGTGAAAATGGGTTTTCCAAGTGTTGTTATTCAGATAAGTATTTAAAACCATTGACTCTAAAATATCTGAAGAATATTAATTATATGCTTTGGTGTTAAATCTATATGAATTATATGGATGTGTATTCAATTTACTATGTTAATTATTTAATTTAGTATTCTTGCCAAATTGTCACATGTTTGTAGTTTACATTGATTATTTACATTTATTTTGATAATATTATATTTTAAATTATATTAACTCTAATATTTATTATATTAAATCCACTACTATTACTTAAAAACCTATGGGAGAAAAGTGTCATTACAATTTTGGCTTCTCTTTTGAATAATGAAAAAATTCAACATCTTTTAGGTTGGTTTTGTATGTGGATCAAATTATTTGCCTATCAAGAAATTTTTATTTCATCTCTTTTATTTATATTCCTAGAGAGTGGACTATTGTTACCAATTGTTTGGCTAAATGGGCGTATGATGTTAACCATAACTGGAATGTTATGGAGATTCTTATCTTCAAATCATTCTCTTCAATTTCTAAATCTCTTTTAAAATGATTTGGGTTGATTTATATAGTTATTTAGGTTGTTTGAGCCTTTATGGTTTTATGAATTCCTCTAAGTCCTTGAGGTGGTTGGTTTGTAATAAGCCTCCTTGCATTTTTTTGTGGACTTTAGTGATAACAATTGTTTTGAAAAGATAAGCAGCATTTTCAGGGTGTCGTACCCTTCACAAAGAGCCCAAGGGGCCAAAGAAAAACATAGTTCAAAACAGAGATTGAACTAAAGGAACAACCAGAAATAGCTGTCAGACAACTGTGGAAAACAAAGAGATTAAGCAACCTCAGGACCAGAGGGTTCAGAGTTGGCTCCACGAGCCCGAGACCGAGAAGCAGACACAAACTTCTTCTTCCAAAGAACAACCGACCAGGGAGGCTCAGAAACAGGAAACGAGGAGAATGGTGAGAGGAGCGACCCCACCTCAGCCACCATAGGACCAGCAAGCAGCGAGGGATTTAGCAGCAAGGTATCCGAGAATGGATCAACAAGCAGATTAGTGAGAACAATTGTTGTTTGAAAAATATTTATGTAATTTTTTTAGATTAAAAAATTAATATACTTATCCATTTTTGCTAGATAAAAAATATTGTTATATGGGTCTCATAGGTGGCTAGTTGATGAAGATAGGAAAGCCACCACTCGAATATTTAACCTCTTCAAACAAAAAACATACAAGAAAATAAAATGTGAACCCAAATGGTATGAAATTCAAATTATTTAAACTACTGCAAATATGCACATAAATTTCTTGACAAACCACATTCTGGAAATTATTTTGAATATGCAAAACTCTTTTATTTATCCTGAAAATTTCTACAATAGAAGCTCCCACATTCATCTACGACAATACATGCTCACTATATTTTTTCTACCAATAATACCATACTAATTTTCGAGCCAAAATCCCAAAAAACCCATTTCTGAATACTAGTTCAAGCTCTTCTTGCAACTCATTTTTTTGTTTTCCTTTCTTCTATACGGGGCATTACAATTTCTCATTTATGGAGCTTTTCAAACTCTTCATGGTACTTCATATTTTCTACTTCTTCCTAATAATGTTCTCAAAACAAATTCTTACGGGCCTCCTCATGACCCATCCCATCCTCTTTGGTATAAATTGCCTCATGTTTGAAGATCTATCTAAACACAAATCACACACACACCACCAAAGGTCCTATTGCAAACTACCTCACATCGGAGCTTCTGCCTGCACACTTAGGAACTCCTGCTCTGATACCACTGTTGAAAAGGGAGACTCTCCCTTTCAAATATGATTATAAACCTCACACAACACAACACATGAAAGTTGCAAATACATATAATGAGCATAAAATGGAAGATAAATCTGCAAGTTATATTATATCCAAATATGCAATATTTTACTTCAAATTGAAGCACATGGGCTCCTCTTGAATCTTACATGCAACACTTGCAACAAATATGTCTTCCACCATCTGGTGCAATTCCTGGCAACATTTCGGTATGCCAAAATTCACTCTCCCCACCACCCCAGCCCCCCTTCATTTCAATAAGATGTGCTTTAAGTACTACATTAATGTGACATTCAATTTATTCCTCGAAAAAAGAACCTCAAGATTTCGCTTGCCTTTCAAAAATCTTGAAAAGACAACCTTAAGATGTGTCGTACATATCCTTAAATGAGAAGGCGACACTTGGAAAATCGAAAAATTTGTTGCAATATCGCAAGATCACATAAGACTAGAACATTAGAACCACAAGTCGGGGTTATGAAGTTTTGGAAACCTCCGACTTACCAACCATAAGACAACTAGACGAGATTGAAAACTCAATAGAAGGAATGCCAAGTCAGGGGATTGGGGGGTTAGGAAACTTAAGAAATCCATGACTTGGTTAAGGAAATTAAAGAACCGATGACTAGGTTGCAAGACTTTTAAAATTCGCGACTTCTCAACAACTCTATAAGGTAGCAAGGACAACACGAACTCAAAAACAAATGAAATGAAGAATCGATAGACCCAAGAAGGGAAGCCAAAAATTTGCATAACTCAAATTTGAATTTGGGGTAACACGCACAAAGGAAATTTACAATGTTGCAAATGAAAATTATTATTTTCTATCACCTTAGTCCTTATTGAAATCAAACAAAGCAAAATAAAATATTTTTGGTGACATAGGATTGCTAGCACACCATGGATGCTTTGGCATCATTAGTGAGGATCAACTCTTAGTTAGCATAGATAGGTTTGAGGACCATCAATTTTTTTTTACCATTTAATTGAGTTCCAACCCACACCAACTAAGCCTTCTCCAAGGTAAAAAATGTTTATGGATAAGGATGGGAGTTGGCCCAATTATTCTATGTTTCCTTTTGTGGAAGGGATAACCCCTAAAAAAGAATGCTCAATCAAGAAACATTGCTACCAAACTGTTAATGCTGGTGGAAATGAAGGGCCATCCAAAAACAAAATTCATTTTAAGGATCTATTAGAAGGGACAGTTCAATACTGCCTAGAATAGTTTGGTTTCAAATTTTCATGAGTTTGTATTTTTCTTATTTTTATGGTATGTGGCTTGTATGCCTTGTTATTTGTGCTCAACTCCTTTGGTCAAGTTCTTATTTGTATGCTAATATTTTGTAGTTTTTTTGCTACTAGTTCTTTGTTGTTTGGTTGAGATCTATTAACCTATATTTATAAAAAGGTCTAAGGTTCTTTAAAAAACCCTACCTTTATCCTTGTAGAAACCTAAAAAATCACTCAAGTCTTGAGAATTTCATAAATCTTATTAATTCATTATCAATTCATAATCCTATTTCATTTCCTAAATAGTCCTAATTTTCCCTTAGTCCTAATCCATTTTCCCCTAGGTCCTAACCCACTTTCCTAGGTACTAATTCCTATTTCATGTTCCCTTCCACATAAATTTAATTAATAAAATTAATTAAAATTAATTAAAATCCCACACATAACAAGCCAAAAATGAATAAAAGAACTAAAATATTTATTTTATTCCTCACTGCTCATCTCATTAATATCCTCCAAAAATTTATTTCAAATTAAATAATTTTGAATTATCCTCCACCATTGATCTCATGACCACTCAACCAATTCAATCTTGTTGATCTCTTATTAGATCTCCATTTTCAATTAGGCATCTTGTAAATCTATAAATAGACCCTTCAATAGCCCAATTTTTAGAACCAATCACCTTCATTACAATGCCATTTTTTTGGTTCGAGCAACCACATTCATTATATTTGAGAAAATCCACTCTCATGGTGCAATAAAGGTCAATTGGGTAAAAATGCATTATTTTTATTCATTGTTTATTGATTTCTATGCTTAAATGAAGGTTGCATTAAATGTTGATATGATTTTAAAATTTATTTTTTGAATCCTCTTCCCACACATGTTTTAATAAATTTATTAATTAAACATCCCATAATGACTACGAGCAAACCAAATCATGAATCCATACCCTATCCCAAAAAGGCCACAAATTGTAATCAAGGGTAAACCAAACACTATGAGCCCCTTAGATCAATTTTTTTCTTAAATCAAGCCAATCACGATGATGATGATGATGATGAGGGTAGTTTTGTTGATCTAGAAGAATAGGATCCTATTGAACCTAATTATGATGATACTAGTCTTGTAGATCAAGATGAGCTCCTCCAATCCTTATATGACATTATTTTAAGCAAACTTGTAGCAAACCTTCCATCCTTCCACCCATCTTCTACTTATCATCCCAATGTCAACCATGATTAGGGAAACAACATTCTAAGACAAGACCCTCAATGCCAATCTATGTCTAAATCCCAAATCCTTAAAAATGAAAACCAAGCCTTATCTTCACATGAAAAAGTCCGTCGTCCAAGCCTTCACTAGCCTATCAAAATTATAATAAATAATCCACCATTGTTTCCATTATGGATCCTTGGTTTGAGTACTTCGCTATGCAAGATAGAACCCATACTCCTACCATTAGTAAAGCCAATGTGAAGCCAAAAATCACCATCAAAACAAGCTCACAACCTATGTTCACTAGAGAAAATTCTCTATCCAACTCAAATAAAAAATCCCTTTGTTGATGATGATGATAGTCTTGTAGATCAAGATGAATATACTGATGACAATATCTTTGATGATGAGGTAATTATAGATAAAATTTCCATGGAATATCATCCCTCACTTTATGATTCTATTTTAAGGAAAGCCCTATCTTAGATCAATCTATGTTTCCCCAATTTAATGTGAGCTCTCCATATCCTCCACACCATATGTAGATCATTCATCTTCCTCCTTAGACTCTAACATACCCTGTCCATTCATAAAAAAAAATCAACAATCCAAATCCACTAAATGCAAACCATCCTTTTCAAATATTCTCTTAGCTTTACTAGCAAATGAAGAACATCAAACTATAAAGCGTAAGTCCAATTATTTTTCCTTTCCCAAGCCCATTCAAAAGTCTTCTACTAGCATGCCTATTTGAAATATTTCCACACAATCACAATCCTAATAACTTGACCATTCAATATCAAGTACCATCATGTAAGGATCTTGTCAATCCCAAACCTATTGAGCATGAACAAGAAAATTATAGTCACATGCCTCCCAATCAAATATCATCATGTAATATGATATCTATTCAATCCATCAAAGAGTCTACTAGTCCCATCCTTGTCTAAAGTAAAATAATATCATAGAAATAAATGACCACTAACACTATCCAAGAGCCTCTTATCCTAGGTTCAAGTTAAAATACATTATGCAAGCATGTTGTCGATGATCCAAAGCTTATTAATCTTATCCAATAAAATTATATGTTCATCCTAAATCAAGAGCTATGTCAAGAAAAAAATCCAAAGCAGGTTCAAACATGTCCTCAATGGAGTCAAGGTCAAATTATCCAAATTCAAGATCAAAATTTTCAAGAGCAACTCATTTAACTACTCCCATTTATGATCATGATCTCACTATGATCAAGAGAGAAAATTAGATCTCCTCATCAAAATTTATGCTATCCAAAATCAAGAGATCCAAAATAACCCTATCCATCATCCAATAATATCTACCTCCTATGATGAGACACTTGGTCCCCAAGAAAACATAGAAAATTGTATAAATTACTATGATCATATCACACATAATTTTAATGAGAATATTCATCATCAATACCTTAATCATATAAAAAAAGAGGAAAATAAAGTGCATTTAGATGATCATGATACAAGTGTACATGACAAGAAAGAATCATCATTATCTTATCAAATAAGATCAACCACCTTTATCAAGTTAGACTTTCTCACAAATGGGAAAATAAAAAGTTCTAACTGTTCTTATTAGAACACCCATGGGATATGATCATACTTTGAAAACAAGTATCTTATTGCAAAAAAGATATGAAAAAACATGAATTATCAATGAAAAGGATTGGGTCTTCATGAGCAAGGCATCACAAAGCATATCCCAATCTACATTATCTATGGTTAAGGAATCTAATACAAGTTTTCTACCAAAATATATAATGATTTTAGTGGTACTTGAATTATCACTAAGGTAGCTTAATTTGATGAGCACGTTCAGATATGGATCATTTATATCCCCTACAATAAGCTTGCTGGCAACAATCCTTCCACTTCCACCTTTCCCTAATAGAAAATTTTATTTTATACATCTTCCACCCCTTGATCAAGACCAATGCAATCATAGAGCATACAAAGAAAATTCTTCAAATCAAACTTCTAAATCATATGAATTCAAAGATAAATAAAAGAATATGAAAGCAATATGGGTCTCAAAACAAATTGGACCATTCAAATTAAATGAAACAAATTTTCATATCAAAATATGAAGGTACATCAAAAGATGCACTCAACATATAATATGTGTCCACTGCCTTCAAAATTGTACAAGAATGTAGGTCCTAATCACTATCCTAATCTCATGTCACTTAAAATTTATAATCCCAAATCCAAATTCCATAATCCACCATCTCAAGTTTGGTGAGCCAAAAATATGCTAAACTAATCTACATTTTCTATTTATCCATCCAAACTTAATACATCACAATCATCTAATTCCACATCCAACGTCCCCCATCAAAATCCAAAATCACATTTAAAATCCAAAAAATTCTAACATCCACATTCATCATGTGATGTAGGAGCATCCAGGCTGTAAGAGCAATCTTGCATCACCCAAAAAAAATATGTTGTTTCTTTTCAATAAGGGCTAAACTTGGTAGGGATAATATTTTTAGTAAGTTTGTATTTATGCATGGTTGGACATGAAATATTAGACAGACCTCCAGAATGGTAAATTGAAGCCAATGGCGAAGAAATCACTTCAATATCATTTGTCATTTGAGAGATATTAAAATTTCAATTTTTGAAAAATCTTATTAAAATCTGCAAAGTCAATTTTGAGGCACTTAGAGGCTTCAGATGGGCCTGAAAATGGGCCCTACGTTTTGGCATGAAATTTATCGAGAGCTTTACAAAAAGGTATTATAATAGAAAATTCAACAATAATATCAAAAGTTATGACCCCATGAAGTTATACTACCATAATTAATAAAATTTCAAAATATCTTCTTAAGGAAGTTACACTTTCCAAAAGATTCTAGGGTGGTTACACCTTCCAAATAAAGGATGTGAAAGGGGGCTATAGAAAGGGGGACAGTAGTGTAAATGGTGGCTCCGATTTGTAGATTTATGTAATAAAAAAGCCCATGTGATGACAAATATAATGTTGTAATTTCATTTTTCATTTTAATGATAATAGAAAATATTTGCTTCCTTCTAGTATCTTGTTTGTGCCTTTATCTGTTTTTTTTGTAAGTTTTAGATTGTAAAGGGAGTACCCTTCATCATCATGTTTTGGTAGCAATGATTCACCATAAGGGCTATGATGGTACCCTATTGACATGTAAACATTTGGATAAGGCCAAATTAGTCATAAATGAGGATCACTTCAACATCAAAGGATTGTGGGTAAAAGTAAAAAGTTGTGTCATTCTTTTGGCCAACTAATCAACACAAACGAATTTAAATATTTCTAATTAAAATTCAATTGAATAGGATAAGAGGCGGTTGAAGGAGAGGCTCTACAAGTGATTTTGGCTTGAATAAACCCGTGTTAGGGCTTCACACATGGGTGTGGGGGAGGCATGGTCCTCCTCCATGCAGGCGTCCTCCTTGGGAGTATGGGCCACCCTAGCTCTTGTGATTCAACATTGTTGTCTTTTTCTTCCATGCGAAATATTCTTTCCTCTGCCCTCGCTCATGCAAGGCTATTTGAGAGGAGTCTAAATAATCATAGAGGGGGGATAAAAACTCCCCTAAAGATGTGGCTAAAAGGCCAAACGATGAAGCAAACGACAACCAATAATCCATATCTTCCAAGGATATCATTGTAGGTGAGAAGGTGGTGTTGCGGGTTGGGGCTAGATTCATATTGCATTCAAGTGAAGACGAAGAAGATGGGGAATGCAGAGGAAGAGGTAAGTTCCCCTCGACTCCCCTAAAATTGACATCATGGTTCCCAATTCTGAATTAAATAAGGCATTCTATGAGGAATATAATAAATTAAAAAATGTTTGACATTTTTTTTTTTGGCTGTCGTGGACATCAATAAGGTCTTGAAAAGAAAATACATGGATGAATGGTTGGTAAATGTTTGGGGTAAAAAATTGGGGATACACTTCTCTTTTTGCAGAATGGTTTAGAGGGTATTATATGTTATTTTATTTAAAAACCATGAAATGCAAGAACATGTGGTTAAAAAATAGTTTTGGATCATAGGGGGGAAATTTTTTAGGGTGTTGGCTTGGTTGCCAAAGGTCCTCAACGAGGAAATCCTAGCTCTTTCAATCCCTAGGTGGGTGGTGGTCAAGAATGTACCACTCTGGGTCTGGAATTTTATCCCCTTATTGCGTGAACCCTATGGGTGGGCTCTTAGAATTGATAATACAAAATCCACATTGCCCCATGCATATGCAAGGGCTATGGTCTCCATTTCCCTATTGTAGATATCATGGACTAACTGCTATTGAAATTGGATAATGGCAATGCAAAATGCATTGTAGAAGTGCTAGGAGGCCTAAACATGTGCTACCTCTATCAAAAGGAGGCTCATGTAAGAAGGAATTTCTGGTTGATAACAAGGAGAATCCTTGGTGCCAAGAAGGCCACAGGAAACAAAGAAAAGATTCTACCTTAGGGAATGAATCCCAACCCTAGTGGGTCGAATGGTGGAAACACCGTGGGGACCAAAATAGATGGCTCTGTTGGTGAAGCAACAATCCTTGTAACCCCTGATAATAGTATTAACGAGGATGCCCTAAGCAACAAGGGCAATATGGAGGACACAGTTGATGGGGTAGACACAAAAACCCTAAACAAAAGGTAGGAAAATGATAGAGAGGATACAAAATTGGACTCCATAATGGAAGTCAAGATAACTAGAACTCCAAACCGAAGCATGGAAAAAATGATGTGTCTAAATATGAAAACATGGAAACGAATGGCTTCGATAATGAGTAGAAAGTAGTTGACTCTCTCCATGGGGTGGAGTCTAAGCCCCGATCTGACAAGGAAATAAAAAGGGTCGCTTGTGAAGAGGCAAATAATGAAGAAAAAAGGATAATAAACTAACAGAGGACCTAGAGGTCCCAATACAAGAGCATACAATCGAAATTAAAGAACATAATTGCAAAGATGAATTTCCTAAGGGAGCCGCATGTAAACAAAACACCTTTGTTAACATGGGGAAAAAAGGAAATGTAAAACAAAGTAATGGATAAAATAAGGAGAAGTATAATGGAAAAAGGAAAAATAAGAGATAATGAACCTAAGAATGAACTATATCTCATGGATGGATTTAAACTTAGTAAAGATGTGTGTGGTAACTATGAAGAATTTTCAAACAAGGAAAAGATAAATAAGGTTGAAGAAATGGTAAGTGCTCTTGAAACCAAAATGCAACCCACGCTTACTTAATAGGATACCATTGATGAACTGGTTTTGTGCCAATCTAAAGTGGGTGAAGGGAAGATGAAAATGATTAGCCCCAATGGTTCTTCCAACCAATGCACCAATTGTATTTTGATGGATATGGGTGTGCGGAATGCTGGTTCTAATGGTCTAAATAATAGGGAATCAAATATCATTCCAAAAAGTACCCTACTCTCAAGCATGGGGTCTAAAGAGAAGGTAAATTTTAACAACACTACTCTTGTAATCCATCCAAATACAGACAATATTAGTCCCCATGAGGGCATTGAAACTTAAAGGGATGTAGGGGACTTAGATCATAAGGGGGTCATTGAAGAGGGAGTGGGCTCTAAAATTGGGTATCCAAAAGGATGGAAATATAACCTCCTATCTAAAACTCCTGTCTAAACAAAAGAGCGAAAAGCTAGTGATGTCATCCTAAGACCTATGGCCAAAAGGATGGAAATATATCAAGGATGGCTAAATGTTTTCAGAACTTCAGGCCTGAAAAGGACCTTGCTTCTAATCTTGAATCTAATGACCCTTAACTACATATCCTAGAAAGTAAGGGGGTTGGAATCCCCTGGAAGAAATCAGATTGTAAGAAGGTTCATTAGCCAGTGAAAAAGTAAGGATGTGATGCTTTTGCAAGAACACAAAGCAATAGAGTTTGCACTAGAAACTAATATCAAATTCATATGGAGGGGAGCTTCACACTTTTTCACCCAACATGAGAAAGGTAGGGGGAAACTATCCCCATTTAAAAGGAATGGGGTCAATACATATCTAGCTTTGGGACCTCCCCCTGTAACAGAGTAGTCTGGATCATCTTAAAAAAGGATGACTCCTCATTTGGAATCTATTCTATCTATGCACCTAATGAATATGGTGAGAGAATCAAGCTTTAGAAATGGTTGTGTAACATGGAATGTGTACCATGGATTCTTGGAGGGTATTTCAACATGATTGAGAATTCAAAGGACAAGTTTGGTGGGGTGGATATGGACTGGAAATGAAACAAGAAATACTTCTAGACAAGGATGAAAGCCAAGTTGAAGCTGTCTAATCCCATTGAAGGGCAAAAAAAGGACTTTCCTAGCATCTGGTATACATGGTGCAATGCACAAAAGGGCAATAGGAGGATCTACTATCATCTTGATAGGTTCTATCTAAATAAGGATCACTTTATTATAGATTCCCTTAGGGATGGGTGCAAAATTGAAGTGCACCCATACACCCTCTTTGATCACCACCCTATCAAAATAAGGATACTCCTTAAAAAGGGTTATGAATGTGAAATAAAAAGGGGGCAATTCCTCCTCAACACAAAGCTTCTTTATGACGAGGACTGTATTGATTTTGTGAAGTCACTCAGGAATATCAGCTGCTGGATGTACTAAGGACTAAGTGCAATTGAGAGGTGGAACCTGAACACTAAGGGATGGAAATTTTTTTTCCAAAAAATAGGGAAGAAAAGAGCTATGGATAGAAGGGAGGAGGAGGGGCTCCTTTAGGAGGACTTGCTCCAAGATGAAGCTTTCCTTTAGGATGATCTTGGGAATGAAGACTTGGGAAGCAAACTCATGACAGTGAAAAACTCTCTGAGGAGACTACAAAACAAAAAAATTCAAGGGCTCAAGATAAGGTCTAAAATCAACTGGATGGAAAATGGGGACAAAGGTTCCAAATTATTCTTTAGATACCTAAAGGAGAAGAATGCCAAGGAAAAAATAGAGCAAGTGCAAATTGATGGGGTGGCATAAACTAATCAGGAGGACATCAAGGGCCACTTCTTCAATTTCTACAAGAATCTTTTCACCTCAAAAACAACATTGAGGGATTCTTTGATGCAAGAAGTTGAATTAAGAAAACCATTTCAAAAAAGATAACAGGGAAAGAAGCAGACGAGCTCTGCAACAAAATCTCCAAAGAGGAAATTAAAAGAGCAATATTATCCTTGCAAAATGATAAAACACTTGGAGTAGATGGACTTCCAACAAAATTTTACAAGATCTTCAATGACTGGATTATAGATAATCTCTTCCTTGTGTACAAAGAGGCTCTAGAAGCTAGATCTTTGGGAAGAAGCATAAACAAGGGTATTATAAAACTGCTCCCCAAAGAGGGAGACAAAAATCAAATTAAGAATTGGAGACCAATAACCCTGCTAAATGTATCCTATAAAATCCTAGCAAAGGTGTTGGAAAAAAGATTGGTAAATTTCCTATCAAAGTTCATCAATAGTACTCAAATTAGGTTCATTAAAGGCAGACACATTTTAGAAAATCTAATTACCAAATGGGAAGCAATGGATTGGGCAAGGACTTCCAATCAAGAGGTGGCTATGTTACTGTTGGACTTTGAGAAGGAATATGATAGGGTAGAATGGGCACATATCAGACTAACTCTTGAAGCTTTTAGCTTTCAAGAAGCCTTTTGCAATATGGTGGTTGCACTTTTCAAGGATGTGGTGGCACAAGTGGATGCCAATGGTTCTCTTACAAAGGATTTTTATTTGGAAAGTTCAATTAGATAAGATTTCCCTTTGGTCCCTACCTTGTTTGTTATTGCATTAGGTGCCTTGCACTACATCCTCAGGGTGAATGATACCACCCCAAAGGTAAATGGTATAATCTTGATAAAAAAAGATGAGCTGCTCAAAATCTAATTTATAGATGATACTACATTGTTCCCCTTTCTAAATGAAGTCAATATCTCCAACCTGATGGAGAAGTTAAATACCTTTTGTATTGTCTCAAGTGCTAAATTATCCCTCTCCAAATCCATCATGCTAGGGTGGTACGAGAAGCCTCCAGATTGGCTAAGTAAATTTGATGTCCAATAGGGAGGTAGCAAAAAATAGGTCAGGTATTTTGGCATCACATTTTCTGTTTGCCCAAATCTAAAAGAGATGTGGCTTTGGATTAAAGCTAAAATTGACAAAAAGATTGGAAAGTGGAATAGGCAATACCTATCCCTGATAGGAAAAATTCAAGTCTATCAAAAAATACTATCATCCTACAACTTATACTTTGCTTTTGTATGGTTATTTAATAGCTACCAGGTTGATGAGATACAAAAAAAATAGAGGTTTACTATGGTCAGATGGGAAAGGTAAAAGGAGAAAGCATGCAGTCAAATGGAGCTGGTGTTGTTTAAGTAAGGTAGAGGGAGTGCTTGGGTTGAAAGACCTAAAGACAAGGTATAGCCTTAGCAACTAAGTGGATCTTCCAAGCATTAGAAGAGGAAGAACCATGGAAAATAATGGTCGAGAACAACATCCAAAGGGAAATATCCAAGCATGTAAAGGCTTGGAAAGGCCTCCCCCTTTTTGACCCCCTTAGCATATGCCATCCTATATACCCTGAAGGTTTAGTTGTATTCAAAAGTATCTAGAGAGCATGGGAGCATATCAAAGAATACATTCTAAAATCTCAATGCTTCAAGGACAATACGGTTTCCACCCACAAACCAATCTAGTGGAACCTTGTACACAATGGTAAGCCACTAGCATTGCTACAAGGGTGCTCGACCAAAAACTGGGCCAAAAAAGGCATAAAGCTCTTTTTTGATATCTTTAAAGATGGATACTTAAAAGAATGGAATCAACGAAGTATTGCATACAACCTACCTGCAACCAATTAGAGAACCTACTCAACAATAAAGGAAGCATGCAAAGAATTCAACCCCCTAGTTGAATGCAAACATAATACAGAGCAATATAAAGAACTTAAATGGAGTGATGAAACAAATCTCACTAAAATCAATGCTAAACTAATATACAACACTCTTTCCAACCAACAAGAAACTCTAAACCACTTAAATAGTGTGTAGAATACTGAAATGAGTAAGAATGAATGGTCAAAAGTCTTAAAATGTTTGGTCACATGTAATTGATCCTAATAAGGCTTGCTTTAGATGACTCCTAATCTTTTAGAGACTACCTTGTAAAACAAATTCCGAGGACATTGAAATATTTAGCCTATGCAAGGTGCCAAAAATAATAAAACATATTTTTTTTAATGTATATATGCAAAGGAGATATGGAATTTTTACTACCATAATCAGTTCATTTGGGATGATAATTGCAAGCCCAAACCTGACATAATTCTTTTGTTCAAAAACAATAAACTTGGGAAAGAACTCACATTGTTTTGGTCTTGTGTTTCTAAAATTCTCTAGACTATTTGGAAAGAAAGGAACAATGAAAGATTTAATGGGACAAAGAGGGCACTTACTAAGTCTATCAAGAGACTCACATTGCATAAGATTGCATTGCAGGCTACAATGACTATGAAGGTCTCCAAATTCAAGTTCCTCAAATTGTTGGAGGAGGGCACATTGCAAATCAACCTTCATGAAGTCAGATTTGGTCACACTTGGCAAGTGGAACAACCTAGCACAATTTTTTTTCTCAAAGCACTAGAGGTATTCCAAAAGGATTTCAATGAGAAAGTGATCAAAGATGCCCACAATGAAGATGCTCCAACTTTAATTAGAATTGAAGACTTTGCTAAGGAAGAAATTGATGCAACAAAAGCTCTCTTGGGGATGAAGAACTTGGTGCAGGAAAATAGTGAGGCTGCAATTCCATGATGCATGATAGTCTACTTTTCTTTTTGGCAGTGGGCAGAGAAGGAATATATAATTCAATGTAATTTTGTTTTAGATCTGATGTATATGGGCAATGTAACCCTCTGATATAATGTATACGTGTACAGTTGCAAGATAAAACACTGACATAATGTATAGTTGTAGATAAGATATGTAAAAGGGATCAAGGAATTGTTTGGGGTACCAAAAGAACATGTAAGGGGGTAGATACATGTAGTAACTCCACAACATAAACACACTGCATTTTTTTGATGTTCCAACTATATCTAATACAAAAACATTTAAAATCAATTTCGATCAAATATATAATTTGGTAAGATTCATTCTAGCTAAGTTAGACATGTCCACAACTTTTTCAACTACAATTGTTGGCTAAATGCATATGTAGCACCACTTTGAGGCCAATTTACAAAAAAAAATAAAATTATTTTAAAAACTTGATGTTTCAACAACTCATGTAAATAACATTTAAAAAAAATATACACTATACCCTTTTGTAGATCCATAAGTGTAGTTTTAAAAACAAAATTAATAGTTTAATTATTATTTATATTTTATTTTTACTAAAAGTAGGTTATCAACACAAAATATTAGGTTGATTACCATGTCAAGAAAGAAATACTAAAACTTATTAAAAAAATATGATGCACTAGATAAAATAATCTATATCAACATAATATATATATATATTCTATTTTAGATAAATATTTAATGTGAAAGTTGACATCGAATGGAAACAACTATGTTTTAATACACACACACACACACACACACACACACACACACACATATATATATTTATAAAAAATAGAAAAAAAAATATCCATGCACTAAAGTTTCAAGTTATAAATACACAAAAAAATTGAAGAAAAAAAATAAATTTACTATATAAAGATCAACGTCTCATGTAACTTCACTTTTCAACATTTTAGCAACAACAAAATTATAGTGTCAATTTATTAAAAAAATATATTCAAATAATTCTTAATTTAAAAAAACACATAAAATATACTAAAAAATACATATTTTATTAGTTTACATCATTTCAAAATTCAAAACATATGCCACATTTTAGTGATTCAAGTTTAAAAGTTAGATCAGTGTTGGTTGTTTCCTTTATAAAAGTGTGACAAAGTTTTGTACTTTTACCCTTGTACAATAGTGTTCTAATCTTGATAAAGAAAACACTTTAGGAAAGACATTATTGACATGCAATGAATAGCACATCATCATTGGCTATCTCAAACAAACATGAACTTGTGAATATGTTTTAAGTGTAACAATATCAAAAATGTCAAATAATTAAAAAAAAAATCAAAATAGTAAAGAGAAAATCATTCTTCCAATGGTGAAAACCATTTTCATGGTGCCTTGGATAGATACCATGATGGAACCTATTCATGGGCATCATGTGTAAATTGATTGTCTATATAGTTTGTAATTAGGGGAAATTTGTCTCATCTATCCCATCTTGTCTTCCTTTTCATCATAATCCACCATCTCCATGTCTCCTTGCTATCATCCCCCATTATCAATCCTATTAACGTTTATCTTGATAAGGATTGAGGTATGATTTTGCAACATGCTCTCATAAATTCTTGACATAGTGCATCCTTCTAGAAAAAATCCTCCACCCACCTTGTTATCACTTCTTCTATACCTTGTATCCTTTTAGTCTAATATCTTGAACAACATTTATAAAGTAGGGGCATGTTTTCCTTTGTGACATAGTCCTTGGAAGTCGCATCCTTCGTTTCCATCCATTATCATTAATCCTTTAACCCATCCATATTCCTATCTATAAATGGTAATCCCTTAACCCATCGATCTAAATTTCTATCCAATATCAGTAATCCTTTAATTCATCCATTCAATTCATTAAGCCCCTTATCCTAAATTAATATATCTCACATCCTTACATTTCTAGACTTGGTGCTATCATGTCATTAATTATCATATGGAGATAGCAATCCTATCTAAAATCAACCCACCATCATAATCCAACAAAAATCCAATGCAATCATCCCAAACAATCCAATTTAATTCTAAACCATTTAATCCATCACAAACAATTCTTTTCCACACATATTTCCAATAGCTCTAGTCAATAATCCTAAAAACATACAATTTTTTTGTTCCCAATCTTGCTACAAAGTCCTAATCAATTTAATCCAATCAATCAATCATCATCATTGGGATATATCATTCCCACATCAATAACACCATCCTTTTGTTGTTCTCAGAATATATTGTTACCACAACAACACCACTATCATCATCATCATCAAGATATATCATTCCCAATCCTTGTGTTTTCTTGAGATATATCATTCCCACATCAATAACACCATCCTTTTGTTGTTCTTAGAATATATTGTTACCACAACAACACCACTATCATCATCATCATCATCAAGATATATCATTCCCAATCCTTGTGTTTTCTTGAGATATATCATTTCCCACATCAACAACACCATCCTTGTGTTGTTCTTAGGACATATTGTTACCACAACAACAACAATATCATCATCATCATCATCATCATCATCAATCAATCATTGATATTTATATTATTTTATGCATGCTTGCTTGATTTTCTTGTGTGTTAAAATTTATATCTTAAATCTACAGTGGTCCTTGCAACAAACTTGCCACAATGACATCATGGTATTTCATATCATGGTGCCATCGACATATTTTTCTTGTGACCTTCAGTCCTATATGAATTTGACACGTCATCACCATGGTCTTTATATCATGGTGCATAATGTTAGGTGCTATATCAAACATCAGGTTTCCCACATCGATTCAAAATGAATATCCTTCTATCCCTCATTTACATCTACCCCCCTTTTCTCATCCTTCCTTTCCATCCATTTGGAGAGCCTATCTATTTCCTTCATACTTGCATACCCTCTCAAGGGGGCATCATCCTATCCTTCTTTCTATAAGCCACATCCTTTTTTCATCCCATTCCACATCTATATTTTTATTATTCTTTGATACTACATTGCTTCTTTCAGTCATAATATAATATCAAAGATGGGAAAAATTTAGACACCTAAAAATCACTCAAATCTCAAAAAGTCTTGATTCTATTTTATATCCCAATTACTCCTAATTTTCCCTTAGTCATAATCTATTTTCCCCTAAATCCTAATTCCTATTTCACACCCCCTTCCATATAAATTTAGTTACTAAAATTAATTAAAATCTCCCACATGACCACCCAAAAATGAATAAAAGAATTAAAATATTTCATTTATTCCTCTGCACTCATCTCATAACTATCTCCCAAAAATCAATTTTAAATTAAATAATTCCCAATTATCCTCCATCATTGATCTCATAACTACCCAACCAACTCGATCTTGGCCATTGATCTCTTATTAGATCTCCACTGTTGATTAGGCATCTTGCAACTCTATAAATAAACCCTTCAAAAGACCATTTTTGAGAATCAATCACCCTCACTACACTATCACATTGATAGTTTGAGCAACTACATTCACAATTTTTGAGAAAATCCACCCTCATGGTGCAACAAAGGTCGATTGGGTAAAATGAATTATTTTTATCCACTATTCATTGATTTCTATGCTTAAATGAAGATAACATTAAATGTTGATAAGATTTTAATGTTTATTGTTTGAATCCTATTTATAATGTTATCAAAACCATGGTAAAGATCACCAATGTGATTTTCCATAGAGACACACTCATATCCTAAAGCAATTCAAAATGTATAACTTTATCATAAATGAAATAATACAACAATTAGATAGCAAAGCAAAGTAGAATCCTTATTCATTAGGTTTTTGGGAAAAGATTAATTTCTTTGGCAATCTAAAATATTTTCAAATTAAATTCTTTATGTTGTACTTCCAAAGTTTGAAGCTTAATTTGAAGACCGTGTAATTGATTCTTCATTTCGTTGTTCAACTTCAACAATTTTTGAGAACTATATTTCCTTATCAATCCATTATGATAATTTTAAAAATAATTCTAACATAGAAAACTTGGATCTCCATCTTTCCATAGAAAATAAGGATCCCATTATTACCATTTTTTAATTGGACTCCCCCTTTTCTTTGTTAGCCTATCCTTATATTATATTTGAAATTTAATGATGATATGTTTTTAACTTTTTGGGGTCTTTCAAAACCTCTATAACAAATTAGCATTTATTACTTTTAGCTTATGGATTATATTTTTTTTATATGAACATATCTTTATAATAATTTATGGAAATCATTCTTCATAGGCTATCTTTCCATCAACCACTTGTCATTCCCATCTAACTTGGCCATGTCACAAAGTAGGTGAAGATAAATGACAATATCTCATTATGGTTTGGGTTATTTTTCCGATTCTTTAAATGGGTAAATTATCCCTCTCAAACAAAAAAAGAGAGTGAGGTTTTATGTTTTTCCAATGATTTTTCTGATGTTGATTTTATATTTATTATAAAGAGAGGAGTAAGGCAGATTTGGTTTGAAAATAATTGAATTTATGTAGTTCTTTTGATGTGATATTGTATTGAGGTTTTTTTAAATGAATTCATTTTTACGTATGGTATATTTGATTACATTTTTGAATACAATTAACATCAAAAATTAAATTATAAGAGAGCAATCAATTATACAAGATTTTTTGTTTGAGAATTAAGACGCTCTAGGATATCAATCGTAAGGTCTCACAACCTTTTGATCAAAAGAGAGGATGATAAAAAATATAGTATTCAACTAAAATTTGAAGGTGTGAATGATATATAACTGGCAATCCACTTGAACTACATCCCATAGATTATTTGTTCTAACATTTTTAGCAATTTAAAAATGCATACCTCTCATCTATAAACTTAAACTAATAAATGGATAAGAATGGTTTGGAAACTATGAATATTACTCATCCATGTATGTATTTATGCATTAAATGTACCAAATTTATTTTGAAGAGAGTGAATTCCATTATGAATAATTAAGGTTTTCTTTTATTCATTCAATTTTTTTCTTATTTACAATCTTAAGTTTTCCTAAAAAATAATTTCTAGGATCAATTCCCTAGGGTTAGAATGTGGTTTCATTGGGTGATGTATGATTGACAATAGGTATTAGATACTGAGAACATGCGAAAAATCAAAATGGAGGTGAGAAGAGAGGAGTTTTTGTGTTCTTGTGATAATGTTACATAGGCTGTTGTTTTTGGTTGTGGAAAGATTTTAACCTAATTGACTACACTCTTCTTTCAAAGGTGTTGCTTAGTTTAAACCCCATTGGTTCCATTTCATGTTTTTATTGAAATTTGGGGATAATCTTATTGATAAAGATGATCTCAACATAATAGCACGGATATCAATAAAATAAAAAATTCCTTGAAAATAGGTTTTGTTTTTTTGTTTTTTGAGATGTGTGGGTTTCTTGGCCTGGCTATACTTATTTGTCTAGTCAAGTATCATATCATTAGTCTAATTTATGCATAGTTAGTATTTTAAAAATATATTGTGCATTCCATATTTTTTAATCAAGTGCTTTCCCATCAATTAATTTATTTTATAAATTTTAATTTTTTTTTTTTTATGACCATGTGATTAAATTTAAATATTTTTGCATAAAAAATCTATTTGATTTAAAAGTTTTCAAGTTAACCACATGTTATATACACTTGATCTAGCATCATTTCAAAGAATTTGAGAATATTTATCTCGCATAATTAATTTGTTTTGATTGGAGATATTTAGAAAGGAGTGCAAAAACAACATTGTTATTGAGATTCCTATTCCTTAAATAAATATTCCTAATGATATGTTTCTATTCATTTTTTTCTCTATCGAACTTGCTATGAGATAAGATGGAAATACCGACTCTTGATTCCATGTACCCTCGATTGCTAAATAAGAGAAACAAACCTTGATGGACATGCTTGGTTTAAAACAATAGACTTATTTTAGTAAGGGAATGGGGAGGAATTTATTTTAGGAAAACTATGATTATGGTAGATATATGCATTTATGAGAAAACCAAAGGGACAATATTGATGAAAAAGTAGATTTATCACTATGGTGATCACAAGGAGGAAAATTAGAAGAGTAATGAGGGCTATTTTGTGGAAAGTTTCTATATGTTTAGGATTCCTTCTATAAAATTAAGATGAATGATTTTATGGAGGAAATTAAATAACTCAAGGAAAAATAAGGAAACTATATTGCAAAAGGTAAGAGTAATGTTGTTGTAGTTCATATCTATCATACTTTTCATTCATAGATTTCAAATGTAAGATTATTATAGGTTCTAAATAAAATCATCATTTTCCAAAGGATTATAGTCTATTGTAGAATTTAAGAAAATAAGATTACTTTAATGTTTTTCTTATGCATATTTTTAAGTGTGAATTTTATATAGATGCTTATAAAATATCTTATTGAGACCACACATTTCTATTTTATTGAGATAAGTTTGTTTTCAAATAGTATACAAAAAAAATTCAATTGATTACCAATTCAAAGATCAATAAGTTAGATAAACATACAAGTTTAAGATTTAGAGACAAGTGATGTATGCCAAGAATCCAAATGAGAATGCACCTAAGAATTTTTATAAATTTATGATCTAGCCTACTAATGCATATTAGATTGAGACATCAAGTTCAAATATGAATAAAAAATTAGTAGTGTGATTGAGTATTGCTGAGAGGGATAAAGTGGTTTAGGAGAAGTTACAACCAATTTGTCTTTAGAGATTGATGAGGTTATTTTTGACAATGTTTATGAGATATCATTTGAGTATGCATCTCAATATAATCAACCTTCTATCATTTATGTTAATGATAATTAGTAGATACCTAGGTCAGGTTTGTATGTTTTTCTTGTTGTGTCAATTAAGATGTCATCGATAAATAAGCTTGTACTTGGAGATATTTTATTAGCTGATATTTTCTTATGGTTATATGTATCCTTTTGACTAGCTTTGGTATTCATTTTCTCTAGATTAGACTATTTTTAGGTTCTTCTTAAGTCATTCATTCATCCTTATTCATTTTTTTTTGTAATCTCAACATAAAATTCCTTGAATTATAAATTTTAATTGTTTAGAATAGCTACATGTCATAACATTAGTTATAATGTTTTGGGTTGATATTACCCAAATTTATTAAAGGTAATTTTTTATTTTCTTTATTCATCCTATGTAGACATTTTGTTTACAATTATTTTTTATCACCCACCATTTAAAATGGAATTGATTTAAAAAATTGTGTCACCATTCATTTGAACAAATTTTTAAAGAATTTTGTAGCCACTACCCCTAGTTTAAAGATTTTGTTTGAGTTGACCTATTTTTTACAAGATAATCCTTCTTATTTAGATAGTTCCACCACAATTTTGTATTGGATGTTCTAAATTTATTCAATATATTATCACATTCAATGTTTTTGTAAAACTATGAAGGATTGAAGAGTTTGTAGTGATGTAAGAATTTTAATAATCTATTTAATTTGAACATTGTATAAATGAAATTCACTTTTATTGATGAAACAAATTAAAATTATTTGCTTGAAAAATTTACATTTACTATATTATAGTGATATTTTCTAATAGGTTGATACTAACAACACAATATAAGAATGTTCATATTTATTAATTATGTTGTATAAAATATTTAATACATTTCTATATACCTAATATAAAATATATTACTATTTTCCACAATAAGTATAAATTAATGTGCAAAGTAGTATTTTATTCACTCCAATAACCATTAATCACAAAGTATATATTTATGGGCAATTTAAGTTCTAATTTCCAAGATGAGTATAGATTGATGGAAAAATTGATCTCTACTTCACCATTGTAAGTATAGATTAATGGTACTATTGTATTTTGACTAGTTATGTTTGGATTATGTGCCATACACCTTAAAAATACTAATGCTCATTTATTTATTATTGTATTATGTAATGTTCTCTCATGGAAAAGGGCATCCCATTTTAGGCAGATTTTTATGCCAGGCATAATTTGTATATGTGTGTGTGCCTTCAAAATGAGCTCAATACAAAATAATCTCAATCTCAAATAAAAGATACACTCATGTTAGAGAAATAATGGAGATAAATACACAATGATGAAAAAAAATAACTCAAACAAACATCAAACCTCCATTATTTTGGATGAGCTCCAAGATGGTATATAATTGCTCCTTGTAGTCATATCACAAATTTGATAGTATAAGGGTATGATTGATTGATTAGCTCATAAAATGATAGTATAATGTTAGCATGAAAGTGTGATGTTATATGGGAGGAGAGGCCTCTCACTAAATAGATTTCTTGGGAGAAAAATGGAAGGTCAAGATACAAAGCATGTGGAATGAAGACCTGGCATTGTGGCAAGTGTCACAAAGGAGAAGAAGATCCAAGGTCAAAGGATGTAATTTGATCAAGGTGTAGGAATCAATGAGAAAAGGACAAGTGGAAAGTGAGGTGGAAAAGGATAATAATTCTCACACATGTGTGAGAGATACACTCACACATGTGTGAGAAAAGAGGTGTAGATAAGTCAAAGATCAAGGGTTGAAGTGGAGGATTAACATGCCTCTAGGTTAGCATGCTCACACATGTGGGAGAATGAAGTGGGTTGAGGCGGAAATAAAAAATGATTCCAAGATGGCATGCTCAAGCATGTGTGAGGAATATTCCAGGATAAGTTAGCATGCTTACACATGTGGGAGCATGTAGAAGATTGAGTACACATGGAAAGAGAACAATCGACATTTTAATACATGTAGATGGATAAATAATAGTTAAGATTAAAATGCTAAGGATTAATGATGATGAATTAAACAATGAAGGTAATGTTAATGAAGGATTTAATTATCTTAATCATTTAAGGTGATCGCAAAATTCTGGTTTACAATTTTTGGTCAAACTGGACATTGAACTATTTTTTTTAAACTAAATCTTCACTTTCAGGCACCTATAGCAGCTAAACCGTGAGGAATTTGAAGATGATGCAAATTAGTGATTTCTGACATTTTATCTGAATATTCTAAATATATTTTTTTCAAATTTTTTGAAATTAGATTGGACTTCTTTTTCCATCTCCTTCAAAAACTAGTTTTTAACAGTAAACACCATTTTTAAAGAGTGACGTTACTGGCTAACACATAACTTTTTTTCTATGAAGGATAAAATTCTAATTTTTTCGAATTTAGATTCATAACTATGATATCTAGTGCATGGAATTGGTTTCATAGCATTTCATTGAATATTTTTTTCTTAATTAAGTTTCAAAGTCAAACCAGTTACAATTTAGACATGATTCATTGGCTAAAACATGACTTTTTTTTGTATGAATCGAAATTCTTTTTTTTTTGTTGGATTAAGGACATCAATATCTAGTGCACTGATATTTTTCAATTTTTTTTGATAATATGCTATTTTTCCACATGTGCAAAACAAAGAGCTTGATTTTTGGTGAAAAACCTATGTTTAATCAAACTAAAAAAAATACATAATAAAACCAAAACATATTAAAATTATATTCGATGGATAGCTCGTTCCAAGGACTACCATAATCTAGCTGGGTTTGTGAAGTCTCCTCCATTTTCAACCTCAACCCGAGCTTCAAAGGGCAAAATTTTGCAGAAATTTGGTGCAAGAGGGGGAGAAGGGGGGAAAAGGAGGGTTCGCTCAAACCCCCTTTGACCTTTCGAGCGAACTCCCCTTTTTTCAAAAACAATCTTTGTTTCCATTCTAGAAAACGTGAAAAATGTGTGTCCCATCATTGAATAGGGTTCGCTCGAACCCTCAGTTCGTTCGAACCCCCCAAAACCCAAAATTTTCCTCATGGGGGCATTTTTTGCAATTTTCCTTCCTCAATAGAATTGTAAACCAGTTTTGTGGGATCACCCTTCAACTAATCATAATTCAATCAATTGATTGAGTTGGAGGAATTTGAGAGGGTCAATTAACCTAAACCAACTAATTAGACAAGCATTAATTAATTGATTTAGTTAGGAACTACTTTTTTTGAATTAATTGATTTAATCAATCAACATTAGGGGAATGAATTGGAATTAAGAATAGATAAACTAATTACATAATGAATATTTAATTAATTTTTGGAAAGTCAGTATGAAGGAAATTAGTGGTAAATTTTTAATGTCTACATTCCCCCCCTTTGATATGACATCGTAACTAGAAGAAGTGGTGTTATGTCAAAGAAAAAAAATTAAAAAGGATGAGGCTTCAAGTGGCAAGTTGTCCAATCACTAGGAACAAAAATGGGGAAATAAATAGAATATTGGAAGATGATGCCCCTTCAAGAGAGCCATTGGTTGGAATGGTGCCTAGGGGGTCTCTTGAAAAGATATTGAATGAAGACAAATGGTAAGATTAAGTGCCATAATGAAAGGTGAATCACTTGATATGATTAAATAGAGATGATGTATATACCATGATAAAAAAATGATGGATCAATGTTGACATACATAGTGATGTTGATTAGATGATTGGCTTAGATGATGTGAGATATCATAGCGACACATGTTGGAGTGATGTATCGATATGATTGGTTATGATTATGATGACACATGGTTGAGGGATGTGATGGAGGATGGAAATGGGAAGAAAGATAAGAAGGGGTAGTAATGAATGATGAAGAGAAAGGATGGTAGAGATGATGAAAATGATGAATACTATTCAAATAACATATTATGCAAGGAGAAACCTAATATTTTTTGTAGAATTAGTGTTATGCACCATGTTATAATTGATCATGGTGACAATGCACCATATGCATAAGGGCTAACATTAAAACACGTAAGTTAAAAATAATACAATGATCTATTGGTCATGTTGTCATAGCACACCATAATAAAAAGGATTATGGTGAGTGTGATGATGTGGTGTATGGAGAACTAGGAACATAAGAAATGATTAAACACAAAATATAATGCAGAAAATTGAAAAAAAACATGAGTTGGTGTCCAATGAAAGGTTGAAGTTGAGGGTGATTTGGATGAAGGGTGGATAGGAGGGATGATGATGAATGGTGGGGGATTCTAAGGGGGGAATTTTGATGGGGGGGGAGGAGATGGCAGTTAGTGCCAAATAAGGAGACAATAAGGAAACATAGTATAGTGATCTAAAGGGATTCCATGAGATGGTAGAAGAGGATGGGAAGATCATCCACTAGTGGGGTTATACACATGTTCCATTCTATAGGTAACATCAACAAGGGGGTTCCCTCAATTAATAGAAAAATTAAGGAAAAGATGAGGGGAATGTAAGTGAATGGAGGGGGATATGTGCATAGGGATGAAAAGGGGAATATGATGATGTGTCAGTAGGTGAGAAATTTGACAAAGGAGGAGAGGATAATTATGTGATACATGTAGAGGGGAAAAGTGGATGAGTGGGATAGGGAGGTGGAAGAATCATAATGGATGATGTAGTACTTGAGTGAATGACCCTAGACAAAGTGATAAAGAGATGGGGGATTATGATAAAGGGGACAATACAGATAAAGCAATGATGCATTCTCATAGACAAGAGTGGTTTCCTACCACACATGACACATTTTTAATAGGTAAATTCATCATGGTAATTTCCTAAGACACCACAAAGATTGATTTTAACCATTGGATGAATTTATATCTCTTTACTATATATATTTTTTATTTTTTATTTTTAGATTTTTGACTTTTTAAGAGATGTTATGGGATTAGGAATATAATTTTTTTAGATGTATGAAGTTCATTGTTCATCTACCTCATGGAATTCTCATGTGGTTAGATTTTATGCACTTAATCCAAAATTGGAGATGATAACATAGGGACCCAACTAGTTTGGATCAAACATTCCTTTCGTATCTCTATCCTAATTGGTATTATTTTCGTTCACCTTAGAACAAGGTCTCCCACCTCAAACTCTTGGGTTCAAATGCAATTATTGTAGATATTAAATAGATAATTTTGGTATTTCTTAAGGTGATTAAGAGTGTTGAGATGATTTTAATCAAAGTGTTCAAACTTATTTAGGCATGCCACTGTGTAGTCTTTTTCAGAGATGAGGTTGCATAAGGAAACATGAAATTATCGTAGCTTGAACTCAACTAGCAAGATTTATTTATAACCATAGACAAGGGACTATGGGGTGGCACTAGAGGGCAAAATTTAGCTGAAGGTACTAATTGTGACCAATTCCATTGACACTTTTATGAAGGATTTTGATTGTTTTATTGGATGCCTCAACTTGGTCATTTCCTTGTGTGTAGTATGGGGTGGACCGATTCTAATTGATATGGAATTAATTGCAAAGGGATTGCGCTTCATTGTTTTTAAATTATTTTTGATTATCAATTAGGATACTGAAGTGACAAATGAGGTGGGTAAGGATGAACCTATCTATTTGGGTTATGGTGATGAAATTGAATAGAATGACTTCAACCCACTTGATTTATTATTTGGTAGAAATTATATGAATTTATGTTCATTAGAGTGTGTGGTATTAACATTTCCAATAAGGTCAAGAATCCATGTAGAAAAGGGCCATGGAGTAGTAATAGGTTGTAGAGCTTGTGATGGAGTGTGTATTATGTCCCCATGCTTCTAACAAGCTATAAATTTCTTCACACAATGGTAGACCTCTAACTCCATGGTAGGAAAATAGTATCTTGTTTGGAGGAGCTTCCTAGCTAGGATCATACCATTTGTATGAGCACAAAAAATATCATTATGGACTTCACGAAGTGCTAGGTTAGCCTCATATACATTGCTACATCTAAGAAAAGTGTCATTGTAGCCCCTGAAATAGAGCATGTTGTTGAGGGTATAACAAGAGGAATTTTGGATGATGGATTCACATTTAATGAATGATAGATTGGGTGGGATGGTTATTGGAGGTAGGCATAGATTTCAACATACCAAGGGGTGTCAAGACCAAATGTTTTCTTAGACCATTTTATATTCGGGAGTGTCATAAGTAGGGATGATAAGTTTCATATGGAAATGGTACTATGAGCATTATCAGGCATATCTAGAAGAGATCCTATGGTAGCCATTACATTGATAGCCTTGTTATAAATGCATGGAATTTGTTCAAAAGGAATATTTATTGAAACTATCCACCATGTGATTATAGGGTATAATTTTATCATCCTTCGTGAGGAACTCAACATTCCGACTTAATAACTAGCTACAAATAACCAAAGACCTATAAATGTTTAATGTTCCATTGTAGTATCATTTTGAGACCAAAGACTAGTGCTTTGTATTGTGGTATGTTATTTGTACAAGAAAAACCAACGAAAAATGATTTTGGAATGAGATCACCTTGAGGGGGTGATGAATAGGATGCTAGCACCAAAACCATGTTAAGTAAAGGATCCATCAAAGTATAGGGTCTATGGTTTGAATTCTTCTATATGAAAGACAAAATCATCAGGAAACTCTATGATTAATGGATGACTACTTAAGAGTGGAGACTTTGCTAGTTTATTTGTAATTAATAGCCTTTTGATTTCTTTCTATTTTAAACATTCAATGTCAAACTCACTAAGGAGCATACCCATTTAGCTATTATGCCTATGAGTGTTTCCTTAGATAACAAGTACTTTAAAGGATCCACTTTAGTAATGAGATGGGTAGTAGCATTGAGCATATAGTGATAGAGTATCTAGGAGGCAAATATTACTATAATAAAAACTTTCTCCATAGAGAAGTAGTTAAGTTCACTCCCTACTAGTGTCTTACTAAGATAGTAGATTGGATTTTCTTTTCCTTGATAATTATGCTATGTGAGGAGGGAACCAAGGCATTCTTTGTTGTCATGATGTGAATCCAAAGACATGTTTCTTGGTATTCAAGTGGACCTTATATTCTTAGAGTATTTGAAAGATACAATGTAGAATAGTTGGATGATATTCTTTATGTTTGGACTTTCCTAGGATATCACTTGCATAGTCTTCAACAATATCATGAAACATATCATGTAATATCACTATCATATTTGGTTGATAAGTAGCACTAATATTTGAGGCCAAAAGACATGAATCTACAATAGAAAGTTCCCCAAGGGGTGATAAAGGATATTTTATGCTGGTCTTTTGGTGCAATCTATATCTGGTTGTATTTAGAAAATCCATCCACTAGGGACATCTCATGGCCAACTATCAAATCCACATAGTAATATAAATATTGGGGAGAGGAAAATAATCCTTTGGGAAAGCCTTGTTGATATCTCTAAAATCAATGCATACCTTGATTCCTTTAGTCTTCTTGCTTACTAGATCTATATTAATACCCACTCGAGATATTCAATGAGTCAAATGAACTTGACATCTAGTAGCCTCTAGAGTTCCTCTTTCACAAGGAGGGTCAATTGAGGGTACATTTTTCTTAGCTTTTATCATGCTAGTTTAGTATCCAGTCATACCACAAGGTGGTGGACAAATGAGGATGGGTCCTATAAACACCTAAAATCCGACCTTACCCAACCACACCTAATTTTAGCCTATCCTAGCCTATAATTAAATAATTATTCATTATTTATTTAATTATTCCCATCCTTTCCCATCTTTACTCTAATCCTTTCATTAAATAAATATTTATCATGTATTTAATTATTTTCCCTTCACACGATCCCATTAATTAAATAAATACTTTTATTTAATTAATTCCTCTTTATCCTCTATCCTTATCCATTTAATCCTAGCCCTTAATCTTGTTCACATGAGATACCAAAACCTTTTAAAGTGAAGGTGCGGAGGATTAATAAAAATTACAAATAGAAGTGTTACCTATATCAAGGAGGTTATGAAGATTATGCCTTGCTTGTTGGTAAGAGAATGCATTCTTACAAATAGTAAGATGTCCTTAAATGTAAAAGCTTTTGTAGACACCCCAAAATTGACCACTAGTTATTGACTCATATAATTAATTAAATAAATATTTAATTAATTGCTTTTGTAATTAATCTTTTTCTATTCTTGTAGAATTAAATTATTTATTTTTAAATTAATTTATTCTCACAATTAATTAAATAACATACTATTTAATTACTTACTTTCTCACTTCTTCTAATGTTAATTAATTATATAAATTAGTTTACTTATAGCCCTCTTCACTAATTCTTCTCATCTTGATTAATTAATTAATTAACCTTCATTAATTACCATTAACATTTCTTCCAATTTTAAATTCATCAAAACACCAAACTTGCCATCACCTGACAAGAGTCCACTTAATTCTCACACATGTGTGAGCATTCCACTTCAACCCTCCCATTTTCTCACACGTGTGAGCACTCAAGCATGTAAGCTTGAATCACTCTCGTGTCTCCACCTCATCTTGTATCATATAACCTAGGCCCACTATTTTTCTCACACATGTGTAGCCACCTTGTTTCTTCCACTTTTCCTTCATAGCCACCATATTTCTTACACATGTGAGTACGCCTAGCTCTTACACCGATGACACTTGTCAATCCTATGCTTCCCCTTGTGACACTTGTCACAATGCTAAGCTATCAATCCATGCACTCATTCTCATTCAGTCCTAGTCATCCATCAACTTCACATCCTATCTCTCAATTCTTATCACTATAGATCTATAAATAGGATGTCATTTCCCTCATCCAAAGAAGATGCCATTATTATGCCAAATCAATGTTGCACTTTTGAGAGCTAAAATCCATTATCCTACTATGATTATGCTAGTTTGTTGAGCAATGCACACCTCAATGCTACAACTAACCATCAATTTCATGAGCAAATCAAGTGGAGAAAGGGTGCACTTCACTTCTTCAATTAGAGGAGCAAGGTAAACAAGGTATAGGTTTCTTTGTGTTGCATTTGACTCCTTGTCTTTCATCCTTGTTTATTTTCTTGTATTCGACTCCAACAAAGTAAGAAAGTTATTGTCATAAAAATGGAAGAATGAAATTCTCAACCCTTAATGCTATCAACTCCAAGAACCAAGAGGGGCTGACACAAAACTATAGAATGCCACTATCAATCTCATAAGAATGTTATTCATGTAGTTTTAACTCAAGAAGCCAAGGAGAGTGTTGTAGAGTGCATAGAAAATTTAAATTACACGATAAAGATGAATGAATTGATGATAGGAGGGAAGTTCAAGATGACTAAAAGGATCAAATGATTGGTGAGACTCCTTCCAATGGGTCATACAGTAGTTATACCCAATATTTTGGATGTTGGAGCATCATTATTTTGAGAGGAAATGGATGATGTACAACTATAATGTCATAGGATGGCCATGTGCCCACATAGACATCTACATGCCCATGTTAGCATCCAAGTATAATGCAGCCAAATAAATTACAAAAATAAAATAGAACACTAAATGAGCACAACAAACACATACAAACATATAAGACAAGCTCAAACACAAAAGACACAACAATAGAGTTAGCACTAGGAACAAGGTAGAGGCCAAGGGTTGGTTGAATGAATCCTAAAAACATGCTAAGTGAGGTGGACACTAAAATAAGGGCAATTTGTAGTGTCAATATTGTAATGTATGCAATTTTTGACCTTATATTTTACCCCCACTTTAAGAGCCTTGTGCCACTAGGTGATAACATTGTGCTAAAGTAAGAAATAAAATGTAGAAATACATAAAAAGGATATGCAATATTATTCAAGTAGGGAATCCAAGTCCCAAAGATAAGACTTGTGAAAAAACATGTCAAGCAAACAAAACTTGTAACACAAAGGTGTCAATACACATAAAACCTACAATATAGATGTGTTAGAAAAAGATTACTTGTTGCACAAATAGGTTAGCAAATTACATAAAGTCTAACACGTATAAAAGAAAGTTAGAAAACACACACAAAGACATGGAGAAGAAATTTCAACAATTTTCTAGCATTCTCTTTTGCTAGAAAATAGAAGGCATGATCCTAACATACTTTTTTGTTAGGAAAATGCAATGTATGGTTCAAGGTCTAGTGTATTCTATTCCTAGAAACCATATAATGCGTCTATGAATCACATGTACTAGTATATCATATTGTTAGATGATTCAAAAGGAGTATAAAACTAGCTAGGATGAGTCAAATGTGCTAGTGTACTATGTTTCTAGGTGGCTTATATGCAAATACAATATCATGGATTACAAGTTCTAGTGTGCTCTATTGCTAGGCAATCCTAATAAGGGTGGTTAAATCCAAGCATGTCTTGGTACTTGGGGCCACAAGCTATTGATGCTTCTAGGAGAGTGTTGATAGGGTGTCTATGTGCATTTTTGCACATGTGAGTGTGGATATATGTTCCCCTTAAACTGATTCCATAAATCAAAGGCATCCAATTAATTTTAAGGTGGAAATGGGGATGGAAAGAGGATCTCTAGGAAATATATATAAGATCATATGCCCCAAAATCATTGATGTGTTGCCTCCAAGGAGAGGAAAAAGGATATGTTACTAAAAAAATGGCACACCAAAAATCATGTCCAAGGAATGACATAGGTAAGAGTAAAGACAACATTGCATGAAGACACAAAATATTTGTATTCCTTGATATCAATACATGTTTGAGAGATAGACAACCTTTTAATATTAGTGGAACTATCATCATTCCCCAAGACACACAAAACTACATGCACAAAGGAAGAAAGTACATAACAAATCACCAATGATTTTTTTGGGTCAACATGAGAGATATGCCTAAATGTCCCTATACTTTACATCGTCCCCAAAATATTGTTAAGAAAATAGTGTACACATAGGAAGCATGCCAAGTACAAATAAAGGAAAGTAACATTGTGTTCCTCCTATATTCAAGTACTTACAAGAGTAGCATGGGTCCTCTTGGGGGAACTAGCATACACAAACAATCACATTCACATGGGAATACATATAAGAGCATATTCAAGACACACACACATTATCTAAACATAAAGTATACACACATTACAAATGAAAAAAAAAAAAGAAGGATGTCTAGTCATTGAACTCATCCAACAAGTAATCCACATCCCAATTGTGACTATTTAGGGATGCAAGATTATTAGGTGGTGGAAGAGTCAACAAAGGAAGAAAGTAGAATCAAGAGATATAGAAAGGGTACATCCTATAGATGTGGAATGATCATCACCTTGTTGGATGTTCACGAAAGAAATGGCAATCACCAAGTGAGTGAATATCATTGACAATGTAGGAACATCAACAAATGAGTCAAAAAGACACCCATCAACTACATGGGTTAGTGGTTTAGGCAAAGCATATTCCACTAAGTTTGATCCTCCACAATGCCAATAGGCGTGAAGGGACCATGATCAAGAGGCTATGGCAAAGGAACCACCTCAACTAAAGAAAGAACAATTGCATAAGAGTATAGAGGAGATGAAGGTGTTAACTTGGGTTTTGACTAAAGGTGAGGTGGGGTTGGGTAGTGTTCAAATTTGCATTTTTGGGGAAGAGAAAGAGGTGAGACAATGTCTAGGTTGGAGGGCTTTATGACATCGAGGAAGGATTGATAGTGAGAATGAGTAGGTGGTGTAAGGGTTGTGAGGAAGGAATTAGGAAAAACATGGACATTGGGTAAGTTAGTAGATTGAGGAGTGGGAGGAATATCAAGAAGTTGTGGAATAAGAGGGGGAAGAGTAGATTGGACAAGAAACACCTCAATGTTTTTTTTCAATAGCAATTACTTTTTCTTGAGGGTCTTTGGGTGGGCAAGAAGTAGGTTGGGTAAGACGAAAGGTGATGCGCTTAGGAGGTTTAGAAGATTTTCTAGACTTATTTTCAGAAGTTGATGAAAATGGATGTTACACTTTTTTATTTCCTTTATCTTATAGGGGTGGAGGGGAGAAATAGAAGTGTGGGGGAAGTGGAGGAGCAACTAATGACGTAAATAGTGGAGAAGATTGAGGCATAACCAGTGAATTGGCAGAAACAAGGGAGAAGCATCCTCTTAAAGACATAATTCTAGTATAGGTGAAGGATAATATTAGTGTAAAGTTTAGGTGGGCTTGAAGGAGTCGGCAAAAAATAGTCTAAAGAAAAGTGACCTAAAGTAGAAAGTGGCTAATATGAGCTATGGGGGATAGTGACAACATGGCCTTCACATGGGAAATTTAGGCATTGGTGAATGACCAAATTGACAACATGCATTGCATTGGGCCAAGGATAGCCCAAGAAAATGCAATAATAATGTAATAATAGTCTAAAGTGGGGATAACATGACATGGGATATTAAGGCATTTAGCTCCTACTTAGATGAGGAGGGTAATGGAGCTAGGAGTGTAGTTAGAAAGACCATTGTGCATATGCAAAGAGATATATGAGGGAAAATACGAATCCCTACAACCTATTGATGTATAAGTAGTCTACAACTTTTTCACAAAGCTCATAGGATCCACCATAACTCCATAGATGGTTTTATAGTGAACTTGTATAGTTATGTATTTTTTAAATTAACCCCTTAATATATACATACTTTATTGCAATCATTTTTGTTCTTCCAAAATGATTTAACACATTAGAATAGAATGCTTATTAACAAGTTCCTCAAGGTGTAAATTGCTTGTGTTCATAGCTACATAAGTGTGATTATTTTAGAGAGGGAGAAAGCTTTGATAGCTAAGATAATATTTGTAGATTTAAGGACCATAATTTCAATAGTGTGACACTATTAATTGCAACTTCAAGATTGTTAGTGTTGATCATTATTACTAATAGTTAAATGCGATAAACTCATTAGATTTAAACATCAAATCACATGATGCTACACTGGTGCATCAACAAAACATGACTTAATACACAATTGTTGGTCTAATCTCTTTTGGGGTCTTTCATGGCACCTCAACAAAAGCATGTTGATGTGGCATTGTATATGATAATGTGGACTTGAAACCTTAGGTTTAAGCGAAGGACTTGCCAAGTAAGTTGCTATGAAAAATTTGTGAGTCATCTATGATTTTGAGAGCCAAAAAGTTAGGGTACACAACTATTGGAACCTGTCCCCTAATGAACATAAGAAAAAGGAAAATGTACCTATAATTGTTTTATTTCTTGAAAGTACAATCATCTCACCCCATTAAGTACAAATGTAATCAAGTCCAAGGCAATACCTAGCCAAGCCTTAGTGCATCATGAATCACATGTTAGTTTTCGCATCTCAACTGCAGTTGTTGACAGATGGAACTCTACAAATATAGTTGCTGAACTTTCTATTTTTATAATTGGACCTCAGACACGTCTATCTTGTTCGTTGGCATTATTTGGTACTATAGAATTGTGTCAATATACTTTTACAGCTTATTGAGATATGACTTATATGATCTTTTTAAAATTGTTGCCTACTGAGCAGAAACTCTTGCATGCTGACATATGCTCAAAAATCCATTTAGTTTATTTTCCTAATGTTCAAACAAAATCAAAACAATCTTAGTAAAAGAAAATTGCGAGAAAAGCTTGAATCCCATTCTCTTAATTATTAATAACTACAGATTAAACAAATTCACCCACAGAACATGTAGTCCGATCATTAATATCACTCTTTTGCATTTAGCTTGCCCAACAGTATCTTGTTTAACAATGTTGGGTTCGCCTTTCCTTTTGAGGCCTTCATAATCTGGAGCAACCAAAACAAAATTAAAATTTTAAATCAAAACATGTCCAAGTAATGATATTGAAAGTTGGGAAAGAGTTACCACAAAGATTAGAATCAAATAGAACTTAAAAAAAAAAAAGATTTTCTGTAGTTTTATGTTTCACAAGGAGATCAGAAATATTACAAAATAAAATATCTTTGATGCTTCCGTGTGAGAATTAGCTTGTGCAAAAAATCCACCATTTCTAGAACAAGTCAATTTATGAGGTTCCATGTAAATGGAATAGGCACAAATGGAAGTGAAAGAAGTGATGCTAATGCTGATATTATTGAATTAATAATTTGACAAGCTCACACAATCAAGGGATCAACTCTGGGATTCTACTTTTTCTTTTTTTTCCTTCACACCATTCAAAATATTTCATTATATCCCGTGATAGCAATGTGAGATGAAAAATCTCCTGTAAAAATTGAAGATCCTTATGATTGGCAAATAAAATTCAGAGAGTTGTGGTTGTTTATCATGGCTGTGGCTGTTCCCTATTTTCCTTATATAGTCTTAATTACAAAAGATGATTCCGAAGTCAAAGTGTAGTTTGAGACTGTTAGACCTAGAAAGAGAAAATGCTTCCAGTCCAAAGGAAATACCAATGCAAAGAAATTGTGACTTCCATTTTTTAATTTGAGTTGTTAATATTAACCATTGGACATCATTTGACTAACTTCATCAATACCTTAGCATGGTCATGGATTAGCAGCAATACTTCACTTGCAAAGATATCTTAAAAAGGTTTGTCTCCCCATTAAGATATTAACAATAGCAACTGATCTTATTGCAACTTCCAAATTAAAGATTACACAAATTATTTTTTTCTCAAGTTATCATTAAACTAAAGGAATTTTAAATTTATTTAAGCTAATAACAATCTTTCACCAAATCCCTTTTTGTGGAGGATGGGAAAGACAGGAATGGACAAAGGGAACACCAAGAAGTACCCTTAAAATGCTAAGAACAATATGGGAATAGAAAAATAGCACACGCAAACAGATGAATTGTGGGATAGGGTCATGGGACCAGGGGGTGGAGATGCATCCCCACAGAACATAGGAACTTAAGATGTTCTAATTTAGAATGGATACGTGTTTTTACAGCTTGGAGTTTCATTAATAGATTACAAATGTACATGAGGTTATGAATAGATTACAAAAGACATTAGGATATCTTGGAAGATGAATATTTTGAAAGCAATAGTAGAGGCAGCCTATATTTGGAGCCACCTAGAGAAAATACAGAATGAACACAAACTATTCATTGGCCTCAGTGACCTATCACTACCCATTAGGGAGGTTTGTCATATCAATGACATCGATAGGCCATGGGATGTGTCATGTGCAAGGTCTGTCTAAACACCTCATTGTACTCGCCATTTTAGATTTTTAGTTGGAATCTCAATTCTTTCTCTCCTCATGATTAAATTACGACCACTTACATGACATTGTTATGGTAGGTTTCAGCAAGAATATGGAAACAAAATAAGTTGTGGGTTTGTAGGCTACAAATATTAATCCTATTTTATGCATAACTTCCAGGGAACTAACGACTGATTATACTTTATAGAAACCATAGAAGTATAAATCCTCAAAAAATCTCAAAAATCCTGATTTTAAAAAAATCTTCGGCCCAAACAATTTTTTCCCCAAAAAATCCAGATTTAATTAGCTGTGATTTTCAATGATTTTTAAGAGTTTAAATCACGAAAAAATAGCATTAAAATCATGAAAAGTTTGCCCAACCAGCCTGTCACAAAACCCTACCCTCACAAAATCACTATTTAATCTAGTTTTTTCGTTGATTTTTAGCATAGAACTGAGCATTGGCCACTGAGACGTAGTTCACCATCAAAGATTCGCTAGATTTCATCATTTGCTGAGGCAAATCATAGGTAGGCGACCTTGAATGGACATATATTTCTAATAGATGTTAAGGACATTAAAATAGACACATTTTTGGTATGCTTCTACATTTGATGTTAAGGACATTAATATGAAATGGTTAAGAGATGTGTTTTTTTCTCTATATTCTACACTACAGTCATTTTCCTTAGGGTTATAGTAATGCTTTCATGTATATAAATCAGTGTTCCACGGAGTTTCTTGAAGGGGACGGGGGGGCAAGGGGTCTAAGTTTGGGGACGGCGGGGGGGCGGTGCTGATATACATATGGTACTTGAATAACTAGTTATAAAAAGATGTTTAAGAATAACATTTCAAATTAAACTTTGGCAAATTAGTAAAATTGCAAATACTAACATTTTGAATACTTGAATACTATTACTAAAAGACTAAAAGTAAATAAAAATATTGAAATTTGACAAATGAAATTGTCGAATTTGAGATTTCTATTATATGAATATCGAAAATATGACATGTCACATCAAAATATCATATCATAAAAATGATTACAATGAGTAGCATGATACATTGATATGAATCATAATCAAAATAAGTACAAAATACAAAAATGTAGTGAAGGGAGGCCTCTAATCATCTCCAAACTCCTCATCACTCGAACTACTGGAATCCTCGTGCTCAAGCTCTGCCAAACTAACACCAACCAGCCTGCATCTGAAGCCGAAACTGAAGCATCATCATCAATCTGTTCTGGCTCCTCTGGCTCTACATCCCACCGTGCTGCTGGACTCTCTTTGTACAAAAGTGTTTTGCGGTCAATGAGACGCAAAGCACTATGTACAGCCACAAGCTTCTCTGCTCTCCTAGAGGTAAGTCTGTTCCTCTTAAGAGAGTGGATGAAGCTATATGTAGACCAGTTCCTCTCAGCAGCTGGAGAACTAGAAACCTGAGATAACAATTGGATGGCTAGAGTGGTAGTCAAAGGTCTTGATCCATGGCAAGTCCACCACAAAATTGGGTCCTCCTGCGCCATAGTTCGCATATCCATCTTGGCTGCATTTGAATAACCCTTAAGAGTGGCAAATTTGGTCCACTCGGTGCGAATCATACTGGCATCTACATCATTGTACATCCTCTCAATGCACCTGAAGAACCCTGCCTTCACCTCTGCATCCTCTATAGGTGTCACTCTACCAGGCCTAGTCAAATACCATTTAGGATTAAGTGCATAATCTGCCATGTGAAAGGGAGTGTTGAGCTTCTCCCATCTCCTGTGAATGATTGGCTGAATGTGCTCGTGGTAGAATGCTAATGTGGGGTCCCTCTCTCGCACAACAACCCTCATCTAATCAAGCATAGAATCGATGCACTCATACACCTCTCCAAGGCTAGGTGCATCCGCATCCCCATACCTGATAACCTGAAAAACTGGTTTAATGATGGCAACAATATATTTTGCATCACCCCAGAACACATCACTCTTCACCGTATCCTTCACCCTCTTCCCCTGCTCTGTTTTAGACTCGGCCCACCTACTCCAATCTAATGTCATGACCATGAGTTGCAGTGCCTCTTGCAACTCAATCATTCTGTCCAAGAGAATGAAATAGGAAGCATATCTCGTATCAGTAGGTTTCAGGAACTCCTTCTTAGCGAAGGTCCTGAAGAGTGCATGTGATGTGTGATGGTTGCAGATAAACATCTGCACATCTCTCGCATCATTAACCACTGCTCTAATCCAATCAATCTTTCCCATGTCCTTGAGTGCATTGTTCATGGCATCCACACAACATGGGGTCCACCAAATATGCCTATAAGTAGCCTCAACAAGTCTCCCTGCAGCTTTGCACACAACATTTGTCACAACTTGGACCACATTTTGTGGCCCAACCTCCTTAATAGCATCCCTGAGAACCTCAAACTAAAAATCAGCATCTTTGCGATGCCCTGAACAATCAATTGCCTTAAGAAAATATGGGCCCTCAATACATGTAACCATGATGTTAATGAGTGGATGATGGCTAATGTCCGTCCACCCATCCATGACTATGCTGCATCCTGTCTTAACCCAACACTCCTTCATCTTCTCCATCAACAAATTGATCTTGGAATAGTTCTTATCCAAGATCGTAGTCCTCAATTTTGTCTCACTTGGTGGCACATATGATGGTCCTCCCTTTGCCACCATCGATATCATCTCCTTATAATAAGTAGATCGGGCAACATGAAACGGGATGCCATTGGCAAAGAAGAACTTGCCAATGGCATCATCTATGTCATCCTTGAGCTGCACATTAAACAAATCTGCTATAGGGTTACTTTGAGTTTGACTTTGCAATCTTCGTTTCCCCCTCCCCTCTCCTGCATAGGCACTAGAAGAAGAACCTGGTGTTCCTCCTACTCTCGTCTGCAAAGTATGGCTGGATCTCTGTGGCTAGCTATGTTGAACATGTGTCTTATGCTGCAAAGTAGTAGGCACAGGTGCAACTAGAGTATCATTAAGAACACCCCATAACTTATTTATTTCAACTTTGTATTTCATGTTTTTTGGTTTTGCCAAAAACTCACATATCCCCACACCTTTTCCTCTAATGAAAAGGAGGTGCGCATTCACTCTAGTGATGCTCCCATACCACCCAATACCACAAAAGTTGCACTTCCACCTCCCTGTGCCACTGGATGTTGCCCCTTGGGCTTGCCTGCTTAGATCTTTTGTTGCAAATTGTTTGAGAGGGGATTTGGGATCAAAAAGACCCTTAGCATTCTTTGCCAATTCTGCAGAAGGGCACTCAAAAGTACTTGCTTCACTTGCCATGGAACTAGTTTGGACTTCACGCTCAGCCCCATGTTCACCCCCCTCATCCTCAAGTGCATATTCAAGATCAATATCACTATGTGAATGGACCTCATCCTCACTCATGTTGATGTCATGAGAGCTCATTGTGACACTGCAATAAAAAAATAAATTCTATAAGTGCCTAGTTTCAGCCTAGTTTAACAAATTTGAAACTAAAATAATAAAATTTTAAAACTTCATGATGAATCTTGATGGAAAGATGGAAAAAAAAAAAAGAGCTTTGAAATGAAAATTCAAAATATGAATATGCATTTGCAGCCATGTATATGAAATTATGATTAATTTTTTAATCATAATTTCATATACATGGCTGCAAATGCATATTCATGTTTTGATTTTCATTTCAATGCCCATTTCAAACATCAAACTACATTTTCAAAATGAATCTAAAAACTTGGAAAACAAAATAATTTTTTTGTTTGAAAAAACAGTTAAAAACTTCAAAAAACAGTCATAAAACCCTACCTTGTGCTTGAAAAATTCTTCAAAATTGGTGTAGAATGCTCCTCCTCTTCTTCTTCTTCTTTCTCCTTCTCACCCCTCTTGCACTTGCAGCACCTCAAACTCACTCTTTCACTCACTTTTCTTACTGGTTTTCCTCTTCTTCACCTACCTGCTCCAAAACATCAAATGCATATGTGAGTAAAAAAATGAGCATTTAGAGTGTTTTAGTTCATTTAGAGGCTTTTAGATGGGTCCCACAAGGCTTTAGGGTTCGACCCTAGACACACAAACCAATAAAAATAAAAGAATTTTTTAAAAATAGCACTTTACATGACATCCCAGCGCGGGGGACACCTGGGCGTCTCGGAGATGCTCGAGGGATGCCCCCCCGAGACGCCTCAGAGATGTGTCTCGAATGCTGTTGATGTCATAGTGTTTTTAAAAATTCTTTTATTTTTATACACAAACCAATAAAAATAAAAGAATTTTTAAAAAATAGTACTTTACATGACATCCCAGCGCGGGGGACACCTGGGTGTCTCGGAGACACTCGAGGGACACCTGGGCATCCCCGAGATGTCTCGGAGATGCCCAGGTGTCCCCCGCATCTCGAAGACGTTTCTCAGGTCTCGGTGGCAGTGGCGGTGGCGGGACGGCGGAGGGACGTTTCCCTACTGTCTCCAAGTCCCCAAAACGTCCGGGACGGGGGGATGGCTAGAATTTGGGGGGGGGACGCGTCCTCGTGGAACACTCATATAAATCCAAAGACACAATTTAGTGGGAAATAATATACAATATCATAAATACTAAGTAAGGCTTCTAACTTATTTGTTTAACATATCTGAACCTTATAAGAGTACTTGCCAAAAGTAAATATAGAAAGTCGGACTAAACTCAAACGAAACTCTATTGGCTTGATATCAACCTAAAGAGGTTTGTTTTCTTTGAATTCTTGTGATCTTGACTATTCAAAAGAATTTTAACATTTCAAATGTAAACAATAATACTGAGGTGGTTGTTTAGATTATCAAGGCTAGGTTGGGACAAATTTCCTTTTCAAATGCTAACGAAGTGTGATAATTTGGAGCTTCAATTCAACACTAGCCATCAAGTTTTAATGACAAGTGGGTATAGTAATGACAATTGTATAATCAAGTGGGAAGCATAAGTATATACATAATAGTATATAGACATTGTTGAACCGGAAGCAAAATGGTTCCTATCAAAAAGATAAAAATCAGCTTGTAGTGCTGAAAAAAATGAACAGCGACAGTATTTTATATCAAAATGAAGGAGTGCTTTGGTTATATGTAAATTTCCTATATATTTTGCAAGGTTAAAGCATTGTTAATTGGTGAAAATCACTGCTTAAATGCATGCCCTACACTTGTTTGGGAACTACATTTCATTTAGGATTGTCATATACATGGAACTTCAAAAGGCCTGCAAGGAGTACAATAGCAGTGCATGAATGCTTTAGACATATATAGTGTAGCATTCCATGCATGCTAAATAGGTATTAAACAAAATAATACATGCCTTTAGAGAAGTCATGCCCTAGTCTTGCGGGCCTATTTTAATCCCTCTCAAAGAAGGCCTCATATATTTTCTCTTTAACGATCTAGATAGATTTCAGCAGCAACTATCCCATTCAAAGAGAATGTTCCTTGTGCTTTGATTTTCCATTGAAACTTGTACTTGTAATCTCTCAAATTCTCAACTCAAAGTCCAATGTTTTTAATTCCATCATCCACTTATACGCAAAATCAAGGAAAATTTACTTGAATGATAATAGCTAAAATTGTGGCTCAAATAGTTGATCTCTTCTTTTGTACTAGCAGGTCTTTATTATGTGATGGAAAAATATTTAACACTCCCTTTACTCTTTTATAAATCTGATAAAATAGTGATCAATGAGAACATTGCAATATCATTTATGGTCTTTAGAGATTTAAGATTTTGTTTCAAAAGCATTTTCTATTACTCTATCTTGAGCTATTTGATTCAAAACCTATTAAGTTGAACTTTGAAATTGCTTCCTTTGTCATATAATTTCCCTTTCACACACTTCATATAGTTCTCTTTAACATTGTTCTAGAAATTGCAAGTACTATTAAATCACAAATATGAACCAACTGCTTCCTGTTTTGTAAATTATGGTGTCTGCTCAGCAAAGGAAAACTGTCTTTCTAATGACTTTCTTGAGCCTAACGATTTTGAGTTCCGAGAGACCAACTTGGATGTCACATCCCTGTAAAAAGGCTATCTCACATGGTGTCATGTGGTCAAAGAAATAATAAAATAAGATTTTTGATGAAGTCCGCGACCAGCAAGGAAGAAATTCATTAAATCAGGAGACAAATATCATTAAAGAAGAGAGGCCCATGGGTTAGGGGGAGGCGGGGGAGAGGAGGGGGGGTTGTTGTCCCATTAAGGCGCCCCAACTCCAAGAGCATTCTTGATGGCAGGTTGTGTAGGAAGAGAAGGAAAAAGACAGACTTAAAATCATTGCAACCCTCCTCAAGTGGATAGTTTTTGTGCTCTGTTTTGGGGAAGAAAAATAAAAACTAAAGAGAATGGTGAATGCTCGAGCAGAGTTGAGGCATGCAGATTTGGTCAAAAAAATTGCAGAGAGAGAAAGGGAGTAAGGGGAAAGAAGAGAGGATAGAGGGGCGTGAAGAGAAGGGAGGAAAAATCGCATGGAAGAAAAAGCTGAAGGAAGGCGTGAACAGAAGTGACTATGGTTGACATGAGTTGCAGAGGCATTTTGTGGAGAAAGAGACTGTATAATGGGTAAGGGATTCGAACAAGAGGAGAAGATAAGAGGAGGGAGGAAGCACATCTAAATTGGGCAGAATGCCTCGAAGAAATGTGGTCTCATGAACTACAAAGGTTGCAGAAAAAGCAACAAAATGGATTCGTGAAAAGGCTTCAGAAACTTTCAAGCAAAAGCAGTTAGCGGGTGTAAATCCAAAGTTCACAATCTATGAAGACATTCCTTTCTAGACTGTGCCTGAGGTAGAGATTTCAACCAAGTGTGGACACCCATAAAAGCACAGAGGATATTGGAACTTTATGAGACACGACCAGGAAACAGCACGAGTATTGGGGGGGATGAAGACAATCTAGCTCCAGTAAGATATAACTAACTCTCTGTATCTAAAACTATTCAGTGTTCCGCTGCGATACGTTTGTGACAGGTCTCTTTGCTCCAACTCTTTCCTTTTAACACATGCTTTAATCCTCAAATATTCTTATAAGTGTTCTGCATGGTTATTCCACATTCATCAGATGTCTGCTCACAATGTTTAGTAGGATTGAAGAAAGTAGTCTCCTAGATGCGTAGCATAATTATCTATGGTGTGTGTTGAATTTTACCTGTCAGCAAGAAAAGAGATAACTCTTAAGCAAAATAAACTTTGCCATTACTTTCCTTGTGGTCTAATGAGCATGGTATTATAAATTCAAACGGTTAATAATTCTGGAATATTGTTGTATAATTATGGTTGCATATCTTTTTTTGAAATACCATTGGTTTCATTTTTAGCAAGGATCTCTCCGTAATAGTTATGTGGAATTCGCTAAAAGCCCAAACTGTTACATTTTGCTATGACAACACTAAAACACAAAATGGATGCAATTTGACTTTAAAATTAGTTAGTTACATCTTCTCATAACTTTAGAATAGACTTGGCTTGACACCGACTTATGGCCTTTACCCAAGTTTCTAAGATTAATGAACTAATTGTATAATACCAATTATGAAAGGTTGACATCAATAGGCATACACTACACATAATTGTATTTTACTTTAAGTATGTAGTGAACAAGCTCACAGGCCTAGTATATGTTGATTCGGGTTATATGAACAATATTAGCTGCATGTGCAGGAAACATATTATTACCTAATGTAGGGTGAGACTTGAGAATTTATACCTCATATAAGGTGGAAGTGAATTAATTTAGTAAACCTTTAAAGCTAAGGCCCTCATGATATACATTCAAATTCGATGTCCTTGAATTAATAGAAGTATATTCGAGTGAATCTTAAATTGAATATTCATCGTAATAATTACATCTGACATCCATGTAATATTATATATTTGTCATCCTCTTACGAATATGGATATTCACGTGTCTATGGAAAATCAATAGAACTTGTATTCTACTTGGAGGGTTTACAAATAGATGTCTCCTATGTAAGAAGGGTATTTTGAAGTTTAACTTGTGATATTAATATTTGTTGCTATCAACTATCCATAGTAGGTTAGGAATCTGAGAGGGGTATACCTCATTAATATAAAAGTATTGGGATTGCATCGGAAGGAAAATGAAATTTGAGGGCTAAGGACATTAATAATATTGTTGAGTGTACATATTCATATGATGATCTTAAGGATATGGTATTGTCCATCTGTCTCCAGTATGACTCAAATATTGATTATGTTTAGATAAGGTTTGTAATTATTGCCAATGAAGTGGCAAGGATAATCATAACGATTCATTTTGAATGATTCCAATAACATCTTCTAACTCTATAAGAGAAACAAATTACCAAAGTTTGAATATTATATTGAAAACAAATATAGAATCGCTAAGCAATTAAACTAGTTTGAGAGGTGGCAATTCATTTATTTTATAATTGATACTCCAATAGGAGGGAATACTCCTGGGTTTCATCCTCAGCCTTAGAGATTAACATGGATAAATCCTAATAGAAATATCTAATCATGGTAAAGTAACTTAACACTAATTACCTTGTGGGCGGTAGTTTCGTGTCTAAGTGAGTGGGCTAGAGAACCCTACCAAGGTTTTGTAAAGGTAATTTACCATTCAGGCTCATGGTAGTCGTTAACCCAATTAGACTTTTGGTGGCTTTACATGGTTGTTGTATAATGAATAATAATAGAGGTGAGGTTTGATTTGAGACCTCGTCCTTCATGGATGGAAGTGTCGTGGTATAAGTTCGCTAAATTGGGAACTAGTGCGTAAGTATCCTTGAGAGACCATGTAAGGAGAACTACGTGTGACTTTGATCTGTTTGGAAGTAGGTACATAGGCAATCCTTGGGCAAAGGATGTCCCTATGAGCTCAAGTCTGTAGGGGGAGGGTTTAGGGGGATAACTCCAAGGGTTGGGGTTGTTCCTAATTAGTTTGACCTTTCCTCCTCCATAAGCTTTAGTTTGAGGCTGGAATGGGTACTAGATGGGTATGATCAAGTAAAGAAAACCTAATAACTTGTATTTAATACATAATATGCTTCTATATAGTAAACAAAATGAAGTAAGGGACTTGTTTGCTATATAGTCAGTATTTATATATGTGGGGTAATGGCCATCTCATGTTGGTTCCATGTATCTCTTATGTGTTCATGTAATTCAACTCCATATCTAGAGGTCTCTATGTATAGGCCCATGTATCTGTTGATTGTGATTGTGATTCATGTTATGTATGACCCGCCCAAGAGTGAACCTTTGAGATATTTGAGCAATGACAGGCAGTCATTAGACCGTGCCAATGACAAATGTCTAGCCTACTGTTGGGGCCTAACCGACATTCACCTGGTTCACGAAGGTGAAGGTTGTTATGGGCTACCCTGGTTATAATTATGATACGGTAATGGTTGCATGGGTAGGGACCCATCTGTGCGGGTAATGGTAATCCAAGGCTAACCGTTGTATCGAGGGGGTTCACTGGCTATCACTGAGGGCACGGAAGTGACCGATGCCAATGTTACCTGGGATTGTGAAGAAGATAGCTGACAATATCACTAGGGTCACAAGGTGGTATATGTCGGGAGCTACTTCTTCCTGGGTAGATAGACTTGTCGTCAGTGGCCTATAGGCAATTGAAGTTAGAATCCACCAAGTTATGGTAGGTTCACTACTTGGGGAATGTCTTGGAATGGTGGATGGCCCCGTTGTGTAGTATGGGATGCACCGAATCCCCTTTCCAGTTGTTAGATCCTTTACTTGGCCTTGTGGGGTTGAGGACGAACTTGTGGTGTCGTATAGGATGCACCGAATCCTCTTCCTAGTTGTCCAATGGTGCAAAAGACCGGAATAAAGGATGGGACCCACGGAGTAGTGCACAATGCATCGACATTCTTTTCTATCTGGGATGCATTATGGATGTGTGTTAGTCAGCCATTGTGGATGTGATGTATGTTGGAGCTCGTCACTATGTATTTGTGATGTATGTTGGAGCATGTTATTGTTTATTTATGATGTATGGTGGAGCTCATCACTATGTATATATGATGTATGTTGGAGCTTGTCACTGTGTATTTGTGATATATGCTAGAGCCAGTCACTAATTAAATGTGATATGTGTAGGAGATAATCATTGTTGTACTTGTGATGTACATCTGAGCTAATCACCATTATTCTTGTGATCTATGTATGATCCAAACACTATTGTCCCTGATGATGTGTATGAGCTAGTCAGCTTGTGTATATGGAGGTATACTCGCGACAATCAATGTATATGATCTTTTGAATTAAGGTATGAATGACCCCTTGTGAATATTGTGAATTTTTGTACACTAATATTTGGTAATGTTTGGTATGGACCCAACACTTGATGGCAAGTTATTATCAAAATTATTATCATTATATTATAATTGACTAAGTGATAAATTATGCTTAATTAATAGTCAAGGGTTAAAGGTGAGATTAGAGATCTCATGCAAGAGGAGAGAATGAACTCCCTCTAACATTGTGGGGTGAACTACGAAGCCTTCGATTCCCACAAGGGGATACATTGGCAGGGTCACCATGAACCCTCGAGGATTATGTCTGGGTCTAGGAATGACCCTAGCTGTATGAGCTTAATACTTTTGAGTGTGAGCATATAAGTGGTGATGTTGATTTATCGTCACCATGATGAATGAAGAACTTTTGAAATTAACACTTCTAATTTTAGATGGAATTTGTTTGGTTGGTTAAGTTGGTAGTTGATGTGAATTGAATAAAGAAAATATTATAGCCTTCGATTCCCACAAGGGGATACATTGGCAGGGTCACCATGAACCCTCGAGGATTAGGTCTGGGTCTAGGAATGACCCTAGCTGTATGAGCTTAATACTTTTGAGTGTAAGCATATAAGTGGTGATGTTGATTTATCGTCACCATGATGAATGAAGAACTTTTGAAATTAACACTTCTAATTTAAGATGGAATTTGTTTGGTTGGTTAAGTTGGTAGTTGATGTGAATTGAAAAAAGAAAATATTATAGCACCCTAGGGGTGGATTTTACATTGAATAGTCATGAGGTTGAACAAATTAGGAGAGGCTTTGAACCAGGAGCTTCGTCATCAAGACCTTCAGCCCTCTAACATAGCTCTATTTATAGTAGCAAGAGTCATTGGCTAGTTTGATTTTTTGGAACTTTGTACTTAGTTTATAGGTTGAATTTGTACAAGCTATATTGTAATTGAAATTTTATCAACTATAACCATCTAGTTATTATTTATGCACTATGAAGTATGCTTTGTGCAATTCAATGTAATCAACAATATGAATATAAACAAAAAAATCCTATTTTCTACAATTCATGGGTTAAACTCTCTATTTTATTTGCACCCTGGAAATACCCTTAAATTTCAAAAAAAGAAGTTTTTTTCTCTTTTTTCAAAAAATCTTATACTTTTGGTTTGTCAATTTTTTCCCCAAACAGTTTTTGCTGCTATGATAGAAACCAATCTTAGGAAATATCTTCTTTATTTCTTAATGCCCTAGATGCGAGTTATAATTGATGTAAACCTATAGCCTGCATAATTTCACTAGTTACCACCAAAATGAAACTTTCTCGGTAGGTTTTCACCCTCCACATATGAGGTTTAGTTTGGAATTTCAACAATTAGAAAATAGATATTTTGAGGCCTGTTTGTAAGATTTCTCCAAGCAAGTATGCAATGACTTACAATCAGCCCCAGAAACCTGCATGAGAAATATCTTTGGCAAGAAAAGTCTATAATAAAAGTAGCCTAATTATAAGGGGCGGTTTCAACCAGCACTTAAGCATTATTCAAACATGTATACACCCTCTTCACCTATAACCTAAATATACTTTTCAATTAGTAATTATAACTGTATATTGTGACCGTGGCTGATGTAAATGGTTGTTATGTTATGGAACACTTGGGAATAAACTACATTAGTGCCCATTGCATGCCATAATGAAAAATTCCTTGAGGAAATCTACTGAGCACTCTAGGCATGGATATAGACATCTACAAAGGAATTGTGGCTCAAATTGATCAAGTGAGTTTCATCTTGTTGGTGATCACTTATGAGTCTGACATGTAAGAATATAGACAAACCCTTACAAGTTTATAACCTCCATGGTTACCTGCACTTAAATCATGCAGATGCAATAATAAATATTAGGGGTGTGACCGTGTAGGGGCAATTCACTGTGTGCTGAATCCTAGAGTGGTCTATCCTGGGGTTGTCAAAAAAAAGTGTAGTATCTGCATTCACATTGCGATAACTAGAATAATGGTAGAACAAAAAAAGGAAGAAAGAAAAAAAAAACAAGAAGAGATGATTAAGGCAATGAAAAGGACCAACATGAACACCAATGAGAAGAACCCAAGATGAAGTAATTTCAATGAGTTAAGGTGTCTATGTAATTAAAGAACATTAGATTTGTAATTTACAAATTCATTGTACAGTTTCTATGCTTGGGAGTTTAACACAAATGGATAGGTACTTTAAAGAGTCAATCAATTTTGAACATGGTGATTATGAAATATACAGAGTACATACTACATGCCAAGACTAATAGTGGCTCAGTGTGGTGAATTTTTTTCTGCATTGAATATTATTCCACAATAGCACCATGGTTCATCTCTTTTTTGTACAAACTGCACACTAAACTTGCATTTAAAATGAGAAAGACAAGTCAATGCTCATAAAAGCGGCATCTACTAATTCCACTGTAATTAAATTTTTGACATCTTACTATATAACTATGCATTTACCAACAAGAGAGGAGAAGAAACAGATTTTTTTTTTTTCTGTGACAAGAAAGGCATCCTAACACATTAAATAGTTGTGTAAAGAGTCAACTTCTGATTCTGTTTAATTTCCCCTGGTTTTGCCATCTTTATATTATGGTTCTAATGAGACTCCATTGAAGTTGAGCAAAAACAAATGCTTGGGGAACTTCAAAGACACGGGCTTTATCAGAATATATCTAAAACCATCTAGGAGAAAGAGAGTGGGAGGAAGCAAGGGAAGTAGAGAGGTAGTGACGGGCAGAGAGAGACATTTTCAAATATGTTCCTAAGATTAGGAAAGAAATTGAAATGTTAGTCCAGAGTCATAACGCATACCTGACCAACAAAGAAACCTTGTAACTTTGTCTTACCACCACGATATTGCTCCAGTTGCTTGGGGTTCTCTGCTAATATTTTGTCTACCATGCCTTCAATCACATCTGGATCTGAAATCTGCTTGAAAGTATTCACAAAAAAATTACATGAACTAATGTTTTTTAATCACGTGCTGCAAAATGCATGACATTTTCAAAAAGGAAAGCATTTAAAATTTAAGTACGGAAGGAGAGAAGACAACGAAATAATTTATGTTACAATCTACAAACAACTAGAAAACAATCAAAAAGATGATAGCTATAATACAACATTATTTTGTCGAAGAGCCTATGGCCTGTAGAAGTTAACTACATAAGGAAAAAAGGTTAAATGATAAAAAAAATAAAAAAATAAAGCATTATAAAGAAATAATATTTTACAGCAAGCAGATGGGAGTTAAAATGAAACAAAATAATGTCACAAGTGTCCTTTTTAGTCATGGTACTATAATAAATTCCCAAAAACTTTCCGGAGAGGGTTGCCTGGAGAAGGAATTATGGATATATAGTGACTTGAGTGATCGTCAAAGTAAGTTAACTAAGCGTCAGTTACCAGGATAAGATCCGTGTAGTTCAATATCCAAATCAAACAGATCACAAGAAACCAAGTGATGGACCAACAACCAGCAGCTTTTCATATCCAGTTATGATGTCTTTTGATGTGTACTGGGGAGCAAAGTCTTCCAGTCCTATATGCATCACCTGAAGCTGAGCTGTACTTCTCTCCAATGGTGGAGGTGACCAGGTGGAAAGGGAAAAAAAGATGTGCCCAGATGAGGAGTTGCTTATCCGTCAACAAATTCCATCCATGAAAAAATAACTCCCTGGTAAAAAGAGCTGAATGTGTTTAATCCTCAGAATAAAGCAAAGTATACAACTACCTATCTAGGCCCCTAAATAGGCAACAATAGTTTTTTTGGGATATAAAATTTACTTCAATATTAATTGGTATTATAAGCTATTTAAAAGATAAGGATACAATGGCACCCACCTAAAACCTTTGGTGCTCTCTCTCTTTTCATACTTCTAGCTGTCATTCTGATTGTGTGAGTTGCATTTCAATCATGTAAATGACATGATGTTTGCTTGTTAAATGTGATGCAGCATTAAATTTTCTCATGATGTTGAACAGAATAGTTTTAGGCTTTTAGCGATTCAAGTAGTTAAGAAATGTGTAATACAACATTCTCCCCACAAATTTTCTCCTATTGCTGAACCAGCCCTCTCTTTTCCCATCTAATCTCCCCTGTCCCGACTTAATCCCACAGATCTGCTGCTCCAGCTACACTAAATCATTGGAGGTCATGGTTTCCTTCACGGATCAGGATCCAATAGCCAATAATCTTAAAGAATGCAGCAGGATTGGAACAGGCACAACCAATCAGCTCAGACCTTGCAGGATTTCTCCACTATCAAGCTAGAAGAACAATACATTTGCCCAACTTCCCAGCAAAAAAAGAAAATGGTTGCTTTCTTTGCATGGATGAGCCTCCCAAATTTTCATTACCTGGAAGAAATGGAAGGCAGGCTTTGGCTGCTCAAGAAAAGAGCCCTGATCTACCTATTCACGGGGGCTGTACCTGGCCTGAGAACACTGAAGACTTGGATCCAGGAAAATTAGATGCCCATGGGATCAGCTGAAACTTGGATGATGCCCAAAGAATACTTATTGGCCATCTTTGTTTACAAGAAAGAAAGGGAAAGATCAAAAAACCTTTCAAGGAGGAACATGGTTTATCAACAATTCTAGACTCCTCACGGAGCATTGGGCCCCAAAATTCAACCCAACAGAGGTCCTACCTTGTGTGGTACTTGTCTGTGTTCAGCTCCACCATTGGGGAGTACATTGATTCCTCAGATCTGACAAGGAGCTCAGATGTTTTGAACTACTTCCGCATTTGTGTCAAACCTGGATAAGCCATTCCCTGATAGGTTTATTCTAGATCTGGCTGGAATCAAATGGGAACAGCTTCTGGCCCATGAGAACATCCCTTTCAGCTGTCAGGTCTGCCATGAACTTGGACACTTTGAAAGGGTATGTCAATCCAAAGCCAATAAGCACAACTCCCAGTAAGAAACCCAGTCCACCTCATCAAGTGGAGAGCAATGCAAAACCCAACATGCAAGGAATAGCTTTGTACACAACTAAAATGATGAAAATAAATCCAACAAAGCCCATGCTAGGAAAAATATGGCAAACCTGATGACCAGGCGAGGACTCCCACAAATAATTTGTTTGCAGTGTTGGATTAAAACCTTCAACCAACAGATCCAAAGGAGATTCCAAGAGAGGAAGCTAGGAAAAAACTCAGCCAAATATCACAGCAAATGAGCAAAAGGGATCAATGCCCACTAAAAGGCAAAGCCATCCTTTTTATAGTGCAACCCAAAGACCCCAAAGCAAAAAGTCAGTCACAAGTAGGTAAAACAAGCTTCCTCCCAATCCCATTAGAGGTGAAACAAGACAACTTTTCGCTGCTCAAAAGAAATATAAGTCTGCCATGGATTTCCAAATTCCAGTTATATTCATGGAAGGCACTTGTAAATCAAACCCTTTGGTGTGGGAGATCTAGAGGACAAAACCCCTCTTGGTTTCTATTATTGGATTTGAGGACAAAAACCCTCTTGTCCATGTGAAGTGAATCCATTTGGAGATCGCAATTGTGCTAATTGCAGAGATTTTTGTAAAGATTTCAGTTTATGAAAGAGCACATCAATCAATATTTGCAAGCAAATCAAGCTGTTTTTGCTATTCACGATTGTATGAGAGTTTGAGGATGTATTCCAGTTGCCACAAGGTGTAACCAGCTATCAACCAGCACTTTCCAACCACCATTCAGCAAACAGCATCATTAATAATTCAGATCTGAGTTTTTGGAGGGTTTTTTGCTGCTATGCAGCACTATTCAGAGTATATGCTTAAGTTTTCAGCCATCATACACCCCTAGTGCCAACCGTACACTCATACAAGCAGTCATTTTATTCAAATCTACACACAATACAGTATGAAATCTCATCATTCCAGCCACCATACACATTGCCATCTGCTAATATGAAATATCCCATCTTTTGGGTGGTCGTACAATCAAACTTGCAATAGGAATTGCATCATTGCATTTGTAAGTGAAATTGCATCATTTATATTGGCAATTGTGCTGATCATTGACTGTTCCAATAACCGTATGTTGTTATTGGCCGTAATCAATCCTTTTGCTGCTGCTGTACTTTTCCTATATTCTGTACTTTGTCAACTATTGAGGGTTTCTGCTGTACCTTCCTATTACACTATCAGTTTATAATTAGGTCTCATAATTTTTCTGCTGCTATTCAAATTATAACTACTACCATGTCATATTGGCATTCCCTATTGCTAGAGCTATTGTTATATCTATGATTATTTTAATTTTTTTGATCAGTACATTGGGAATTTTTAGCCTGGCCCGAGCCAGCAAGGAGGCTACAATCAAGGGACCTCCTCCCTGGCATGAATGCAAGTGAACTGTCCAATCCTGCGAGCACGATAGCCCAGTAGGAACATAGAGCCTGCAAGCCCACCAGCCAAGCGAGGGATTAGAACAACACAGGCTTTGAACACCTGTCTCATGGCATGAATGCCATTATCAGCCTCAACACTGCAGGTCAAGCCTGCAAGCACATTGGATCAACGGAGGCATAGTGCTTGCGATCACAATGGCCCAACGGAGGTTTGAACCTTGGTAGCTACAACAACACCACCACTTTACCATCGCACTATGGAATGAACCCCCATTATATCTATGATATTTGAAGGGCTTCCATAATTACTGATGTATTAATGTTGAGCAAACTGTTGTCCTCAATTTTTGACATGACAAAAATTGGAGCAACCTACCAAAAAAATTGAAGTTTCTCTCTCTAAAGCATGTTTTACGAGGTGTTGAAGTCAGAAAACTTTAGATTTCAATTGATGATCCCCTTGGGCATCCTTTCATCAGCTCCCCTTTCCGTTTTTGTAAAATTCTGAGTCATTTTTCTTGTCATTTTTGTCAAAATCAGGTTTTTAAGGCAGCTCAGCAAAATAGGGAGTTTTAAGTCTAAAAGCAAAATTGCTAAAGTCTCTAAAAAGTCTGATTTTTGCTTAAGTTGTGAAAAGTTCCTACTTTGCTAAAAGCAAAATTGCTAAAACTTCAAAAAGGTCCGAAATTGCTTAAGTTGCCAAAAGTTACGATTTTTGCTTGAGTGAAATTGCTAAAGTCACAAAAAGGTCCAAAATTGCTTAAATTGCCAAAAATCCCTACTTTGCTAAAAGCAAAAATTGTTAAAAGAGATAAAAAGTCTGATTTCACTTATTTGACAAAAATAAAATTGTTGAAGTGCTAAAAAGTTCCTATTTTACTCATGAGTAGTGAAAAAAGTTGCTGAGTGAGCTTGAAAACCCGATTTTGGTCATTTTTTATTGTTGCTTGGCTCTAGACACCCGATTTGAAGAGTTCGCCCAAATTTTCAAGAGGAGTTTGTGTTCAAGTTTGATTGCTTGCCTCTTTTTGTGGAGCTTTCATAAATTCTGCAATTAAAATCGCGTCCTCAGCTTGTTTATTAATCTTCTCTTCTTTGTTGAAGATTGTGCAAAGTATTTGGGGTTTTCTCTCCATTTTTTATCTTCGCTTTTCAAGTATGCATTTATTTTCTATTATGCCCTTGGGTTAAGTGTTTCTCTTAACCAAATCGCGTTTTTAATAAATCGTTTTTTCTTTTTATGGTGTAGGTTTTTATCAATGTCTATTGTTAAAAGAACGCGTTTTTTCCATTAAACCGCTTTTTATTTTTCTGAAATGCCCTTGCTAGCAGTCATCATTCCTTGAATTGTGTGTGAAATCGGTTTCTAGTAAAAAACACGTTTTTTTCCTCTTCAAATTGTGGTTTCTAGTAATCACGTTTTTGCTTGAAACATCTTTTGCAGCTGTATAAATCTTATTCATTGTCATGAAACCCTCATTCCCTTGTGATCTGAAATAAGTTGTAAAGATAAGTCTTTAAAGAAAAACGTATTTTCCTTTCAGCCAAATCGTGGTTCTTAACAATCATGTTTTTGTTTAAAAAGCATATTTTGCAGCTGAGTTATCATATCTTAGAAGTCAAGTCTCATTATCTTGAACCTCATTGTGCAAAGAGTTATCCAAAAAAAAAGAAATCATTATTTCAGCTAAAGCATATTTACTCATCTCATTTGCCTTCGTTTTCATCTCCATTAAATCTCCATTTTTCACAAAATATGCCTTGGCTCAAATTCGGGTTTTTGGTATCAAATAGCAAGTCGGGATTTGACACAAGGATTGCAATTATAAAAGTTGCAAAAAATAAAATTGCTAAGTGTTCAAAAACTTCCGACTGCACTTTGTAAAGTTGCTGAAGACTCTCAAAAACCTGAAATGCTTCAAAAAGCCTCAAAGTTGAACTTATTTGGACTTGACTTCAAATTCAAGTTAGAAAATCTTTTTGACTTGCTATTCCAAAAAGACAAAACGTTGCTTTCAGTCGCAATCAGCCCACCAAGATCCGAAATGGTCTTTACCATTCATTCTCCATCATCATTTAGAAAGCAGTTTCATCACCCTAGGGTTTGAGTCTTGTTGTTAATGGCTACCATATCTTCACATGTTGATGCTGATGATGTTCTGACCTTACAGGGTTTTCACCGCAGCCTTGCAGATTCCTGCTCAATGACAGACGAACCGACTTCTCCAACAAACAAGAAGATGAAATACAAATTTGATAAGTATTAGAATGAGATTTCTCCATCTCACGTGGTCTCAAACATAGACGAAATAAAGGATACAGAAATTGGGCATGTTGATATGTCTGAGTTTCTTAAGAGGGCGGAGAAATCGACTTCTCATGATATGCAGTTGTTGCTGAGGAGTCATATTCACCTGATGTCTACTTTTCCTGTTGCTGCTCTTGAGCCAGAATTCGTTCTTGCATGTGCATCTCGTTTTGATAATGAATCCAAAACCATCAAGGACGATGACGACAATGTGGTTATCAGACTTGATCCTGAGACTATCAACATAATCTTCAGAGTTCTTGATGCTCCTACATATTCAGAAATCACAGTGAAGAGTGCTCATAATCATTACGAGTAGAAAAAGTGATTGTATTAAACATATCAATCATAGGCGGCTTCTCAAATCACGACCTTGTGTGACCCGGATGCCCAAATTGTATCGGTTTGATTTTAAGAGATTAATGATATGATCACTCTCCTGAGTAGAATAGTGGGGTTGAAAGTTTCCAATATGTTTGAAAGTTGGATGTATAAATTCATTGTGGTTATCAGAAAAGCACAGTACCCAATTTTTTGGGGTGAAATAATCAGCGATAGTTTGTGTGAACAGCTTGCATAGGTTCCTACCACACTCACTTTCTACATGAACTCATATCTGGTTTATATAGCAACTTCATTGAGACAGTTTTTGAGCCTTTCTACTAAAGGTGATAGATCATTGGTTCCTGTATGGGAGTATTATGATCAGCTGAATTTAAGGCAAAGTCGGGTGCATTATAGAAGAGTTCAAGATGCCTTCTTTGGTCATCTCTTGTGTTTATTTGACAAAGCATTGGAAAACAACAGGGTATCTGAGGCTGCTTGGAGGAAAGTAAATGAGTATGGTTGCCTATTTCTTCAATTCCCTACCTTCACTTATATGAGAGTTGGCTGTTTTGAAGACCAACCTTATATGCTTCCAAAGTATCCGACAGATAAGATCATTTTGATGGAACTGGGAAGGCAGTTGATGATAGTGCATGCACGTCAAGCTACACAACATAAGACTGGAGTCAGTATTTCATCACATAATCCATTGATGATTGGGAGGTATTCTTTGACAACTTCCTCAAGGGCAAAAGCAATGGAGACTGAACTTCAGGAAATAAAGTTAAAGAAATTCCAAGCCAGAATGGAATTCGACTACAGAAAAGTGAAAGATAAAATTAACAGAGTCTTCACTCATGTGCACCGCATTGAAGACATTTGGGTAGACCTCTGAACAGCAAAGGATATCTATAGAATGGATTATTGCAGGCTCACGGTGGAGCAAGTTGTTGATCTCAATTTGACTTTAGTTCTAGAAGGAGTAATTGATGATGGGTAGGTTTTAGATCCTGAATATGAAGAACAAGAGGTGGCTAACGCTCCCATTCCTACAATCCAGTGGTCTCAGAAGGAATCTACCTCTATTTTTGATAGATTTCAGTCAGTCTTAGCAAATACCAACACTTGGCTCAAAAGCATAGGTGTTAAGACTAAAAAAATTAGAATCGGAGTTGAAGATGATTCAATTGGTCCCAAAGGATTGAAGTCAGAGGTTAGAGACAGATCAAAAGAAGGAGCTTCCTCTTCAGATACCAGAATTAAGTTGAGAGTAAGCCAGGCTGTGGAAGAACCATTGGAGAAGGAAACACTAAAGGGGAAAGAAGTTAAGGAAACCCAGATTCAAGTTTTGGATCAGCTAGAAGAATAGGAGGTTCTTGAAACCTCTACTATTCTAAGTGAAATGTCTCCTCACGTTGAAGCTCCAATACCTGTTTCAGCGATATCCCCTATTTCTCCCATTAACAGTGATGTTGATTCTTTCTCCACAGTATTCGTTTCTTCCATCCCACCTTCAAAAGCTATTCATCATTCCTCAGCTACATCAATAATGAATACACCTGTGAGAAGCTTGCATGACAGCTTGGCGAATGTTTTTGATACAAATCCAATATTTCTGGCAATATCAGAGACAACTCTCCCAGAGATAGATACATCAACAACAAGCTTTGATTGTTTAATGGTTGATCCTAGTCGTAATTTGTCTTCTGAGCAAACCATGGTTGCTATTCAAACTGAGGCACCTCCTAGAATTTCAGTTGTGACAGAAACTGAGTCCATTTCTACGCAGATTGCAGTTGTTGTTTCAGATGTGAGAACCTTGGATCTTCCTCCATGGTTAAACTTAGTTGCTCCGAAGAGAAAGAAACAAGCAGTCTCTCCTTATGTGTTTGATTTCCAGAAATTGAAGAAATCCAAACCAGTGGTTGCTAAGAAAGCAAAAACAGTCTCACAAGTGTTTATTGACAGCAATAAAATGAAATATGCTGAGATAGCGGAACCTCTTGTTGACAAACCACATGAAGAGATGCAGGTGTCTGATTACAAATTCACTAGGGTGGAATTAGGCAAGCAGACTCATGCTAACATGATGCAAGATGCTCAAAGTTCAGTAACAGTTTTGGCACAAAGCTACAATGAACTTCTAGCTAAGAAGGAGAAACTCAAAGAGGAAAATGAACAACTAGTTTCAGTTATTCAAAGGATTACTGGGTCATCAAAAACAGTTGGTTCACTATCTTCGTTTGCTCCTAAGGAATCAGTCAGGCAATTAGAAAGAATTGCGCAAAAAGCTAAAGCAGTTGATTCCTGGATAGCCCAATTAATTGATCAAGGAATACCAGTGGTTGAAAAGGCATTGAAGAATTTGAGTACTGTCAAAGCAACAAGATTCAAAATGAATCAAACTCTAGAAGCCTTTCAGCAAAGTCTACATTCTCTTGAGAAAGATTTAAAAATCTGGCATGAGATGGATCAAGTGAAGTTGGAAATTCTGTGTAGCAACTCAGTGATTTCAAAAAGGGAAAAATACATAGAGTTTGAGGAACTTATGACGAACAAGTCATTAGTTATTCAAGATCTTATCAAAGATATCTAGGCTAACCTTGAGATGAGTGTTGAAGTTGAACATGACATGCTTTCAGACTTTGAGAAAATCCCTTGTAAAGTTTTAAGTCATGAAGGGGAATTACTTGCAGCCAGTGATGTTGTTTCTCAGATTATTGCAAGTCTTCACCAGGAGCTAGATTCAGATCAGTTTTCTATGGATACAATTCATAAATTTGTCAATCACCAGCTGGTATTTAATAAGATGCAAGCTGCTTTTGAAGATCATAGAGAGGCGACATTCAGATACTATAATGTTATCATAAAGACCGTTGTCATTGCTAGAAATACACTTGGTCCCGATCTTGATGAGTTGCAGGGAATTATCAGCAAGTTTCTATCTTTCAAAGCTAGGAACAGGACAAAATGAAAAATATTAGGTTGTTTTATGTATTTTACTTTCGACAAAATATATGTAAAAACAAGTTTTGCAATTGCAAGTGTTCTTTTCTTGCAGTTTTGGAAAGTGTGATTACATGTAAATTCTTACAAGACAAATCACAATTTGGATTGTAATTTTGAATAAGTCAATTGCAGTTAGTTAGCGGTTGAGAGATTTTCTCAAGTTTGTTAAGATCCTCCCATCTTTTTCTCAAGGCCTCTCTCCTATAAATACTTGAGGAGGTCTATTGTAATCTTATCTTTTTAGCAAGCAAGAAATCTCTGCAGAATTTTGTACTCATAAAGACTTTGAGCTTTATAGTTATAAGTTGTGAATTTTCAAGTAATATCAAGAAGTTGGAATTTCAAACTTTGAGTTGAAACTCTACTTTGCATCCTTCGTGTTCTTATGTCATTTTGGAGCATTACTTTGTGACTACTTGAAAATTGTGGAATATTGCCTAAGAGAGATTCAATTGAAATATCTGCAGTCTTTGTGTTGTAAATGTTGAAGGTTGAATTCGTAGTTAGTATTAGAAATTGAGAAGAATTGCAAGACTTTGTGCTCGTAGTAGTTCTCATTTAGAGTAGTTAATAGGTACATAATAGTTGCAGACTTTGTGTTGTTTTATGCTGTATATTTTCATTAAGTAATCATTCTAAAAAGGGTAGATAGGATTTCATTCCTCAAGAATTTGCGCTTGTTGGTTGTTTTCCCGTCCCGGAGGAAGTGACGGAAGTCTTTGTGCTTTCAGGAAACTTTATTTCCTCTTTCTTGGTTTCACTACATAACTGCCGTAATAAGTATTCTTAATGTTTGCTATTGCTTTTCTGCGAAGAGAAAAGAATATAGTCTTTCCTGAAATAAGAGGAACGATTGCTGTCCTACCCATATTAGTTTTGTTTAGTTCAAGGGGGAGCCTTCCCTTAATTATGAGAGTTTTATCTCGCGTGTTGTGGTTGAAACCACAATTTCGTATGCTTTCCCAAGTATACAAAATTTTCAACCAACATAGACATCATTGGAGTAGCATATGTTGTCTATATATCATCTTTCTTTCATTTCATCTAAAACAAATCAGAAAATACAGAAAATTGCACATTTTTCCAGCTAGGGACAGTACAAATAAACTCATTAGATCACAAAATTACCATTACAGAATTTGTTGGCATGAGTTTTCCATAGTTCTCTTCCTGATGATGGATCACTGAGTCTGATCCGAAATGCCAACTGAAAAACATACACAGTTGATTCTAGAAGCAATCTTTTCAAAAATACAAAAGTATTTTACAGAGAGATCAATGGTAGTCCTATCTTGCAGAGGGCATCACAGCATGATTGCATCATACAAATTTACAATGAAAGCTAAGTGCAACACGGAAATGCCAGCTCGGTTACATTTTGAACTATGTAGTATATACATATAACCAACCTTCACCAGCACCATAGCATCATTATATGAGTAATTAGATTACTGACCTGAATTAGACCTTTTTCTTCTATCAATGCTTTTACTGTTCCTCCTTTTGCCAAAAGTTCTACTAGTACCTGAAACTTTCAAAATGTGAGTATTGAAATATAGTACAGGATTTGAATGCTGGGAAACAGACAAAGGAGACTACTAAACATAGCAAAGTAAGTGTCCAATCTCTTTAGCATCTTCATCAAAACAATAGAGAAAAAAAAGAAAAATCATCATATGTATATAATTCATGACTGAAACATTTCTGAAGCTTCAATCAATTTCTATTCTAGAGTCTCAATTTGCAAGCAAAAGCGAATGATTGCAAGCATACTCACAGATAACAGTTTTTAAGACAATTAGAATTTTACTTAGAATGGGTTGAACTGACTCAGCTCCTTCAAAAATTTATTAAGTCTTCCAATTCTTCACAAGGGGCACCAAAACAATTCTATGTATGCAATAATTATGTACAAAAATTATTTAAAAATGAAAAATGCACAAAAATAAAAAATGAACAGATCATTTATGCTCATAGCGAGATTCATAAATAATGCTATTAAATTGCACTCGCAAGTAATATCCACAAAAGACCAACAATAGATGGAATTATCATTTGCAACTTTCATAAGAAAAAAAGGTAAATGATGACATAACATCTAACCTCTTTGCCAATTTTCCCACTAATAGTTCCATCTTTAATGAAAGCTATAAGTTCTGCCAATGCATGAGGTGTTAGTTTGGCCTCAGTTATTGAAAGCTTCTCACTCTTGAGATAGGCTGCTATGTCACCCATTATCCAGTTAGCAGCCATCTTTGCATCAGAGCCTATTTCATGAACCGCATCAAAAAAGGCTGCCACCTAATACAAATAACACACTGTTATATTCAACCGAATTTAAAGGATATGTATCAAGATGACAATTTTATGTTGAGCAATTACATCATTGTCATTTGCTAGAATGATGACATCCTGCATGCTAAGTTCCATTTTCTCATAACGGCGACGCTTTTCATCTGGAAGCTCTGGCAGACTAGCTTGGACAGCATTAATGTAGTCCTGTGATAATATAACTTCAGGAAGATCAGGTTCTGGAAAGTATCGGTAATCAGCTAGCCCCTCTTTCACCCGCATAGTAATTGTACGCTGAACAAGTAAAAATACATTAGGAAATTGTTTACACATCTGGGGACCTTAAATGCATAATCAATCACAAAATGAAGCAAGCAATAGAGACAATTTCATATTTACAAAATATGGAGAAACTTGTACATGTTTAACTTTCCAAAAGACCATGTAGCCTCACTAAAAACCTTCAAAATCATGCTCCTATCAATACTGGCCTGTTCAAACCTGGCTTCCCTCTTCCCAAAGTCGAGTTTCTTGTACAATCCTATCTCTTCGACCTTCCCCATGTAGAGAAACCTGTCTAGATATCTCAAAATCAATTGCCCGTTGCATTGCAGAAAATGAATTCATGTTCTTTATCTCCACCTGTCCAAAAAAACACATGATGAAATAGACAATCAATCTTAATGAATTTCCTCAAATTTTAATGGCTATAACTACTAGAAAAGCAGTTAAATACAAAGTTGAAGCATTCAACTCTGATTTACAGACATCTAAATGTTGATGCAGATAAGGCATTCAAGCGATTTTAAGTATCTGAATCTCTATTGACATAAAACTAAAAGTGGCAAATGACAAGGAATTGAGTGCTTGAAATTAGATTATGCTTCAGCAGGCAATTTGGAGTAGCAAGAAGTTCAAACAGAACATTGATGGACTTCACACACTTTTAATCAACTCTTACATTCTAGGAAATAGTTTAACTCCTACCAGTAGGCTTCAACAGGTACATCCTTGTCCATCCTACCCGGTTTTACTATCTATCATTTTAAAAGAAAACTTTGAAGACAATTAGCAACAAAGTTGATGACAAGATGGGACGAACTTATAACATAAAGAAACATTGTTGATAAGAAAGATGAAAGCAAACAAAGCATTGGCTGGAAAAAAGTGAATATACAGCCTTATACACTATAAATGATACATATTCTGTTTCAGAGATGACTTGTCATGATTCCTTGTCTCACAGATATTTGAGGTAAACAGATTGGAATTTGGCAGAATTCCTAAATGTTAACAGCACAGACTTGGCAGGCCAAAATTTCAGCTTGGAATCAGACTTGGTAAAAACATGGCACAGGCTCAACAATTTTAAAAAAACATGATAAATAGATATTCTTTTATGAAGCAAATGTTTTTACTCTGCACTCTACTCTAAATTCCTGCAAAGTTTATCAATTATGTGCTACTCGCCCAGAGTCACCAATTCAGCAAATGAACTACCAGGCTTTATTTGAACCTGCTCAGACTTGGCCTCAAGGGACTCACCTAGTACTTGACAAGTCCTGTAACTATGGTCAAGAGCCTTTGAAGCACTTGGTTATTGAATACATTTAAGATGTTGACCAAGAGCTTCAGATCCAAATGGCTAGTTGAGTCAATTTAATCCACCGGTGCGTTTACAGAATTATCCATTTTATACAGGCTGAATTCCTCCTCAGGAATACTTATCCACAAAAATTATGCAAATTTAAGGCAAGCCAGAAATAAATCCAGATAAGAGCTTTCTTCATGATGCAATCTCAAAATGAGTTGATGCACTCTGGAAACTGAACCACAATTAGATCCCTGATATTAAGACACTCAGAATTGCATGACTGGTTTGTTTATCAAGTTCAGCAAGTACATGTGAACAATCATATTTAGCAAACTTAATTTATTTCAATTCAAAATCTATACAGTTGAATTTTTAGCCGCTTAAGAGTACTTAATTTCACAGACTACCAATAATAATAGGTCTCGAGCATAGTTTAAAAATTCAGTGAGTAATCACGGATTTACTGTTACAAGTGAAAAGGGTCTGGCAAGTCACTCCCCAAAAAACTTGCCACCGAGTTTCAAGCAAGTGCTCATCAAGTAAATCACCCAAAAACTAGCAAATTAAGCCGAGTCTGCAGAAAACTTGCCTGTCAGCAGAAAATAAAAGCAGCGGGCAGACAACAACAAAATCCCTTATTTTCTATCAGTTTCTCATTTACACTATTGTGCATTTGACTCTTTGGCAACATTACATCAATTATTGACAGTTGATTAAAAGTGATAAAATTATGAGAATTGACATGCACCATGAAGGCCGATGTGTTCTTGAAGGCCTTAATTTAGGCTTGGTATTGAGGTCTCCACCCCTTGACCCTGCTGGACACTGCAAAAAGCAATAATTTTCCCCTTTATTTGGCTTGAAAAAACAAAACAAAACATAAATTCCCATTTTGATGAATATTTTAACATTTTCTAATTTTACAAGTGGTTGCTATTTTTCATAGTCTGTCAAATTATGATGTTTTATGATTTATCAAGACTCAGTTGTGTAGTTTTTGAGTCAAGCTATTGATCCATATTTCATGAGTACTGGTTCACACAAAATGAATCCTCATGGACATGAATGGTTCACTTAGCACTTATTGCATCTAGGTGATTCTCACAAGGGTGAAGCATCAGAACTTCCCAAGAGGTCACCCATCCTAGTACTACTCTAACTTGAGCACACTTAACCATGGAGTTTTCCCCAAGATCAAGCCTGCTTAGCTTGCCACCCCGTTTCCAAAACCGTCAGCAACTGTTGTGCCTTATGAACCATTCATTAGCTCATTTGTTGACAAGTAGGTGGTATTTTTGGCAATGTGTCAAATTATGTTGTTTTATCATGTTTCAACTATGTAGTTTCTGAGTCAATATCTTTGACCCATATTTCATGAGTAGTGGTTCAATGAGTTTGACTCAAAAACTAGGGAGTTAAATCCTAATAAAACATCATTATTTTTTACTTTCCGAATTCTTCCTAAGCAATTGAATTCCATTTATTGAATTCCTAAGCAAAAACTATTTCATATGGATTGTGGAAATCTAATTGCATTAATTGAATTCCATTTATACCTTTGAATTGCCAAGTCCATCCCAATTCCAAGTAATGCTGTTATGTTCAAAATAGACTTGTGAGTTGTGTTCTCTATATTCATTGTTTATGCTTCCCGTCTATCATTTAAGTTTATTTTATGAATTTATGCCTTTTCAATAAGCTGAGTTTTTGCTGAGTTTCAGGTCCAAGTCATTTAGGCTTGCTAATTTTTTGCCACGTCTGAGTTTTTTAATTATGGTCTACCCAGACCTACAAACTCTTTTAAGTAACAGCTACCATGAAAACATCTAATATTAAGCAAGTTCAACAATCAGCTGCATATTTCTTTGACAGGCCTTTATAGATGAAAGATTAAAGCATGGTACTATACCTTAGTTCCAAAGGTAAGGTCACCTTTTGGCCGAACAGAAACATTTACATCACATCGTAACGATCCTTCCTGCATGTTCCCATTGCCCACTCCCAAATAGCGTACTATCCTTTGCAACTCAGCAGCGTACTCTGCAGCTTCAAGCCCACTTCTCATATCAGGTTCAGATACAATTTCAAGCAAAGGAACACCAGCTCGGTTCAAATCCACCTGAAATAGTCAGCACATAGTCTATCAATTCTCTTCATAATTATTCACTTATTTGATAAATGTGTGTCCTTGCTGGTCTAAATGTTATACAAAGCAAATAACCAAAGTGTAAGAACATCTACCTTCTTTCAGTACCTTATCCATTTGTTTAAAATTATTAAAACAACAATTTATCTTCTTGAAGTTATAACTTATATATCTACTCATAACCATATCATTAAGAAGAAAGCCTGACAGTCATCTTGAAATAACATTTCATTAATATTATGGACATGTTCTTGTCAATTGCATGAAATGCTTTAGCAATTGCGAACAATGTTGCATAAAAGACCTTCCTTACAGGCAAGGGAGCCCATTATTTTTTATATTAACCCCCATTGCAGTAACATTTCTATGCAGCAAGCCAAGCATATCACTTGTCATTGTTTCTATTTAATAAGGCTAGAAAATTGGAATAGTTATATAGTGGCATGTCAAAAAAAAAAAAATGAAACAGTTATAAACTTCTGACCTCACAGAATAGAGCCAAGAACCCCACAATCTAGCAACAGTTTAACTAAGCTCAACTTTTTTCTAGTGATCTTGGTTTTTCGTGAAAAATATCTATTGTTCTGTGACCCATCTGAGCTAGTTTCATCCATTGTGGCTCCATGTCATTGTGAAGCTAACATGTGCTACAGCAACAAGCTTCATTGAAAACGAAATTTACTTTCTAAAATACTACACCCAGTGCCTGGGCACATAATGAAATGGGCACTGCAAGGAAAAACAAAACTCCTGTGAACAAGCATGTACTATGGATTTGGCTGATTATCATCAGTATAAATCATAATCACTGGGATTTCAGATAAAGGAATGGGTTCTAGTATAGGTACTAGAGGAATTTTTGTAGATGTTGAGTTCACCAACATGTGCATGTAACACTATAAGTCTATAACTAACCCAAAAGAAAAAATCACTAATGAGAAGATCATATATAGCTGACTCCGATTCCACCCTTGTGCATTTCAATCTTGAGGTTTTAGAAACAAGTTATCATGGTATGAAGCTCCTCCAAATTTGACCATTGTTCTGCTGAAATTCTGATTAAGATAATTCCCTTTATTTTGTCAGATCATCAACTAGACTGCATTGAATTAAAACTTAAAAGGAGGCCACTTTACAAGAACTAAATCTCTTCTCTATAGAGTGGATGCAGTACATGGTGAAGATAAGTCCAAGCTATGCACAGAAATCTCATGCATCTGTTCCCAAGTCTAGGTAACAAACTCTAGCTACTTCTGTTGCAAGGTAAGGCTGAACAAATATTATCTCAGATAGACCCATGAGATTCAACAGCATGGTGAAATTATTCTTGATAAAACCAAAAGCAATATACCTCAGACTAAATGACCAAATAATACAAGATAACTCTGCCAAACGAACTAAAAGCATCGGATCCTGTGAAAAATAACAGATACCATATTAGGGCATACCTATTTATGGCAACCGTCAGGCAGAAATAAATACATGGCATTTGAAAACGTCAGCAAAAGGCAGCTAGTGTGCCCTGTTTCTGGAAAATTGCCAGAGTAAAAACTGTGTGTTTCATGAGCCTTCTAAACATAGTTTCTCCAGGAAATTGTGAGGCTTTGTATTAATGATATCACAGTTGCAAGAAACTTACATTCAATGATGAGGACTCCATCCACATGCCTGTAATCGCATCTCCTGGTGGCTATATTTAAATGTAATATAGTTGTTGCCTGCATACATATAGTCACGTAACCTATTTCAAAGTGGCCTCCTTGTTCTCATACCCATATATCATATCTCTGGGTGACTATGCTTCATACTTCATAGTTATCAATAATTCTTGGAAAGCCTCCTTCTAGTGTGGGGATTTCGATTTAATTTATCCCGTGAGAGTTGCACTCTTATAACTTTGTTCTATGTTAACAAAATCAAGAAATGAAAAACGAAATGAAAACAATTTTCATCTCAAAAACAAGGATCGTAAAATTTTGCAAGTAACATTTTAAGGTTGTTTAGGATATGGAAAAACTATTAATTTTAACCATCTTTATTAAAAAATTTACAGATCATTCAACTTTCAGTTTTTATAAATACAAAGATGCATAATATTCAGCAATTGAATGATAAAAAGGAAATGCAAGATTTGCAAAAGAAAAATAAAGAAATTGGCAGAGAAGTTCAGTTAGAGGAAGATCAGAGATGGAAGCAAAAGACAATCGTGAAGTGTGCTTAGGAGAAATCAAATAGGGACAGAATCCCTAGGAAAAATCAAAGAAACAAATACATCTAGAACAGACGAGTACTCTGAAGAAAAAAAGGATAAAGAAAAAATAAGAAATGAGAAGCCCCAAGCAAAAAAATCTGAAAGGTGAGGAAAAGCAACAAGAACAATAGATTAGAGCAAGACTTTTAAAGGATTCAAAATGGCTGAAAACACTCTAGTAATAGTGATTGAGGATGAAAATATAGATTGGATAATTCTTAGGTTTATGATATTGCTATTAGGATTCAACTGTGTAGTTTTCGAGTCAAACTCATTGACCCATGATTCATGAGTAGTGGTTCACAAGAACCTAAGTTATTGGTTTGGGTTTGGGGACGGGTTCGGGTACGAGAACCCGGTACGTGGGTACGTGAAAATTTTTTTTAGGGGTTTGGGTACGTATGGGTATGTGTATATATATATATATATATATATAAAAAAAAAAAAGAGAAATATACAGAATTGTAAAACTAAATCATTTCATAGTATGATACTTGATCATTGATCAATGCCAAATGCCAAAGATAAATATTAAATGTCAATTGATAGTTGTATTTGACTGATTTGAAAGCGAATTGGGTACAAAATGGCATCCTCATGTGGAATGCGTTGATGTTGATATTCTTAAACAAAATGAAAATAGAAGATTGTTTTTGTAAAACTGAAAGTAAATACTATATTAATATATTTTACAAATTTACATCTTCCTCTTTCCCATAAAAATGAGGTGCGGCATGGAGTTTTGTATGGTTTCAAAAGCCTTAAATACAATATTATAGATGAAGACTTGTAGGAAAACTATGGAAACTTGGACTTGGAGAGTACCAATTAAATTCAATGGGAGTTTGAGGGCAATGTCTCCAATGGGATCAAGGGGTAGCACCCCTTGTGGGGGTCTAGGGGCAATGCCCCAAGTGGGGTCGAGGGGCAGTGCCCCTCGTGGGGGTTTGGGGGCAATGCCCCTAGCGGGGTTGAGGGGCAGCGCCCCTCGTGGGGGTTTGGGGGCGAACGCCCCAGCGGGGTCGAGGGGCAGCGCCCCTCGCGGGGTCCGGGGGCACCAATTTAAGGCTTTTGAAACCATACAAAACTCCATGGCACACCTCATATTGGGCCGGATTAGGGTTAGCAGACAAAATAATAATAAAAAAAAATGTTTTTTATTTATGTTTGGGCCCACTTTATAAGTTATAGGCTGTGGGTTCTTCAAGGTACGCCCGGGTACGTGGCTAGTACCTTCGGGTCCACGCACCAATTGACTGGGTGCGCCCTGGGTACGCACAGGGTGCGCGCCCAAGCCTGTGGGTTCTCCCGGGTGCGCGCACCCTGTGCGTACCCAGGGCGCACCCGCAAGCAAACCCGTACCGGGTTCGAACCCGGACTGGGTTCGAGGCCTCCGGGTGCAAATCCGGTAACTTAGACAAGAACCCATCTCTCATGATAATGAATGGTCCACTACTCATGAATCATGGGTCAATGAGTTTGACTCGAAAACTACACGGTAGAATCCTGATAGCAATATCATAATTTGACATGCTGTGGAAGAAACCTCCTACTTATCAATTCTTAGGTTATTTACATACTGTGGAAGGACTGTTTATTTTGGTAGAGAAGAAATGGGGAATAAGTGTAGAAATAAGATTGTTGTCAAATGTTTTCTTTCTAGCTATGTTTGAGAGTTCCAAGGATTGAGATAGGGATTACAAGGGAGTGTACAAATTTATGCACTATGTAAGATTATATTTAACACCATTGATACCAAAATTTAATCCAAGTAAGAAAAAGATGATAAAATCACATTTGTGAGTTTGGATTACTATCAAATTTGTAAAATGACTCAACTTTTGAAAAAATAATGGAAATCTTATTGGAAAGTTAGATTACCTAACATCACTATGAAAGAAAACCTAGCCACCTATTCATGGATTTGTGTTAAAAATTACAATTAATCTCTCAGACCTCTTCTAATAACAATTAAATTTTTCATGTACTCAAGAACATAGCATCACAGATTAGATTATAAATGTTTCCTTTAAGGTGCCATCTATGTCATAAAAATAGAACATTTTGACTGGGCTCAACAAAAATTTAAGTTAATGTTACATTCAGTAGTAACAAAACAAGATAGGTCCTATGCCCAATAGTAAGCTCCCAGCAACAAAATCCTAAAGAGGGGATATTTGGAAGAAAATTGAAGAGAAAATGGACTCCAAAGCAATATGACAAGCAAAGCAAACAATGGATGAAGAACAAGAAGAAATGGTTTGCGAAACAATTATTGAAAAAAAGAAAAAAAGAAAAATTTATAGAAGGAACCATATGAGTTTTTTACACTAAAGGGAAATCTTTTTGCAGATAACAAAAAGGTGTTGTACAAAAACCTCAACTAGTCATTGGGAAGGGAGAAGGAAAATCCCATGCTAGAGCAATCAATCAATAAAATAAGTATTAAACAGATCTCAATGTGATCTACCATATCGAAAAGAATTAACAAAAGATCACCTTCAAGAAGATTAAAATATGTCAGGAATATACCTTGTAACAACAAGAAATGGTGTTGAGATAGAGAAAGAAGAAGAAGTTTTGAAGCGTCGGTCACAAAGGGTAACAAAATGAAGAGAGGAAAGAAAACTCAATTTCCAGGAAGATGGAAAAGCACGATAAGTAACCACAGGACCTAAAGATAAAGATAAAAGTGCTGACCAAACAAAACCAAAGTTAACCAAACTAGAGGCAGAGGAAGAGTTGGAACCAAACAAGTTAAAACGATAAAATCATTATTATGTACCTAGGCCTATGACATTATGATGCATATGGGCAGATGAAATATTAGGCATGAGGCACACAGCCATTTGTTATATTGGGTCAAATGCATAACTTAAAAATTAATAATTTAGTTATATTTGGTGATGAATTGTCCTATGCTGGGATTATGTGATTACCACCCATTATCATTAACAATATATATATATGAGGTGAGTGAAGGATATGTCATGTATGAACTTGGAGTATCCTAATTGGACTGAATCTCAAGTTGGAGATATCTCATTAAGTGGCTTCTTCCCTAAGAAGTATTTTGTGGTGTTGCCCTACCTTAAATATAACTATTCTACTTTTGAGTATATTGGATATTAGGCATCTTGGCCCATGAAGATCTCACGTTGTGTGATCTCTATTCTATTTTTACATGTTGTTATTACTTGGCATATTTCTTATTGAATGTTTGGATCTTATCAAGTGGTATCAAAGCAACAGTTTTGGCAAAGAGGTTGATATCTTCTAAATAGACCATGGGATTTTTGTTGATATTTTCCCAAAAGAATGCCTATCTTGCAGCGGGTCATTCTCCTATCACCACTATCAAACCAAGGTGATTCTTGCACCATTGGAAAGTACTTTTCAAGAGCTTGCCTACAAGTGGTCACAAAAGAAATTCAAATTTCTAAGCAATATCAAGAGGAATATGACGGTGTAAGATGACTTGGCAAATCTGATTTTTGGCAAGTTTTTCAAGAGTAGTATTAGGGAAAAATCATTCAACTTTAAAAAGGTTCATTTTCTTATTCATATTTTTTTATTTAAGTAATTCCTTAACCACAAGAAGGAGTTTTTTAGGGCTTGAACAGTGGTCAAAATAAAGATTGAGTAACATCAAAGGAAATATGGTCATTTATCTGACTTCTGGAGAATTTCTCGGCACCAAATTAGGTCAAAATAAATCAACTTCAGAAGCATCAATTTCCTTTAAGGATTTTTTTTATTCAAGCAACTTCTGCATCATTGGAAAGAAATTTTCAAATGTTTTCTAAAAAATGGCAACAATAAAATTTCTGAAGATAATTGAGCAAGCAGCAGCCCATCCAAAGTTGACCTTCATAACTGCAAACCTGTCAATTTTTAAGGTTGACCTACCAAAATCTTCATATTTTGCAATCCATTTTTTAATGTTCGGTACTCAAGAGAAGTGTAAGCTTGTGGACTTTTACAGGTTTGTCAAAGATACATTGGATTTCTTTGCCAACTGGAAGTGAGATAGAAACATTATGGTGATGATAAGGATGATAAGAACAAGGATCATTTAGAAAAAGAAAAGTATGAAGATAAGCATACATGCATTTTGGCCACAAAGGAAGAAAATGATGCCGATGATGATAACGATGACGAAAAATGAGGATGATAAAGAAGAACACGAAAAAGAGGTAGATGATAAGGATTCCAGAATTTTAGCTACAAAGAAGGCAGCTTGAGTATTTCAATTGCATTGATGCATTTAAAAAAAAAAAATTATTGTATTCATAGACCTTAGCAACAGGTATAGTTTCACAATATGGACTTCAATAAGCAAATACTAGTTCAAGCAAGGAATATCAAGACTTGTATCAATAGTAAGAAGGTAAAGGCTTTTGAAGATTTAAGTTCATTATGGAAAAATAGGTTCTGCATTCATATCCTTTTTATGCTATGGATGGTTTGGATATTGTGCATGCATATCTTTGTTTAGAGACTTCTGAATAGGTAATATTCATGTGCAAAAGAAGTTTGTGAAGCTTTGGTAGAGGAAAATGAAGGTAACCTTGTAGGATATTTCATATTACACATAATGAGGAACAAAGCAAGGTCTAAGTAAAGCATGAGGACGAATCTAAAAAATTGTGAAGACGAGCATAAAGAAGAATTAGACAATAAACTATAAAGCATAAGTAAGAATAAGGATGCAAAGAATATGAAGAAAAGGCTACAAGAAAACCAAATAAAGAAAATGAAGATCAGCATAAGAACTTGGGTACTAGTGAAGAAATCTCTAACACTTCATCTACTCAAGAGCCAAAGGAAAGGGCAAAAGCAAAAGTTGAAAAGGTAAAGATAGCAGAAGATAATATTTAAGGAAAAAAGAAGCAGAAAAATGGACCAAAAGATATGGCATATAGACACTAATCGTCACAAGAGGCAACAATCATGGAGGCATGTTACAGCGCATCAAAGCAGCAATAACTACAGATATACAAGAGTCAAAGGAGGAATCACAATGACTATACATGGAATCAAATGAGTAAGAATTTTGGACATAAATGAAACTAAATGTGAAATAACTATAGACATGCATGGGATCGAAGGAGCAATCACTATGGATATATATGGAATCAAAGAAACAACAACTATAAACATACATAAAATCAGAGAAGCAATCACTAAATCAACAGAGCAATATCTATGGACATGAATGAAAACAAAGTAGTGCAATGAACCCAAATTTGGAGAAAGGTCCAATGGAGAACTATCACTCATAAAGATCACAATTGAATGGTTGCATGTTTGAGCATGGCCTCAAATATGCAATGATTTAAGCAAGTCTCGTTATTGGTTTCTTCTCATGAAAGATGTTAAGGAGGGACGACATGTTATGTACTTGGGCATATAATATTATAATGCATATGGAGTGATGAAGTAGATTAAGTCTCATTATTTAGTTTCTTCTCATGGAAAATGATAAGGAGCGTTAGCATGTTAAAAACTTGGGCATATAATATTAATATTATAACGTATACAAGGTGATAAGAGTAACCAAAATGTTGCACACATCCCCCTTAACTAGTAATATTAGGTCAAATTGATAACTTGTGCAATTAGTTATGTTGAATAATGAATTGTCCTATGTTGGGACTATGGGTTTACCCTCGTTACAATAAGAGGGAGATTTATACATATGAGGAGAATATTATTGTGAAGCATATATAGTCTGAAGAGTATTCTATTCAGGTTGGGTCTCGAGTTAGAAATATGAAGTGTTGTGACTTCTCCTATATACATCATAAAATCACCCCATGGACCAACTGGAATTCAAACCGAAGACCTTCCCTGGAGTGCTTATCACTAAGCTAATCAATCCTTTCCAGTCTGGAGCATCGATTGTTCTTCCAGAAATTATTTGGAATTTGTGAATTTACAATGTGCTCGACAGGAGTAATCATTATCCTATAACATGCTATGTGAGACTACTGGACTGTAATTGTTTGCAGTGCTAGAGTAATTTTTCTTGCTATGATATGGGAGACTATTGGGCTTTTATAGTTTGTAGGGCTAGAGAGAACCTTCCTTTCCTATATTATGGCCTTAACCTTTTTGTATACAGGTAGCTGAATTTTCAACCCAGAAAGTGGAAACAGGATAGAAAACAGAACCTGGGTGTAAGAAGAACCAGAAAGTCGATCGTTTCCGGCGTGAATCAATTTCCCAGCATCCTCCTCTATATGCACTCTAGTCACACCAAATCTTTTATGCCCACCACCAAACTCCACGGGGATGTCCACATCAATGAACCCATTTGTAGCAATAGGAACGTCAAATTGTGAAATCTGGTAGCCTTTGGGAAGGTCTGGATAGAAGTACTGCTTCCTGTCAAACTTCGACTTAAGACCCACATGGCAATGCAATGCCAGTCCCAACTTGACTGCATACGCCACCACTTTTTCATTCAAAACAGGCAGACAACCAGGAAGTCCCATGCAAATTGGGCACACATTTGTGTTTGGCTGTGAACCATACTGAGATGGGCAGCTACAGAATGCTTTTGTTGATGTTGAGAGCTGTACATGGGTTTCTATTCCTATCACCGCTTCATACCGTTCAAGTCGTAAGCCCTCCTCTTTCACTTTCTCTTTCTCCTCCACTTGGGCTCTACATTCTATTTCTTTTATAGCAAAAATTCTCTTAGTGTTCAAATGTCTGTGGAGAAATGATGAACTTAAGGATGGTAAAAGCCTGTGTTTTCCAATAATTGTATTGAAGGACCGGGAATATGTAGCGGTGGTGATGGTGGTGGCGTAGGCTCCTTGCAGACGACACTGGCGAACTGAAGCCATCCTATCCTTTCACAATGAGATTGTATACGCGCCATATACTTGTAATGGGCAAATTCCCATTTACTTTTGGGTCATTTTGATGGAATCACTTGACATAATTATACAGTAATAATGAGTGGTGTATTTCAGTGCTAAGTTTTATTTTTTAAATATTTTATTTATTATTTGTTTACCTTTATTTCTATATGCTTTTACACATTCAATTTGATTTTCATTTATATTTTTTTTGTGTTATTTAGTCATTTATTATATTTGATGTTTGTATGTATATTCATCCATGTCTTAAGATTTATTGTTTGTTGTATTAGGTGAATCTTTTGGTACTTATGTAGTATTTAGAATCGATCTTGAGTCATTAAATATTGACTCTCAAACTTCAAATGTTTAAATTCAAGTTTTGTTGATTCCACCTTTTCACTAATCACGATGAGTTGACTTGCTATATGTTTTGTGCAAGTTGTCATTATACATTAGTATTTAAACACATTCAATGTGTCGTTAATTTAAATCAATTATCAAGGAGAAATCATTCTAGGAACATTTCAATTTAGAGTTTTAAAAGAATTAGAATCTACATCAAAATCACATAGGAAACATGCATGTTTGAGAATGTTGTCTACAAACATCCACTCAAGGTTGTAAAGTCAATTTGACAAGGGGGTTGAAGGCTAAGAACTTGACCCTCACAATTGAACAACTTCCCCAAGGTATTTTTAATATCCTTGATACTTGCACATCTTTGTATATAAGTGACTGAGGCAAAGCAAGTTACAAAAAGTTCATAATCAATTAGATCAACATATGACTTATATGATTAGTTTTGCATATTAGTTTATTTTCAAGGAGATTAATTTCTACCTTGAGGGTTGCAAATTTAACCCAAACAAATTTATTGTTCAAAACCTAAGACAATGGCTAGATCATAAACATCAATTTTATGTACTAAGATGACCAAATTTTGCATGACATCAATGTTTATTCTCCATCATAATTCTCAATCTTAAGTGCCTTATCTACTAACATTTAATTTTTAAATATTTAATAGCATTAATTTTTAGTAATTAATGTTTATCTAGATTAAGTTGTGGTTGATTTGGGTACATTTATTTAATCAGTCTAGATTTATGAAAAAAGGGATTGTATTCCCTTACATTTTTGGTGGATCTGTCTACTCTTACATCCCTTAGGGTTTGAATTTAGCACTATAACTTCATTTCTCATAGGGTTTTTAGATATGATATTATCATTCTTTTAGATTTCTTAGTGTTTCAATTCACATATATTTGCATATACTCATCATACTTTGATTAAGGTTTGAGGTTTCATAGTGATATCTCTATTTGTGGCTACCCACCATTTGGACTAGTCATCATGGATTTATCCAATTCATGTTCATTGGTTAATATGAATGCATGCATTTTTAATTTTGATATGTTCATTTCTTTTGTGACATATAATTTGTTGATTTACAAGGTGATTGCGATAAAATATTTTAAAAGTGTATGTGAATTTAAAAATTGTTTAATTAATTGGGATTATCATATGATAAATGTTATGTGATTGCAAAATTAGCAATAAAAGATAAATAAGAAAACCATAAGTGACACAAGATTTGTGTGGAGAAATCCTTTCGAGAGAACAAAATTTCCATACAAGAAAAAGGACAAGTATGTATTAATTTTCAAAGGAGAGCTATATCCTCACACTAACACTCTAAAGTATAATTTCACTCTATCAACACTTGTGTACTTGTAAAATAGTCTCATAAAAACATTATCTCATGTCTCCAATTTCTAGAGAAAAGGGAGAGGAATTCCACAAATGTTTCCCTAAATAATGTACCATCAAACCATGGTAAAATACAAAAACTCCCACATCTAAAATGAAGAGGCTCTTTCAATAATAGTAAATTTAGTTCCCAATAAATAGAAAAAATAACTTTCGTACTAATAATAGATGACATTTTTGACTTGTAACTCCTTCATAATGGCCCATGTCCCAAGGTGGGCATCCAAAATAACTATCCAAATCATATAGGACTCACCAATAACATTCAAGATGCTCCACTACTCAATTATCATGTTGAAGTTGAGAGATTTGCTCAAAATAGCTTTATAACCACCACTACCAACTCCACCTCCTTCATGAATGCAAGTGATAACTAATATCAAGATTCCAAGAGAATATAAATTACAAATTAATTTCTAATTACGCCCTATGTGTCCCAAGACTCTTTCCAAGAGTGTTGGAGACATGTGAATAATACATAGGATTGCATGGTAAATGGTAGCTTAATCCTTGAACAACATCATCCTTATACTCCTATGATATTGTATGCTACAAATAAGGATGTGTTTTCCATAAAGGTGTTAGTTTATCATGTTTCAATTTTTCCCTTCTTGATGAGTTGGTTAGCTCTATTCCTTTCCTCTTAGATGTTGTTACCTCACTTACCCATGAGTTCCATATTGATATCATCTCTTTTATGGCTTGTGATAATGATAAGCATGTGCCTAATAACGATTTATCATATTTTAGTGATAAATATACTATTATGGCCATAGATGATGATTCTCCTTTTCACCTATGTATGACATTATTGATGCTACTTATCTTACATGTCATAATAGCCCTTATATCTATAGATTCATGCACATTTAATGAATTACCTTCTTTCATGCATCACAATGAGTATGATGGTAATCACTTTTCTACATCTCATATTGAATCTATGGATTCTTATAACAACTTTTTGCATAGTCTTACCTCACATGATGATAGCTAACAAATTGATGTTAAAGAAGTATCTTCCCATGTAGCTCTTATTAATATTGCATTGCCTTACCCTACATTACACATGCTGATATTATAATCCTTAGCATGAAGAATTATTATGTGGTGGTTCTACAAATGCTTCTTTGCATGTGAAATCATTTATGCATGCTAATTATGAATATACATATGATGATATTTTAGTGATTAATGAGTTTAAATTACATTTGAGTGGTAAATTTTTGCAATGTCTTAATTATCATGTTTGATGTATACTTCTTTTTATAGATTTTTTCATGCTATTATTATTCATTTGTATAGCCTTGGTCCACATGAGGATAGTATGAATTTGATAATGCATTTACATGATTTATTCTTTGATGATAATTCATCTTCTATGCATGCTTATGTATCCATTGTACCTACTTTTCATGATGCTCTTGATTCACGTGATTATAACATAGTTGGAAATACACATAGAAGACTAGGAAGAGGCCAAGACGTTATATTTCCACAAAAAACTTTGCAAACTAACACACTTAATCTACCTATTACACCTTAACTCATTTCTAAAGAAGGAGTTTGACATTAACCAACAATTACACAAAACAAAAGCTAAAATATCTCTTTAGGACTTAGTATGCATATCAACCTTTTACAAAGATATCACATAAAAAGCATTAAAGAAGATGCAATTTACTATAGATACGACTTCACACATTGATCATATCTTTGATAGATTCCATTATCAATAGAAGTCTCATGATATATCACTTGATTATAATGAAATATTTGATGAGAACATTATTCTTGGGGCATTACCTTTACACATTGTGATCAAATATGGAAAATTATACATTAAACAATTTTTAGTTGATAATATATCTAGTCCAAGTATATGCATAGAAGATTGTTTAAAGTAATTGGAAATGGATATGTTAAAGATACAACCATCTAAACATACCATTAGAGGATTTGACAATGTGGGTAGATCTTGTATTGGCACCATCATTTTTCTAATCAAAGTTGGACAGTGTGCATTAGATACATTATATTATGTAGCCCAAAATTTTGACTTATAGTAGCCTTTTGGGGCATCCATGATCACATGCTATAAAATCCATATCATCTACCTTGCATAGATATGTAAAATTTTGGCACAAAGGAAAGTTTTGTACCATATAATTTGTTGATCCTTAATCATACATGTGAATGAAAGGAAGCAATGTAAATGGAAATGCTTCCTGCACTAATATTTTGAGGAGAGAAATGTACAAATTTCAATATTTTAACAATTACAAAAATTAGAAACACATAATTTAAGCATAAAATAAATAAAATACCATAACACAAGTGTACGTGGGGAAAAATCTTTTGGGAGAAAAACCCCACACTCCAAAGCAACTCAATGTGTTATTTAGTAAACCATGGTTACAATACACTTGTAGAGCAAGCCTTCACAAGAGTATCACCAAACAAATATTTAGAGGAATTTTGATAGCTTAGAAATATCTACAAAATAGACTCTATACACAACCTCCATCTCAAGCACCTCATGTATAGGAGATATAAAACCCAAAACCATCAAATGATAATTAGAAATCCATGAGCTAGAATCACCAAAAAAGTGGCACCCAAATTATCCCCCAATCAAAGATGTCTTATTATATATCATAACACACATCATAAATTGGTCGATATGTGTAACTCCCCTTTACAACTCTTTTATGCATCCAACAACATTTTACATTTCCTATGAAAATTTTGAAGGCCATAATTTTTTATCCAATGGGTTGATTAGTTCTATTCTTTTTTAATTAAATAACTTTAACTAATTTGTGCAACAAGAAACCCTATAGGTGGTGTTAAACAACCAAGAATATTTATTTTGGCTAAAACCCAACTTTGTAGTCCAAAAATTGAGTATTTCATTTTATATCCAAACATTACACTTTTTATAATATTAACATTATGAGCAATTTTGAGACACTTTGCCCAACATTCTCACACTTGTCAAAAACCTTGCAAGAGAAAAGAGAGTATCAACACCATTATCTAATTTTTAGGGGTTGAGATACCCATAGACTCATAACACCACCTAATTTTTTTATAGTGCTCACTAGCTTCATCAATGCATCTACAACATCCTTCAAAGTGTTATTTTTTAGCATCACCTTACCATTCTCTACCATATCTAAAAAATTGGTATTGGACATTAATATGATTTTTCCTCATATGAAAGGTTGGGTTCTTTGTTAGACATATGGCACTTTCACTATCACAATGAATTGATGGATCATGTCTCTAGCCCAACATCTGAACATAATCTCTTAAGTCATATGTTTTTTGTACAAGCATGATTTGTTACCATGTACTTTGATTCTATATTGGAAAAATAAACCACAACCTATTATGTACTCATCCAATTGATTACATCGCCACACATGAAAACATATCCACCATCGGATCTTTTATCGTTGATATCTCTAGCCCAATCTAAATCTATAAACAGACAAATATGAACTAAATTTTTGACCCTTGTAGAATAATCATGATAGTGTAAGGAATACTAAGAGGTATCTAGAAAATACATGAAGACCCTCTTCAGTAGATCCCAATATACTCATCTAGGATTAGCCATAAATCAGCTAAGGAGACACACAACTTGGACAATGTTTGGTCTTGTATAAACCATAACATACATCAAACTCTTGATTGCACTAATATAACTTACTCTACTAATATCCTCCATCTCACTGGGATAAATTGGGCACTACTTGACAAATAACTTTGCCACCATTATAATAGGAACACAAAATGGCTTACAATCTATCATGTTAAACCTCTCCAACATTTGAGTTCACGTACTTACTATAGCCCAACCAAATTATTTGTTCACTCTAATTCTTAAATGATCTTCATTTCCAAGATGTATCTAGTTTCCCCTAAGTCCTTCATCTCAAACTATACTCAAATATAAGACTTCAAATCACAAATCAAACCTTTCCTATTACCATAAAATAACATTTCATTAACATATAATACAGTAATGAGAATGCAACCAACATCCATCTTATTGAAAATGTAATGTTTCAATTTAGAGCTTAGAAATATCAAACTTAACACAAACCAATCAAAATTCTAGTATCACATCCTAGAAGATTATTTAAGCCCATACAAATATTTCTTCAACTTATAAACCAAATGTTCTTTATCTTTCTCAATGTAGCTCTTTTGTTGTTGTTGGCATAATGTTGTCATTGATGTCAAAGGGGATGTCATTGAGCTCAGTGGATCAGTGTCTAGAAAAGTTGGTGAAGAATGATGGAGAGAAGAGCATGTTTTGTAAATATTGCAAAGTTCTTAAAAGATGCAAAGTGTCATGCTATTGCAGAAGTTACTTCCAAAAATTAAGGGAGAAAACTAAGGCCAGATTTGTTATGGGTTTTTGAGAGGATTTGATTGGTATGGTCTACATGATCAAAGGATGTGTAGCAATCTCATAATTGATTCATTTATGCTCTTGGTCACATTAGGGTTTTATAGTTAAACCCTAAGGTGTTGTAGTCATGGAATTATTCAAGTTTTATATTTTGGAGTTGATTGCTTGTTGGTAGTAGCATGTTACATAAGTTACAACTTAAGCCATTTTTGTTGTCAATATAGTCAACCCCCTTTACCTAGCGCTACCAGTTGGCAATTTTTTTGTGTGTATCACAACTTGACTTCACATCATGACTAACACTATTCATATGCTAGATGCACTTTTGTGATGTGTGATATGCTCCTTGGAAGATCTAATAGTGTGCGTCAATGGTTGAAGATCGAACAGTCATCGTATCTTTGCTTCACATCGATGTTGTGAAGCAAACGGGAGTAGGATATCTACAATATGTGATGGACAAAGAGTTATATGTGATGGACAAAGAGTTACTAGATAGTGACACCAGCTAGGACAGGTGGCTACATGTAATTTCATCACTATGTTTATTCACATCATTGTTGTGAATAAAACAACATCAAGAAAAAAATGATACATTAAAGGGTTGTGATGAAGAAGTTAGTGGGCCCCCTCTTCTAAAGGGCAATGGAGTGATAAGGTGGACACGTGTTCAATGAGACATGTGGAATTTATCTATTGCATCACAATGTTTCTTTATATCGCAAATAACATCATTTGTGTGCAAACGAAGTTGCACTAGGAAAAGAGAATGTGATGACAATCCAATGCCAAAGATTTTGTGATGGTGATCAAATGGTGATCACAAGACTACTTCACATTGTAGAAATAGAGGTCAATGCCCTAGGTGAAAATGTGACAAAGGATGAAGATCAATGGTGGTAGTTTAAATGAAGATAATTGATAGGTTGTGTTTTAAAGTTGGATTAGATGGAGGATTGATGGATTATGGCACAAAGGCTGCAAATTGATGGTTAGAATTTAAAGGTGAACCTCTCCAACAACTATGATAGTTTAAATGAGGGTTTCAACTATGAGCTGACATAGTGGATGAAATTAATTGGTTCAACTGCTCCAGTGACCAATTTGATTGGTGATTTTATATGCAAAGTGGCTACACAGACTACAAAGGTGATTGAAATCAGGATCAGATCTATCATAGAAGGGATGTATTAAATGCATATCAAGTTTAGGTTTTTGTAGGTTTCCATGATTAGAAAATTCAACAAATCTATACATGAAGTTAGTTGAAGAAGGTAGCATGTCAGAAAACCCTAGCATAAATTTTTCAGATTGAAAAATTTGAATATACAATTAATCTTTGGATGGTGGTGCATTGCTCAAGGCTAGAATGCTTGTCAGTGAAGATATGAGAAAAGAGAATCAAAAAATTGACTAAGAGTTAATGCACGTAAGTAGCAAAGTGTGAGAAAGAGTTGCATAGTGGACAAAGAATACACATGTTGAGATAGAGTGAAATCGAAAAAAATAGAGATCATCATTGAGGGTTTGTATTCAAGGTGCAAAATAGAGAGAGGTGAAGAGCAACGAATTGAGTTTCTGAGATTGCAACAAAGAGTTGAGAAGTTGCAAATAAAGTTGCAACATTGAATTGTGTTCATAAGAACAAATTGTAATAGTTTTGAGTGTAAGTCTGAATTGTGGGTGCCATTAGATAACTGGGTAGGTGCTTAGTGTAGGGAGTGGGTGCTCTTAAAACTAGGGGATTGGTGTCTTCTTAGAGTTGGTTCCCTTAAACATTATAATCAGAGATTTGATTGTGAGGCTAGATTAGGACAATAGATCCTAGCAACTATTCTCACGACGGTTTTTTCCCATCTTGGGTTTTTCACGCATATCTTGTGTTATGCATAATGGTGTGTGTGTGTGTGTTTCTATCTCTCTGCATGTTTAATTTTAATCCACATGAAAGGGCTAAAAGGAATTAAATTTCTTAAGGTGTTAAGGGCTAAATTTTAATTGATCCACTGATTCACCCTCCTCTTAGTAGATTGTTTTTTATTAGAGGTAAATAACTGGTTTTGAAGGGGCCCATAACCCTTCACAAAAAAGAGCAGCTGAAACAAAAGAAAACCACAATAAGTATATATCAGCCCATACACAACACACCATCAACAAAAAATCGATCAAAAAGGAGGAACACAATCAACAACATTACATATTCTTCATTATATCTGCAACCTCCACATTGAATGCCACATCCTTTTGACCCTCATCCAAGGCATCAGATAGTTCTTTAACAAGAGCCCCAACTTGAGCTTTAGTCTTGTTACGAGTCCTAGCCCCAGGCCCACCCACATTCACCTCACTAATCAAAAAATTATTCTTATCACCACCCTTATCAACAGACACCTCTCCCTCCAACAACTTACCACCATGTTATGTTCCAACGGTTATATCATATAAATCTCTTAAAATCACCATGAAGGAATGATGTCTTCACATCCATTTTCTCAACCTCAAGATCATGCGCTACCTCAAGAGATAATAATTGAATGGTTGTTGGATTTTCTATTGGGGAGAAAATATCACCATAATTTATTCCCTCAACTTGGGTACGACCCTTTTCAACTAATCTTATCATACTTCTTAGCACTACCATCAAGCCTTATTTTCCTTTTGAACACCGATTTTCATCCAACAATATTTTTTCCATTAAGAGAAGGTACTAAGTCCCATGTGTTATTTTCTTTAAACAAACCATCTCCTCATCCATTTCCACCTTTTAAGACTTTATATCATTCATACCCATAGTTTCCTTTATAGTCTTGGGCTCATTGATGTTACTAATAAAAATATCTCCAATCAAAGAGAATATAACTTTCTGGTTGTTTTTGCCGAATATACCTGCTTAATGATTAAGGTAGAGGTTTTATCTCTTCTTCAAAAACTCTTCTCAACTATCTATCTATCTACCTCTTTAGGTGATACACCCTTAATATTAGAGTGCATTGGGTTATTAATAGTCGGCTTGTGGCTATCTTAACTCTTAATTAAGTTATATTCTTATTTAGTTTATTAGGTCATACTAGGGCTTATACAGGGTTATCTAAACCAGTCTAGTTGATATCCTAGGCATAAATAGGTGTATATAGGAGGTAGTGAGTCTTATTTCATCATCATCTTGTGAATTGTATTCTCATTGGAGATATTTGGATGTTTTACCCCTTGAAGTGGCTTGTTATTCTCAATTATTATCAAGTATTTTCAACATATTTCCTATCATATTCTTCTAGCTTGCAAGTTATTTCATTACAAGCGGTATCTTGGAGCATGATCCTAGCACTATGATAAGGCATTTTTTCAATTTTGGAGGTCATTTTGTGAAACACATATCTCCTAGATTTTGGTGAATTTTTGTCTAATTTTAAAAGGGTTTTTAAATAAAATATTAGAGTAGATATACTCCATATTTTAGAGGAATTTGAGTATAATTGAGTGATTTATTGCAAAAATAGCATTTCATGCATTTTAACACAAATTCACATCACATCACTATTCATTTCAACATCAGCTAAATCACTTGCCTCTCCCCAAGTCAACATTAATGGAAGAAAGGAGGGGAGATGAAAGGGTCCCATGTTTCAATCAAAGCGAGGAAGCACAAATTAAATTGTTGTTACACAACAAAAAAAAATGAGTTTTATTCTTGATATTAGGTATTAATAGAGAAAAGGAGACACTTGGGGAGGGGAGAGCAAAGGAATCTAAGCTTCAATAAAGCAAACACCAACTAGACTATTTTTCATGGGTAAGGAAAAAAGATAATATAGATCTTAGATCTAGGAGTTTGGTTGAATTATATATAATAATAATCATAGATCAAGCTAGTTAAATAGAGTAAATAAAATATATTTGATAGAGATTGAATCACACAAATTCTTGATCTATCCATCTATACAAGAAACTACCTAACTTAATTAGTTTTGTTCATAGAGAGAATGGTAATAGGTCAATTTTTCATTCTATCAAATAGAATTTTGTAATTAATTGGCCTAACTTGATAAAAGGTGTAAGTTGGTTCACAAAAAGTCCAAATAGTAAGGGTTAGTCCATTGGGCATCATAGTTTCACAACTACCTATCCTACTTGTATATGTAAGTTAAATCTTGAAGCTTTGTACACATAAGATGGTCTAAATATTTAGGAGTATACTCTTTGAATCCTTTCATAATAATATTCTAATAAGAATCTACTCTTGACGTTTTATTTGCATGATGATTTAAATCCCACATGTATATAATGTGACAATCTTTTTATTCTTATTACATATTCACCATATTGATGAGAAAAAAATTCCACATTCACATAAAATAATCTTTGAACAAAGGTTTCTCTAAGTTGGCCTTTTCAGGTTGACATGACTTATGTGTTGTTTTATTAAAAGGTGTGGATCCAAGTCTTATCTACACTAAATATCCTGTTACACCCCAATTGTGTATTTACTATTTACTATTACTCTGTAGGGTAAATGTGAATGTAATTTGAATTCTGAAGGTGAATAAATTGTGCTTGCACTTTATTATCAATGAATGTTATTTCATTTAATGATATGTGAAGAAATGCATATATGTGAAATGAATGGTTATTAATTTGATGTTCTAACTATGGAGATTTATTATGTGTAATGCATATTTTGTTGAATAGCTAACTACCGTGGGTATGTGTTAGTTGGATGTAGGTATATGTTCAATCCTCTAGGTGGAGGGGAAGTATCACTCAAGAGAAGATATTGGTTGGGTAACTAGTAATGTAATCCATCTGAGCTTACACACACTCACAATAGAATGGTTGAGTCAAGTTATTATGTTGGGAATTGGTAAGTCATCCTTAGTTTGATGTGTCTACATTAGTAAGGGTCTTGATTACTATTGAGTGCATTATTAGTTGATGTTTATATGTTTGGAGTTTATGAGTTCTTCCCAGATATTAGTATGCTTGTATTGATAAGTTAAACATATGTGGAATATGTATATACATACACATATGCATGTCGATGATAGACCATACACATGAAGGAATGTGTACATGAGGGTACACAAGTAGACGTACCTATGCACACTTATGAACAGGTTGTTTACACACATGGAACTATCAAATGGACCTCACAATATGTATATGTATATGTATAGATATTTCACAGGTAGGTACATATCAATACGATAGTAATTGTATGAGTATGGTTTGCAATTGAATGTGTGTATATATGATATATACATATATCCATATGTATACATGTATCAATACACATGTATGATTTGCAAATGGACATGCCCATACGAAGGTATCAATATATGTACACATATGAATACATTTACATAGAGGAGTATTTATATGTAAATATATATACCCAATCAATGTAATTATTATTGTTATGAGAATGTTAATTTTTTTGTATTCATTTATATATATATTGAATGTATACATACTTTATTACAAAAGATATATATATACATAAACACATGTGTGTGTGTGTGCGTTGATATACATATATATGTATATGTGAATATATGGATATATATTTAAATATGTAGTGCCCCTCCATTCTCACCATGGATGTGTAGGTAGTTTGGCTTTGAAAGTTGGAGATGAAGGTAAAATAATAGGGATATTTAAAGGTATGTGCTAATGATGTTAAGCAGTTGATGTTGTATATTATGAATTTATGGACTATGTGTGAAGGTTAGGATATGACTTATTATATATGTTTAAGGATAGGTTTATCATGATGTGTGTGTGCTCATACATGACCATTACTAGGATGCATGCTATGGACATATTGATGGGATGGGAGTGCTTCGGTTGCCTTTAGGGTTTTGACTTGATTCTAATATATTATTATTGTGTTGACATGTCATTATGATTTTTATTATGATTATCTTTATTGTCATGAAGATGTAGTGACTTGTGTTCAAATGTCATATTAAAGGTTTCAATATTGTCTTATCATAGCCATAACATAAAGATTGAATTTGTTTGAATTTAGGAAGTTTGACCTCTACTGATCATTCTATTAATCTTCCTTTTAAATAGTTGTATTTATTTGTCTAATTGAAACATGAAAGGTGTCATATTTTAAATCATATCTATATCAAGTAAGTTATTTGTTTTCCATCATAAAATATAGAAATCTTACGTAGATTATTCCTTCATTCAATTGAATCACAAAAAACATCATAACTTATATTTTATCCATTTCGTTTTAAAATAAATATATGTTTATTATCTTTGATAATAATATTCTAGTATTAATTTCACTACTGGAAAGTTTATTAGTTATTTTGAGAGGGCATTACAAATATAGATATAAATTATGAGATATATTTCAAAGGGAGTTCCAAAACAATTGCTCGTATGATAATGTGTTTCCATTGGGAATATGGTGGTTGGAATTTTCAAGGGGCCTTAGAATCTTCTTGGCCGATATTTTTTTGTTATTGTGTAACTGTCTTGTGGTTATAAAATACAAATTTAAGATTCGGTTGGGCAACGGCTTGGGCAAATATTTTTGGTGGATGTTCATTAAAGTAGGTCCTTAGTATTTTAAGTAGGAAGGGGGGCCAGAAGATGGTTTTGGAAGGGCGAAGTTGAATATGACGAAGGTCCACCTGATAATTTTGATCTAGACAATTCACATACATAGATCTAGTGGAATTTTTGGGGTATAGAGAATACCTTGTGCATGAGAAAATGATAGGCATGGAGACAACTGAGATTCTGAAGGATAAATTGAAATGGTGTTACAGGAGGGAGGGACTCAATCATCTCTAGAATTGCAAAGAGATCATTCGTCAAGATCTTGACTCCACCAAGGGCATCGACTGGGGAAAATACGCTCGCCCTCCTTATGCTCATGGCAATGATACTGCTAAATCTTGGGTTCGAGTACATTATTGAAGGACAAAGGCAGAGACTAAAAGGCTTAGACAAAAAAAAATTCACACACAAAAATAGATTATATTATTATAAAATTCTCTCACAGAACAACTATAATATTTTTGCTTCTTCTGAGCAATCTTAACCTTCTTCATAAAAAAATAAATCCAAAATATACAAGTTTATATCAAACTTCCACGACAAGAGAGAAAATACATCATTAATAAAAATATTAATGACAATTAAATATATGGCAGCAAAACACGTTAATATCATATTAAAAGTTGTCCTATCGATTTAAATATTCGCCAGATCGAAGCTATAAGGAACCGTCACCAAAAACATCCAAAACCGCACTACTGTGGAAGAGAGAGAAAGGCCCAGTGGTACCGCTCTATCACAAGGAGGCAAGAGGGAGACCGCGGTGAAGCCGAAAAAGCCATGCTATTGTGGAGTAGAAAGAGTGAGGTCACGGTGTGTCGGTAAACCGCGCCACCGTGGGTGACTGGAAGATAGGCCACGGTATCGCGGTGGACACCATGGTACGGCGAGCATTAAGAAGCTTGGTGGCGATAAGGCGGTAGACCGCCCAACCGTGGGGCAGAAACCCGAAGGTGAGGTAACGCAATGAAGGTTGGAGAGATGAGCGGGAGTTGGGAGAAATTCCAACACTCCCCCTTGATCATAACTCTTGCATTCTTTTACGCCCAGTCCTTCCCTTTGAAAAATGAAAGTCTCTTTTCCGAGTGCCTTTGTGAAGATGTCCGCAACTTGATCCTTCAACCTGCAAAACTCCAAAGTAATCTCCCCAATGTTGATCAACTCCCTAATAAAATGATAACAGGTGTCAATATGTTTGCTCCTCTTGTGGAAACTGGATTTTTTGAAAGTGTGATTGCTGAATTATGATCACAGAAAATTCTTGTTGCTTCCAGTTGTTCATTTTGAATTTCTTTCATAACTCTCCTCATCCAGACTGCCTGGAATGATGCACTCGTTGCAACTACATATTCAATTTTAGCTGATGACAAAGTGACAATTGGCTGCTTTTTCGAAGCCCATGAAACTACTCGAGTGCCAAAATGAAAAAAGTATCTAGACGTGCTCTTCCTGTCATCAATGCTCCCAACACAGTCACTATCTATATAACCAGTCAACATGAATTCATTTAATCTTGAATACTGAATCCCATAGTTCTTTGTTCCACTTATATACCTCAAAATCTTCCCAACTCTCAAATGTGTGTCTTTAGGAGTTTCCATAAATCTGGAAATTAAACTAACTGCAAACATTATGTCTAGCCTTGTGGCTATCAAATACATAAGAATCCCAACTAGCTATTTATACAAGGTTGAATCAACATCTAAACCTATACCCTCTTTGCTCAGCTTCAAACCAATCACCATAGGAGTGGGTGCAGGTTTACAATTCATCATATGAAATCTTTTCAAAACATCACTTGCATACTTAGCCTGAGAAATAAAATTACCATTTTCATCTTGATTTACCTTAATACCTAGAAAGTATTTCATCAAACCCAAGTCTGTCATTTCAAATTATTTCATCATGGCTCCTTTAAACAAATCAACTGACAGATCTCCAGTAAAGATTAAATCATCTACATATAGGCATATAATCAGGATTTCACATTTTTCATTCATTTTGGTATACAATGAAGGCTCGTTGTTGCATCTGATGAAGCCATTGTGTATAAAATAACTGTCAATCCTATTGTACCAAGCTCTTGGGGCTTGTTTGAGACCATACAATGCTTTCTTCAACTTGTAGAATTTATCTTCTTGGCCCAATAACTCATACCCAGGTGGTTGTTCAAAATATACTTCCTCTTCAAGATAGCCATTTAGAAATGTTGATTTCACATCCATTTGGTGAACTAACCATTTGTTTTGTGTTGCTATGGCCAGTATCATTCTCACTGTGTCAAGACGGGCTACAAGTGTAAATGTTTCAGTATAATCAATTCCAGGTTGTTGTGCATAACCTTTTGCAACTAGTCTTATTTTATGCTTCTGCACTTCACCATTTGCATTTAGCTTGGTCTTGTAAACCCATTTAAATCCTATTACATCCTTGTCTTTTGGAAGACTCAACAACTCCCATGTCTGATTATTTTCAATTACATCAATCTCTTCATCCATTGCACTTATCCACTTATCCTTTTTAATTGCATCTTCATAGTGAATTGGATCTTTAGCTTGAGAATAAAATACAAAAAGTGTAAACTGTTGTGAATTATTTTCACCTTCATTCTAATTGTAGATATCACTTATGTTTCTGATTTTCTGTCTTCTAATGCTTGCCAGTGTTGGATTTGACAGATCACTTGAATTTGCAAAATGTGCACTTGATGGTTTTGCGCCAGAAGTTCTTGTTGTAGAAGGCATTTGCAGTCCTCTTGTTGTTGCTCTCACATTGGATGATGGTGTCACTTGTTGACCACTTGCTTGAGCTTGAATTGGTATAGAAGAGGTCACAACAGTAGGAACATTTTTTGGAACATAAATTTCATTTTCCTCTTGAGGGATACTAACAAATACATTAATTGTGCTTTCTCTACTTCCATCCCATGCTTCATCTTCAACAAACTATACATCTTTGTTGATTATGACCTTCTTAGTTGTTGGATTATAAAGCTTATACGCTTTGGATTCATCACTATATCCAACAAATATACATTTCTCTCCTTTATTGTCTAACTTCCTTCTCAATTCATCAAGTACATGTGCGTATGAAACACATCCAAAAAATCTCATATGTGATACATTATTGTTTTTGCCAGTCCATGATTCTTCAGGAACAATATTCATAACACTTTTCGTTGAACATCTGTTCATTATATATGTTGCACATGATACAAACTCAGCCCAAAATTCATTTGACAAATATTTAGCTCTCAGCATACTCCTAGCTATTTCCATGATAGTTCTGTTTTTCCTTTTAGCTACCCCATTTTGCTGAGGTGTATATTTGGTAGTGAACTGCTTATGAATACCATGATCTCTGCAAAAATTTAAAGACTATTTTGAAATATATTCTCCTCCTTTATCTGTCTTCAACACTTTAATATAATGACCACTCTATTTTTCAGCAAGAGATTTGAACTGACAGAAGAAATCAAACACATCACTCTTATGCTTTAAAAAATAAACCCATGTCTTCCTTGAATAGTCATCTATAAAAGTCAGAAAATAAACACTACCACCTATTGAAGGTGTCTTCATTGGACCACACAAATCTGAATGAACAATATCTAGAGGGGATTTTGCTCTTGTTGACTTCCCTGCTGGGAAATACTCTCTATGCTATTTCCCTAAAATACATCCTTCACAAACTCTCTCAGGTTTTTCAATTAGCGGTAATCCCTTAACCATAAACTTCCTATGGAGCAAATTTAAACCTCCAAAATTTAAATGGCCAAATCTCAAATGCCATAGCCAATTTTCATCTTTTACTTCTTCCTGAAAGACTGTCTGCATGCTAGTTGTAATTTCTTGTGCTTGTGCATAATTTGTACTCAAATCTGGCTGGATTCTCAAGGGAAACATTATGTTGTTTGTCATTTTGATCATAGCTATAAGCTTACTTGGGTATTTGTCTAAAATTGTGCACAATCCATTTTTGAAGGTTACTCTATAATCCTTATGAACTAACTGACCAACACTCATCAAATTGTGTTTTAGACCTGGCACGAAATACACATCTGAAATATACTTTTTCTCCCCCTACTTAGTTAGAATATTGACACTTCCCTTTCCTTTTACTGACACTTTGTTGTCATTACCTAATGTAGCATCGGACTTAATATTTTCATCTAAACTTGTGAACAATTCTAAATTTCTTGTCATATGGTTGCTATAGCCCGAGTCTAAAAACCAAACATCTTTTTCACTAGCTTGTGCTACATTACAGGCAGAAACATTGTACTTTTATTTGGTTTTTGGTCTTGACTCTCTTTAATAAAATTTGCATTTTGTCTATCAAAATCATACTATTTCTTCCTACACTCATTCATATAATGTCCAAACTTTTTATAGTAGTGGCATTGGATTTGAGACTTTTCATACCTTTGACCTTGAGGTTGATTTTGAGATGGGTTTTGGCTGCTGCCTCTTCCACTTGAACTTGACGGACTGCTTCTTCCACCTCTGTTGAAAATTCTTCCTCTTCCTCTGAAATTTGATCTTCCTCTGCCTCTTCCTTGATTTATTGAAGCTTGTGACTTGAAAGCATGCTCCAATGACATATTTGTTGTTTTGCTCACCCTGTGCTCGTGAGAAATGAGTGAAGCAAAAATCTCATCAACTGAATACTGGGTGAGGTCCTTTGTTTCCTCTATGGTCGCAACAATTGTTTCAAATCTTGTGGGTAAACTTCTTAAAATCTTCTCAACAATTTTGACATCTTCAAATGTTTCACCATTTGTTCTAATCTAGTTTACCAGTCCAATTATCTAGGTAAAGAATGAATCTATAGATTCATTATCCTTCATGTACAGAGTCTCAAAATCCCTTCTCAGTATTTGTAACTTAGCTGTTTCGACTTTCTCCATTCCTTGATACGCAATTTGAAGTATGTCCCATGTTTGTCTGAACATGGTTGCTGCTGAAATTCTTGGAAAAATGCTCTCATGCACTCCTTGTAGTATAAAAAAAAGCTTTTGAGTCTTTCTTTTTATTGTCTTTCAGTAAGTCTTTCTCTGCTTGTGTCAAGACATTGAATGTTGTTGCATCTGCTAGTTCTGGAAAACTATTTTCCACTAACTCCCATAAATCTTGTGAACAAAATAAAACTCTCATTGTTATTGCTCAATAATCATAGTTCTTCCCATTCAACTGTGGGATTTGGGGATTAGACAAGCTTGTGCTTGCTGCCATACTTGCACATACACTTTAAAACAACACTAGTTATGAAGAACCTGCTCTGATACCACGTGAAGGATAGAGGCAAAGACTAAAAGACTTAGACAAAAAAAAATTCACACAAAAATAAATTATAATATTATAAAATTTTCTCATAGAACAGCTACAATATTTTTGTTTCTTCTGAGCAAGTTTAACCTTCTTCATAAAAAAAATAAATCCAAAATATACAAGTTTATATCAAACTTCCACGGCAAGAGAGAAAAGACATCATTAATAACAATATTAATGGCAATTAAAGATATGCAAGCAAAACAATCAATATCATATTAAAAGTTGTCCTATCGATTTAAATATTCGCTAGATGGAAGCCATAAATTATGAAGCGGAACACTAGCAAGATTGTAAAAGAACATTATTAAGAGTGGTACATTTGGTGCCCTCAAATTACATGTTACAACTTGATGTTAGGGATTGCAATGCAGAAGTTTTCAAATTCAACATTTCAAAAGCAAAAACGTACTGCAGATGAGGTTTGCTGGAAGAATAATCATAGCATTCTCATAGAGTGAAGTGGTTGTTGTTGCCTACAGATGAAGCGTGTACATTGGTATGTAAATTTTGTAATGATTCTATCTTATAAAGTTTAATCACTCACATTTCTTTTTTTTCCAAATGCGAACAACAATTCATTCCCGCCCATGTTAGTTACTAACATTGCTCTCATGAATGCTCCTTTAGCGTTGAAGAATGGCTCCATTTGATTTGTACATATTTATCGTGTTGTATGTAAAGTAATTATAGATTTAACAGTAAATATTTTCATTGAGGTATTAGTTTATCAATATTGTTTCTCTTATCTCTTCCTCGTAAATTTTATTATTGGTTTACCATACAAATATCTCACAAGTTAAATAACATTGTGTGCAAATGATAGAGGAGAATTAAAGGGCTTCACCATTTTATCATAGCATTAAAAGTGTTTTAGGACACTAATAATGAAATCAAAGGAAAATTAGTAGTTAGCTTAAAATTAGAATACATAAGTTATCCACTGAATGGGGCAATGTTCCTAATTCATTTTTTTAGAATTGTTGATATTGTGGATTTGATGAAGTTGTGCTGGCAATTGTTCTTAATAGTATTCATCCCTCATTTTGTGAATAACCCTATTATGAGCTTTTATAATATGTGGTTATCAAAAATGTCTCTTGATCTCTGACGTCTCGATTAGTTTATCTTTTAACACTCCGACTTTGATCTTGGTTTACCCATTCAGAGCGAGCTACTCATCAATCCTTCATGACCATTGTTTGGCAATTTACATTTCTTGTATAGCTAATCACCCTTGCAGATTTCTCTGACTTACTTCAATGGTTGAGGTGCTATGGGACTTGGAACATATTGTAGGAGAAGGACCAACTACCAGTTTCTACAACACATAGAACAAGAAATGCCTTCCAAATGCGTTCTTGTTATTCTAGAAAGGTGCACTATGTTATCGATCTCTATGTCTGCTCTCAACAGATATTCGTTCTTGATATATTTATGTAGAATTCTTCTCAATGTTCTAGTAGTTTTCCATGATTGTCAAGTTTTGGAACCTTGCATGTATGTCAGAGTGGAGAATAGTGTCGTCCATGATTAGCCTTATCTAATATGGTAGCTTTTGCATGTTAGCTCTAAAACAAATCCGTAATTGCATCGTAAACTAGTTAAGTATATTTATGCAAGAATTATGTTAACAGATTACATAGCCTGCATATAGTTCATGCACCTTATGAGTATCTAGGTCAGTCGTTGTGTTTTTATTTCTTCAGGGATTTGGATTTAGTTATATGGATTCTATCAAATTTCCTATGCATTGTTTTGTGTTAACAATATCATCCTCCTTAAAGTCTAATTATTGGCTCAATATATAGAAACATCTAATTTGAAAGATTTACTCTTTGATTCTTCTAAATGTCATTATATTTATGGATATCTAGACATGGTAACAGATAAACAAAACTTATTTCTTAAGACTACTTCCCATGTTTGAATTATTTTGGTTGTTTGTTAATGATACTATTATCTCTATCCCTGCTAGATTTTTATTATAAAATTCTTTTCTAGTTATCTTATTTTTCATTTATGATTTAGTTATAATTATTGATAGGACATAAATATGTATAAATGTAGAAATTTCAATATTAGTGTACTAGGTTATGGTTAAGGAGATTTAGCATAATAATATATTGATATCTAGGAATTACAAAACATTTTATATGATAAATTTCTTTTATTTCATTTGTAGTTAGCTTAAGCAAGACCTTGTTACTTTATTATTCCTATGTTCACACCTGTTAAATCAATTATTGAATTAGTAATGAAAAGTATCTAACTTTTAAAATAAATCTTCGATCAATACTTCAATATTATTCTTTTGGATTCATATATCGTTAATTTAGTTCAAATTGGCTATCTTCATTTAAAATTTACTTCGGAATTATTCACTAATTTTGATCAATTAGTTGTAATTTATTAGTTCCTTCTAGATAGGCTTAGTTTAGAGTAGATGCGTCATAGTAACGACGTTAGGGGACCGTGGTGGACTAGTGTGTAAAAGGTTAAATGGTTAATGCTACTTTTAGGTCGTAATGGAAATGATGATGTGAAGTTAATGTAACAATGTTATCTATGTTAATTTGTTAAGTTGCATTAGTTAGTACAACTTTATATTTAAAAAAATAATTATTGGCATGTTATTTGTGGACTTTTGTGTTGATCCACCGAGTCCCTTAGCGGGGCATTACAAAATATGATTACATGCTTGGAGATCGATTAACATATGCAATGCTTTGAGGGCCGATTTATATATATAAACACAGGCCGATTAATATCTAAGAGCATAGGCCTATTTGCATTTAAGATATTGCAAAGTATTTACGCAAATAATGCATATGCTAACATTATATTAAATACGAACTGTGTGGAAATATCTCATAGCAATAAAAAGGTAGATATAAACCATAATGTTGATACTTTGAAAGGCATCATTGTCTTAATGAGTTGTGGCTTATTCAAACATAGAAAACTTATGATAAAGGCAATAAGACGATAAAATGCTAAACCAACTTCTAAAAATGTAAATGCATGATAATAGGGAAAGTAACAACGATATTTGGAATTGGTCAATATATCATTTATGAGTCAAGCGACTCTTTACTCCTTTGTTATTTCCAAAGATTAGACTAAGTCAACTTTGGGCATGCGTTGATTGTAAAATGTAGACTGTTTCAATAGGAATAACCACGTCAAACAAATAGGGAGAAGGCTTCTTGCTTGGCGCCATATTATGAAGTTCTAAATGTTGTAAAAGTCCATTTTGGAAGCAAATCAAGTGTCATCATTTGATCATGTGTAGATTGAAATAGTCTTAAGTTGCTGTCAAAAAATAGAGGTTGACCCGTAGCTTCTTATGCTGAGTAAACTTTTTGATTGCTGCCACCTTTTTCCAAGTGAAGTGAGTTACCTAGCTTGGAAATTGCTGCCAAATTACATGCCTATTATGTAGGTTGTGGAGTCTCTTTTCTACTGTATAAATAGAGAGGTAGAGCTCTCGTTTGAGACACATTCTATTGTATTCTTTTCTGCTTTTCTAATTTACATTATTCTGCAAAATTATTTTGAGTATTTTAAGAGAGCTCGAGTATTTTGGGAGTGCATATTATCAATTTGAGAGAAGCATATTATTCATTTGTGAGAGAGGAACTTTATTGAGGCATTGCTTGTGAGGTCAAGTAAGCTAGTTGATGTTATTGGAAAGCTATGCAACAATCAGTCAGTTGTACAAGCGTATTATAGGCATGAGGATAAATCTTCCTTTATTGTCTTTGTTTATGAAAGATTGATTCTTGAGTTCTTTACTTGGTTTATATAGATTACTTGCATTAGATAATTATAGCATTTGCTTTGAAAGGAAAATAGAAGTTGTTTATGTTGTTTTGTGAAGTGCTTGTAATTACTCCATGATATGAGGAATTGTTTGTCATAGGTATTATTATACTAGATATGATTAAGCGAGGGTAGCTTAAGGGTTACTCATAGCTAAGTTATTTGATTATACTAGACAACTAGTGGGTTACTCTTGGGATTATTTGTCCATTGAAGGGAGGGAACTTGTACATATACTTTGTGAGTAGAAATACCCTAGTGTTTGTAAGAAAAGTGACATGCTATTCCTGGGGTTAAAGATTACCCATAGGAGGAAATACCTATGCATAGATTATAGTGGCATTAAGTCAAATCGAGCTTATGTAGTGTAAGTGAATAGATTGACTATTGCTCGAAGTACTAAGTGAGAACACTTTGACCAAAGTAGTGTGATTTCCTTTGGCTCCATTGTCAGTTCATCGTGTCCATGTAGTGCATGCTAGTTTCAGTTTGTAGGGAGATAAGTTCTAGAAATGTAGGACACAACACCAAGCTCAGTATGGTTGTTGTACAAGGTTACTCCACCAATCTCTTTGTCAAAGGTTAGGGCCATCTATTGTATGATAGATGTGCAGGGGACCGCATATGAGTTTGTGGTTGGCAGAAAAGCGCTTGAGTGATGCTTCTCCTCCTCAACAGGCGATAAAAGACCAATATTTGAAAGGTGGATCTCAGACCATCTATATCTATTGCTTTGAAGCTCAGTTGAACTATGTATGTACTTGTACTGATTCTTGGAATATTGTAATATTGTAAAATTGTTATATTGAAAAGGAACCCTTGTTGAATATTGTTATGACATCTATGTTTATTTATTCTCAATAAAGAAAAGAAAATTTATATTGCAATGGTTGCTACATAGTTTATTTACTTGCAAAGTGAAAACTAGGAGAAATTTCTTTAGTAAATGATTGACATGTGTTTGATTAAGGTAAAAACAGGTTTTGAAGGGACCCGAAACCCTTTACAAAGAACATGGGTTTTTATAAAAAAATAGGCTCCCACAACCTAAAAAAAATTTGGAAAAAGAACAGCCTGTAGCCAACCAAAAACCAGCCCCCAACCAAGAACCATCAAGATTTACATTTAAAACTACTCTTGTGGGAGTGGAGAGTCATGTCAAAAGAAGGCGTAGAGAACTTAGTTTTCTTGCCCTTAATAGAAATCCAACCCTCTTCCACTTGTGTTGCCTTATCATGCCAAGCCAACACCCCAATATTTGGAGAATGAATGCTTGCAGCCATTGTTTTAGAGATTTCATCAATATTCCTCCCTACAGGCAAGGCCTCCACAGAAAAGCCACTAGGAATGAGAGCCATAATGCTATCACCAGAAATGGCAGCCTGAGGCCTATTCTCTTTCTCTATTGGGGTTTCAACAAGATAGTCTTGCACAACATCATCAACCCCACCATTTATGACATCAACATCATAAATGCCATTTGTAAATGATTGGCATGCTACATATCCTCCCTAGGTTGTCTTTGCTATCAAATTGGCATGTAACTTTTTTGTTTAACCAAATTTTTTATTTTTTTGTCTAACCAATTCTTCACGTATTTTCTTGTAAATGTCTTTCTTTCTTATTAACCCATAGTTTCAACACCTCCTCCACATAATCTCTATGCTTTAGATAGAGTTAGAGATACAAACCTTGAAAAATCACCTCTGTTTATCTTGTATCAATTTTATTTTAATATCTACTTTTGTTAATATATTATTTGTATAATATTTTTATATATAGAAACATAACCCCACAATCATCTTCATTCTCCCAAAGAGATTTAGGCACATTAGAATAGAACCGTGATTGAAAAGGTCCTGTAAGGTATAAATTATTTGCTTGTTCATAGCTACATAAGTGTGATTGTTGATTACTATATAATACATAAACATACGCACATATGTTAAGCATGTGAAAAGGAAAATGCCCCTATGATCATTTTATTACTTCAAATACAACCATTTAATCCTATTAAGTACATTTGTAACCAAGTACAAGGTAATGCCTACCCAAGCTTTAGTGCATCATGAATCACATGTTAGTTTTCTCATTTCAGCTACAATTGTTTATAGATGGAACTCTATACATATAGTTCCTCACTTTGCTACTTTTATTATTGGACTTCATGCATGCCTATTTTGTTTGTTGACATTATTTGGCACTATATAATTGCATCAATATGACTTAACATAAAATTGAGATATGACATAACAAAAAATGGAGATATGGCTTATCTAACTAATTGTTGCCTATCCAATAGAAACTCATGCATGTTGACATATGCTTAAAAAAGTATTTAAGTAATTTATTTTCCTACTGTTCGAACAAAATCAAAACAAACCAACCAATTTTTTTTTAGAACAACTTAAATTCCCATTCTTAGTTTAGATTAAAATATATTCACCCACAAAATGGTTCATGTACTCCAAACATTAATATCATTGTTTTGCATTTAGCTTGTCCAATAGTATCTTGTTAAACAATGTTGGGTTCGCCTTCCCTTTTGAAGCCTTCATGATCTAGATAAAAAATTTAAATTAAATTAAAACATGTCCAAGTAATGGTGTTGAAAGTTGGAAAAAAGATGAACACACAGATTATAATCAAATGGAACTTAAAAAAGAAAAACTTTTTGAAGTTTTATGTATCACAAGGATATAGAAATATTACAAAATAAAATAGCTTTGATGTTTCCGTGTGAGAATCAACTTATGCCAAAAAGTCCTTTATTTCCAGAACAACTCAATTAAAGAGGAAGATGCACAAATGAAAGTGGAAGACCTAATGCTAACGTTGGTATATTATTAAATAGACATACAAAATCAATGGATCAAGTTAGTTCTACTTTTTCTTTTACTTCACACCATGCAAGATATCTCATTGTATCCCATGATAGCAATTTGAGATGAAAACTATCCTATAGCAATTGAAGATCCTTGTCATTGGCAAATAAAATTCAGAGGTTTGTGATTGTTTATCATGGTCGTGGATGTTTATCATTTTCCTTATAGAGTCTTAGATAAAAGATGATTCCTTAGTCAATCTGAAGTTTGAGATTGTTGGAAGTAGCATGAGAAAATACTTCCAATCCAAAGAAAATGCCAATGTAAAGAAAATGTGATGACATTCATTTTACAATTTGAGTTGCTAATATTAACCATTGGGCATCATTTCACTAACTTCATCAATAACTTACCGCGGTCATGGATTAGTGACAATAATTTACATAAAAAAAATTCTTAAAAATATTTGTTTCCACAACAAGATATAAAAAAATAGCAAGTAGTCTTTATTACAATTTACAAATTAAAGATTACACATATTGATTTTTTTCAAGTTAATTTTAAATTATATTTAGCTAACAATTATTTTTCACCAAGTCCCTTTTTGGGGGAGAATGAGAAACATGGAGGTGGACAAAGGGAACACCTAGAAGTATCTTTAAAATTCTAAGAACAATATGGGATTAGGAAAATAGCATGAGGATGGGGACGGGGAATAGTGGGATGGGGTCATGGGACCAAGGGGTGAGGACGATATTAATATGCAAATGTATTTTTACAGCTTAAAGTTTCATGAATAAGATTACAAATTCACATAAGGTTATGAAGGACTTAAAAAACCAAACCAGTTAGAAAATAACATATTGACCACAAAAGACATTAAGAACTTTTTTTGGAAAGCAATATTGGAGTTAGCCTATATTTGGAGCCACTTAGAAAAAAATACGGAATGACAACAAACAATTCATTAACCTCAGAGACCTCTCACTTCCCACAAGGTTAATTAATCATATCATTAACATCATGGACCATTGGATGTGTGATGTACAAGGCTTGTATAAATGCTTCATTGTACTCACCATTTTGGATTTTTAGTTGGGAGTTTCAATTCTTTCTCTCCTCATAATTAAATTAAGACTGCTTACATGAGATTGTTATGGTAAGTTTCAGCGACACAATGGAAACAAAATAAGTTGCAGGATTTTTAAGCTATAAATGTTGATCTTAGTTTCTGCATAACTTCCAGGGAACCAATGACTAACTATAAAAACTGATCGTAGGAAACATCTTATTTCATTCTTGATGCTCTAAATGCTAGTAATAAGTGATGTAAATTAGATTTGTAATTTACAAATTCATTAGATTTGTGATTTACAAATTCATTGTAATTATAGGTCATTAGATTTGTGATTTACAAATTCACTGTAATAATTTTATGTCTGGAAGTTTAATGCAAATGGATACGAACTCTAACAAGCCTATCAATTTCAAACATGGTGATTATGAAATCTACACAACATGTACTACATGCCAAGCCTAATAGTTGCTCGGTGTGGTGATCTTTTTCTGCATTGAACACAATTCAATGATAGCATCATGGTTCATCTCTTTTTTTTTAAGAAAATGCACTTCTAAAATTGCATTCAAAATGAGAAAGACAAGCCATGTTCATAAAAGCAGCAACTACTATTTCCAATGTATTTAGACATCTCAGTATAGAGCTATGCATTTACTAACAATTGAGGAGGAAACAGATTACATTCTTTTTGTGACAACAAAGGCATTCTGACACATTAAACAGTTGTGTAAAGAATCAACTTCTGATTCTGTTTAATTCCTCCTGACTTTGCCATCTTTAAACTATATTGGTCCTAATGAGAACCCACTGAAAATGAGTGAAACCAAATGATTGGGAGCTTCAAAGACACAGGCTTTGTCAAAATATATTTAAAACCATCTAGGAGAGAGGAAGAGAGGGAAGTAGAGAAATAGTAAGGGACAGAAAGAAGCCTTTTAAAATATGTTCCTACTAGGAAAGAAGCTGAAATGCTACAATCAAGGGTGATAATGCGTACCTGACGAACAAAGAAACCTTTTAACTTTGTCTTACCACCACGATATTGCTCCAGTTGCTTGGGGTTCTCTGCTAATATTTTGTCTATCATGTCTTCAATTACATCTGGATCTGGATCTGAAATCTACTTGAAAATATTCACCAGAAGTTAGGAGACAAGAAAAGGAAACAAGTTATGTTACAATCTAAAAGGACCAGAAAGCAGTCAAAAAGATGTTAACTATAATTCATATGAGTTTATTCTCTTAAAATCTTATATAAATGTTTATATCTTTGTATAAAATTAATATCGGGCAAATTCATGGCCAGCAATTTATGGAAGGAAAATTCACTGTCAACAATTATTATCGTCATAGAAAATTCACCGGGGCGGAAAATTAACTGCATTAATATTTTTAATAAAATCAAAGGTTTTGAAATATATATTAAAAAATATTAATGCGGTTAATAATTTTCAGCGTAACACTGAATTTTACTTGGCTCGATGAATTTTCCACGAATAAATTTTTGGTGAATTTTCCTAAAACCAAAAATCTTATATCTTATATTAGAAAAATGTCTTTTTAATTCTTTGTATAATTATACTTCTTCTTTCATTTCTTATTATTCGCTACTGAATTAATCTTACAATTAATTTTAGCTTATGCTTGTCTCGGGTATTTGTTTGCTTTCTATAATCTTATTTCAATTTCCATGTTTAATAATTATAATTATTAAACTAATATATTTCAAATTGATTTTTAATAATGTTATTTTTTTTATTCTTTATAATTGTATTAATAAGTACTTATATATTTTTAGTAATTAATTTATGTTTCTTCTTTTTATGTTTATGATTTTTTAATTTTTAAGTGTTTTTATGTGTTATTAATTACTTTTTTCCTCATAGATCTTGGAATATATTTTTAATTCCTTATCAATTTTCTTTTCTTACTTATTGATTGCTTGCATCTTGGGTGGGTTTCCTCTTATTTTAGATTTTTAGATTTTATTGAATTTTTAAGTGCTTTCCCTCGTGGTGTGTACCTCCCCCCATCCTCTCTTTCCACCCTTCTACCTCTCTTTTTAAACCAACTGGGTTTGCAACTAATCATTGATGAAAATAATTGCACACAATCAAATCCCAAAATAAAAAAATCAATGCTCATATAGATTGTGGGAATCTAATAGCATTGATTAATGATATTACTGCTACTTGAATTTGCTATCTCTATTTTACACATTTTTAAAATTACTTAAAAATTTACTTTCTTTGGCACATGAAAAATTCAAAATGATATTACTGTAATATGCACAAATAATACATAAGTCATTTTCATTTTGATGAAAATCCCTTTTTATGAGGGAGGACTAGGACAAGGCATCAAGCAAAATTGAGCGATAAATTCCTTTAGAATGGGAGTCCAAAACAACAACCGAGCATGAATATACATATTGTTTCTTAGAGGAAACAAATACATTTAAATTTGTTATTACATGACTATACAACAACAATTCATTAGAGAATATATGCTATAGCATTTCATATACAAATATTCAAAAAATTAGATGTGTATGAACAACAAAACAAAGAAGATATTAAAGAACATAAAAAATGACTAATTTTGTTATTTTTAGAAAAAAAATTATTATATATCAACCCTCCTATTTCAACCAAATCTCTTCTTCTTGCTTTGATACCAATGTCAAGCCTAGGAATGCAATATAGAAACTATTGACAAATGAAATGCATGAGACTTAGACAACTAACATTTTTTTTAATGAAAGATCATATCAATTCATTCAAAATGTACATATTCAATAATACAAAAATATTATCCTACTACACCTAGGATTATGTACATTATTGTTACATCCCATCCATAATTTCTAGGGACAATGGTAAAACCATTGCTTGTGTTACACATTGAGCAACTTGTTTAAGGAACATCTTTTTCTTGATATGAAGCTCTAGTATTCTACAAAAGGTTTTGCTTGAATGATTCCCTTCTATAATTTTTTAAAAAACCAAGATAATCCTACTACACCTAAGATTATGTACATTATTATTACAACCCAAATGACACTTCATGGCTAGGTAAATAAGCTTTCAAGGAGGAACATGGCTTATAAGTAATTCTAGCCTCCCCATGCAGCATTGGGGCATAAAATTCAACCCAATATAGGTTCTAGCTTGTGTGGTACTTTTTTGGGTTCAAATCTACCATTGGGTAGTGCATTGCTTCCTCAAATTTGATAAGGGGCTCAGATGCTTTGAATTATTCCTGAATTATTTTATTCATCCATAATAGTTGGAAAGATTATAGTTATTGTCATGCATAGATAAATATAAATCTTAGAATTATATATGATAAATATCAACTTATTGAATAACATATATGTTATTCAATAAGTTTGATATTTATCATATATAGTAGATCCAATGTAATTGTTGACTACTTAATAAGGAATATTATGATACATGGATCAAACCCTTGAAATGGTGGAAGGTTGATAAGTGCCAATCAAATCTAATTGTAGCAAGAGATGTACAGTTCTTTTGTATTAAAATCTACCTTCAATGTATGGTGTGCAATAATATATAGCTATGATAGGTATGGATAATCAAACACTTCCTTTATTGATGCGTACTACCTTTCATACAAATGAAATATCAATGATAAACCCAATGATAGTAAATAGGCCTACAATATCCATGAACCCATAATGTATGACTATGGATAATGATGTATGGTGGTGTCAGGTAGCTAACAAATTATAAACTCTAGTGTACATGGTGCTACAAATAGTTTTTGAAGCTCACCATAGGGTCAAAACTCTTTCTCCTAACTGTGATTTCCCAAAATATGGTCAAACACCCTTTCTTGGTAGTTTATAGAAATTCACAAAGGTTACAATTTATCTAGTGTAGCTTAGCAACCTTAGTGAATAATAGAAACAATAAAAATATTTTAGCAATGAAGGTTCTTGGAACAATCATAGATGATTTACTAGAAAATTCTTGTCACCCCAAATCTATAACTTGAAGAATACTTCACCAAAATGAGTTCTAATACATCCCTTGTGTTGAGATTCCCTAGATGGAGATTAGGGTTTTCATCTCCTAATATCTTTGAAAAGTTAATGGTTTTTGTTCTTAGATGAAAATTGAACATGAAGCTCAAATGTTGAAGCGTAAAATGAATCCAAGAACCCCTTTAAAGCTCTCCAATTCAGGCTTGTAATTTAAAATTTCCCTCCAAAAATAATTAAAAATAATTTTAAATATCAAGTGTTTAGAAACATGTTTCAAATAATTAAAATAATATTATTCAGTTTCCCTATAAATATAAAATTAAGGACCCAAATTAAAATAATAGTATTAATCACTTGCCTTGCTTTTCCCTTTATCCTATGGAAAATGAGGATAGGGTAGAGGTCTTCTCCACAACTCTAATTTGGAAAAGGGGACATGATATAAATTCTTGTCTAATGTTAGTCATTCCTATTTTTTCTCTTTCTTTTGTGAACTACAGTTTGATGCATCTAGGGAAGGAATTGGAGTTACTTTGATGTAGAATAACCATCCTATTGCTTTTGAGAGTTGCAAACATAGAGGTGTTGAAAGAGAGTTCTCAATCTACGCCAAGGAAATGTTAGCCATCATGCATGCTTTGGTAGTATTTAGACAATACCTTGTTGGTGGAAATTTTATGGTGAAGACTAATTACAATAATTTAAAGTACTTCCTAAGCCAAATAGATTTAAATAGAAGGTAGTATAATGGGTAAGTAAACTTAAATCTTATGAGTTTGACATTGAATATATCAAAGAGAAAAATAATATATTAGCTAATGCATTGTCAATAAAATCCTTTATGTTCCATTATCGAAATTCTAGCACATTGGAAGGGAAATTGAAGGATGATAGGCGTATGCATGAAAATTGTGTCAAGATGAATGAAATTTCAATAAAATTAAACAAACACAATGATCAAATAAAACACTCAAGATAAGACGTAGGAAGTCAAAAAAACATATAATTTAACGAAAATAAACTATAATAGACTCTTTGTTGTGTATATTTTCTCATGATAATCAATTTGGATGTGTGTTCACTAACAATTTCAATAGAATAATGAAAATCCAATGATAAGATGAGTGAGAGAGGATAGGAATGACTAAGCATTTGATATATATGTTGAGGGGGAATAGAAATTTGGATGGTTAAGATTTCTTGATGGAGATCAATGGTGGAGAATGATTTGGTCCTCCCACCTCATGGGATGGTGCCAAGTGGCACCATGAGGTGAGTTGAGAGGGAGATGGTAATTTGAGGGGAAAAGACCAATATGACATGGTACCAAGGTCGTGTGACATGTAAGGGCCCATATGCATGATTTGATGGGGAGGGTTGATCTCACTTAATCAAGGATTAAGTGTGTGCAAATGATTGGGGATAGATTACGATTAGATTAAGGAGCCTAATGAAAAGTGATAGGGGATGGAACATGTGAGGGGGTAAATTAAACAAATAGAAATTATCTATTTAATTTATGAGAGAGAAAGGGTAAGGTAGGATGGCCATAGATTAATAATTAAATTTAATTATTTACCTTAGGATTTAGGGGTGATATAAGGGATTAAATTGAACACATTTCAAGATAGTGAATATTAGTTAAATAATAGGAATATTATTAAATTAATATAAAGAGTAAGAAATTGGACGAATTAGGGATACATTGACCAAATGTAAATGAACAATTTGAGGTGTCTACAATAGGTATGTAGCAGTTATTGAACTCATCCTTCATGAGGATAAAGTCTTTTTGGTGCACAAATCTTAAATGAGAGGTAAAGTTTTAAGAGTTATTCATGAGACTCCTTTAGCTTGTCATTCGAGGTATTTAAAAACTTACAAGTAGATTCAAGAGAGATTCTCATGGGACCTAAGGATGATGTCCTTAGTACATTAGATTGTGTTAATTTTTAGCAAAATAAGACAAAACAACATTATTTTAGGTAGTTTTTATAGTCCCTACCCATTCCAAACCAAAAATGAGAAAGTATTTCAATGGATTTCATTATTGGACTTCTTAAGGTGCAAGGTAAGGACTACATTTATGTTTTTATGGACAATATTTTTTAGCTAGTTTTTATAGTCCCTACCCATTCCAAACCAAAAATGAGAAAGTATTTTAATGGATTTCATTATTGGACTTCCTAAGGTGCAAGGTAAGGACTATATTTATGTTTTTATGGACAAACTCACAAATTATGTATATTTATTTACTATTTATTCAAATTTCAAGGTACCTTAGGTTGCTAATTTATTTTTTGAAGAAGTGTTTAGGCTCTATATTTTGCCTAAAAAATATAGTGAATGATTGTGATAGCTTTTAAGCATGTTTTGGTAGGAGATTTTTCATTTGGTAGAAAATAAAATTACTCTTAGCACTAATGAACAATCCAAAATAGATGGGTAGACTGAGATTATTAACAAATGGTTGGAAGGCTACTTGAAGAATTAAGTATCTAGTTTTCAAGAGGCATGGATTAATCGATCTAATTGGGAGAGTATTGTTATAAAAACACATATCACATATCTATTGCGATGACACTATTTATGATTTTATATAGTTATGAGGCTCATAATTTTATTGAACTTGAACTATTTTGGGCAATGAGGTTCTAGGGGCCAAAATTTAGGTTCAATATATATTTTAAAATCTCAAGGACAACCTCCATCATGCTAAAAAATAGTAGGAAATGTATGTAGATTAGAATTATATTGAGTGCACTTTTGAGGTTGGTAACATGGACATCTTGAAATTACAACTATATATACAATCTTATCTTAAGAGGGGGCGGAGAAGAGAAGCTTAAGTCCCATTTCTATGGACCATACGAAATCAAGAAGAAGATTCTAGATGTTTCTTACGAGTTAGAATTGCTAGAGCGGAGTAAAATTTATAATGTATTTTATGTTTCTATCTCAAGAAGGCACTTGGGCACCATGTCATTCCATTAGTTGAGCTACCTCCCTTGGATGAAGAAGGGAAGTTGATTGTTGATTCTAGTTCCTAAGGAGATAGTTGACATGAAGGAAAAAATAGAAACATAATAATATAAGAATATTTGGTTTTTTGGAAGGATCTTCTAGTTGAGGATGCCACTTGGGAAGGAGAGTATATTTTGGAGCATCCCAATTTACAATTGCTTGTGGATAAGTGATCTTGGGGAGGGAGGACTTCATGTATCATTCTCTAGCATAAGTTTATTGAATAACCTTAGCCTATTTTACATAATTTTTTTGTAGGCTAATAGGGTGGTAGCAAAAGGAAAATTAATTAAATAAATTTATCAAAAATAAACTTATATAAAAGGATGAATTATATTTTAATCATTTGAAAATATTGGTGAACGATTAAATTGTGCTGCACACAAGGTCCTTAAGGTGATTAATAAAAGGGACACTTTATTCTGTTACAACTTTGAGGGAATAACAAAGTAAAAAATATTATATTTATTATTTTCCTCAAAAAAGTTATAAAAAGGAGGATTGTTTTGGAAAAGGCTTCTTACTCATTCAACCAAATTAAATTTCCAAGAATAAACATGATTTATTCTTCTCCTAAGGATGAAAACCCTTTGGTATTTTTGGTTTCAAGGATGAAAAACCTCTTATCCTTTCAGTGCAATTCCACTTGGTGCAGGGACTACCAATATGGTCCAATTGATAAGATTTTTAGTTATTGGTTTCAATTTGATGGGTTCCTGATCTTAGTGTGAAGTTTCAAGGATTTTTTTGTGAGGTAGTATATTATCTTTATTTCTTATCTATCAGTGTTATGTATTGACATGATATTATCTTGTAGAGGTTGTGTTATGCATATCTTCATGAGGTCATACCATTTTTGAAATTATTGGTTGTATACCTTTTAAGGAATTTAATAATATTATTTTTGATTTCATCTATTGTTGGGTGATAATTTGTATGGATATAGTCCTTTGAACATAATGTGATGTCATTCTAGCCAAAGAGTGTCATATAGTCCTTTATCTTTTATTGTGGATATTTAAAAAGGGGGTCGTATAGGTCTATTTTCTAATCATTATCTTGTTGTACACTTTGGAGGTGGTTGTATTGGAGTTCAATTGATATTATTATTGATTTCTAGTTGTAGCTTTCATTCCATACACATGTACACTTTTAGAAAATGTCATAATTCTTAGAATATGCCATACCATTTCCATTTGGGATGTCCTTCCTTTAGTTTTAATACCTATCAATTCATTAATCTTTGATGCTATGTGATATTAGAATAAATTTATACATAATTTAATCAACCATATCAATTTGTAGGTATCATTTATGATTTGAATATCATCTTATAAGTCTAAAACAAATATATATAGTTTGTGTATTTTACAATAAATTTTAGTTGATATAATTATGATGATGCAAATATTATAGTCAATATTCAAAATATGGATTTTATGTTTATTATTCACAATGTAACAAACATGAGGCATCTTTCCAATAATCTAATTTTATTTGATATAAAATCTTGGACAATTCATTTCTAGATCCTTGCTATCATTGTAAAAGATCTTGGTTAGTTTATTTTGTTGAATCCTTTTTCAATATCATTATCTATCAACTTGGTGTGTATCAAAATCAAGTGTTGTCATTTTGGCATTGATGTATTTTTGCTTGTTATTTTAATTTGTCAATTTAACATGATTGGAATTCACAAATCACTATCTTCCATTTTGGCACTAATCAATTCTATGAATTTTATAATAATGTAACCTGGTTAGAAATCCTCCTATATCTTGTTGGTTAATTTCATGGTCCTCATTCTAATACCTATATTCTCTCACCTTGCCCACTTTGAAAACTTGATGATAAAAAATAGTTAATATTTGAGTTGATTGTTAAAAATAGTGGATTTGAGCTAAAATAATGTCAAGGTCATTACAGTTAAGCATATGCACTTGGTAGAATATTGCTACAGCACCACCATCATATGAGCCTTGGTTGCACTAACTTGCATTGAGTCAATGTTCATAGATAGTAGAGGTCTACCCAAATGGGCGATCATATGTCATCATTGATAAAAGGGTGAAAGAATCAAGGAAAAAATATATCACGTAATATATAGCTCATTAAAGGAATCTCTCTATCATTTCCCCTTTTTACAATTAAATTAATTAGAAGAACTCATAGCCTATCTCTTCATTTCCAATATGCTAAGGGACAAAGTGAGGGAAATTATTATTATTAATATTTTAAATTGGGCCCAATAACTTAATTTTAAAAATGATAACTTACATATTATTATTTTGTTTATAAAGTTTTTTTAAACACTTTGGAGGGAGTTTTTTAGGATGGAAAAGGAAATTCAAATTGAGGGTCCCAAAAGGAATTTATAAAAGGAAGGTGAATTGATCAAAGGAATCATCCATTTTTGTTATTGTAATCAAATATTTTTCTAAATCTTGAAAACTTGTGTTCATCTTCTTGTTCAAAGATAAAAAAATATTATGGTATGCAAGAATTTGGAGATCAAACCCTCTTGGTTTTCAATTAGTTTGGAAGATGAAAGCTCTTTTATCCAAGTGAGGTGATTCTGTCTAGAGATCATATTGGTGTTGAATATTGCAAGTTTAATTCTAGATTTGGGAAATTAAGGAGCATTTTGGAGGATTTCAACTTTGTTGGAGGTTATTGAAAAATTATAGATCTAATTGCAAGAAAATATATCAAAATTAGAGGCATTTATTGTTGTTCTAATACAACTATACTACTTTGAGGGTTTTTGTACATTGTGGGGGGCTATCATACCTATCCAAACCTCTAATAATCAATTTTCCTATTGTTCCCAACTTTCAAATAGTTCATAGGTCTATTGCTATTGTTATACCATATTTATTACCACCATATAACCCAAAACTAGTAGTTGTACGACCTTATTTTTGCCTAATTGTTTCCCTTTTGTAGATATACAGTCTATACAACAATACAATATCCTACAAGTGGGAATTTTGTCATTCTAAAATTCTAAAATATCAATTTTTCCCAATTCAATTTATTATCATATTGTAATTTGTTTAGAAATTATAATTAATAAAAATAGATATGAGGGTTTCATCATCCAATCAATATTGTTGCAATTCAATATTCATGTTTATGCTCTATTGTTACATGTACTAAAAATATTAAAAAACCACATTTGATAAAAATATGAAAAGAGATATTACAATGGTAATAGAGATTTGATCTTGCCAGCCTATAAGGTTTGATTTAAGTTATAATGTAGCTTTGTGAAAGGGAAATCATATTTTATTAGAGGGAATAAAGAAATTTATAGAATCTAGGTGAAGAAATAAAATAAGTTATGGGCGAGAAAGAAAGGAAAATAACTACACATGAAATAAATTCTTTGCATGTATCTATCAATCAAGGTCAAAGAAAATTGATAAGGACAATCCAAAGGACAATGAGACAGTGGATGAAAAATTTAGTATAAGAATGGATCAAAGAGAGATGATATTTTAGCAAGATCAACCCACAAAGACATACAACTCTACTTGGGTAAGATTACAATGCCTACATATGATGGATCCAACAAATATTTTTTCAGATTTTAGTTGTAGAATTTGGACACCTACTTCTTATTGAATCCTATGTATCAAGAAGAGGTGATTAAATTCAATACCCTCCACTTGGAAGGAGTTGCATAGAAGTGGTATCATAATATGGTCACTAAGGGCATCAATCCATTTGAATTTAATAGAAAGGTTTGATAAGAAATATCTAGAGATTCACTTCAAGTAGTTGCCTCAACTTAAGTAATATGGAATAATGGATAGTTATATTGTATAATTTAAAATATCATTAGTAATGGTTAATGATGTGTCAAAGAGAAGACTCATTGTTCTATTTTTGGAAAATTGAACCTCTCAAAAGGTTTGGTAAAGTTTTTCAGTCCTCCACCTTTGTAGGAAGCCATCAAGATAGCTTCAAATTAGAAACTTCAGTATTCAAGAACACATTTTACTCAATGACACCACCTTTGTGGTGGAAAAATAATCTATTAAAAAAGGGAGTTCCTCGTTAAAGGGACATTCTGCAAAGAGAAAGTAAAGAAGAAGAATCTAACAATGATCTTAGAAGGAAGAAATTTTGTTTCTCTTGCAAGAGCCATGGAGCTTGGCCACAAATTCCTTGGTTGAGGACAAGTCATTACATAAAGGCGATATCAAATAAGGAATTAGAACCAAAAGTATTATAAAATAAAAATTAAATAAAAAGAATCAAAACCTGAAAGGAAAGAAGAGGAAGAGACTTCAAGAAGTACCCTTGCCACAATTTCTAGTGCTTCCAAATTTCGCTCTTTCAAAGTTCCTAGAATTATGCAAAGGTAGAATTTTTTTATTTATTGATAGACTAGCAGTAAAAATTGTTTTGAAAACTAATTTTTTTGAATTATTTTATGTCATAGTAGTAGATGGTTTCACCATTCCTTGCACTAAGAGGTTATGATGACCTACCATCACACTAGGTAGACACAAGGTTAATGATGATTTATATTTTGTAAACCTATGAGAGGATGACCTGATTTTAGGTGTGTACTAGTTACATTCCTTGGAAAATTTACCAATGATTATTAAACCATGGAGATAAAATTCAAATAGAAGAGAAATAAAGTGATACTATGAGGCATTATGAATGAATCCCCAAGAGATTTTAGAAAAGAGGAATATGGAGAGATATTTTCAAAGAGGAGAATTATCTTGGGAAACACATTATTTTGTGACAACCATAGATTAATAAATAGATGAAAAACATTATTAAATTGAAATTTAGTCTATTTTGGATAGCATAGCATAATTTTTAATGGCATACCTTTATAATTACCTCTTGATAGAGGATTCCAACACATACTGAAACTTGAGGTAGGTTACAAGACAATCATTACTACTCATCGTAACCATCTAAGGGGCATAAGGAGGAGGTAGATAAATCACTCAAGGAGCTCTTGGATATGGGACATATTGGATCAAACTCTAGCCCCTTTTCTTCTTAGTAGTTCTGGTTGAAAAGAAGGATGGCACAATGAGAATGTGTATTGATTATGGGGCTCTCAACAAGAAGATAAGAAGAATTGATACTACATCTCCAAGATTGACAAGTTGGTAGATGAGATTCATGGGGTGGTTTACTTCTGTAAGATTGATCTTTGACTAAGGTACCAATAAATAAGGGTACGAGAGGAAGATATGTATAAAAAATATTTCATTATGGACGTTATGATTTTTTAGTCATACCTTTTTATTTAAAAAACTCACCTAACACTTTCCAATCTTGTATGAATTAGGTATTCATTAGCTGATTGAGAAAAAATATGTTAGTATTCCTTAATGACATTCTTGTTTACAACAAGAATATGGAGAATCATTTGAGGCATCTTTATGAGGTACTTGGAATTCTTGAGGAACAATCTTTGTTCACCAGGTAATCCAAATGTGATTTTGGAATGACATTGATTGATATAATCAATTCCCAATTTGTCTAGGTGGATCAACACAACATATAAGCAATCCTAGATTATATCCCTTCAAATACCTTGACATAGTTGGGAAGTTTATTTAGTCTTTGGAGTTACTATAAGAGGTTTGTTAAGGTTTTGTCACAACTAGCTATACCCTTAACAAATTTGATAAAGAAGGGAGCTTTGCCATTATTCAACATAGTGAGATTTTGACAAACACAAGGAGGTGATGAGTTCATGCCTTGTGTTAAATATTCCTAATTTCTCACTTCCTTTTATATCAAAGTATGATTCTTCAAGAGAAGGGATTGTATCAACTTTGATAAAAAATGAGTATTGTATAACATCTAAGAGTCAAACTCAGAGAGATAGAAAAAGGATCTCAATTTATGATAAGAATATGTTGGTCATTATGCATTCCTTGGGCTAAATTTGAGAAATATTTAGTTTGTGATAGATTTATGGCTAATGCTAACCACAATAGCTTAAAATTATTCCTCAATTAGGGATATTTAAATGATAAAACATAGAAATATGTGATTAATATTCAAGATTATGATTTTGATATAGATTATGTTAAGGGTAAGAGTAATGTTATAGATAATGCCTTATCCATAAAACACCAATTTTATTCTTTATGTTTGATGTATCTACTAATTGGAGGGTTACTATAATATTAGATTATGAAAAACATATATATTTTTTACTAATATTGAGGGAAAAATATACATGATGACAAGAATAAGATACCAAATGATCTCATCCTTTACAAGGATAGGATATATCTTTAAATCCAAAATCAAAGGTAAAAGAGAAAGTCTTGAGAGAAGTTCATGATAAACCCTTGGAAGGTCACCTAGAATACTTCATAACTTAAAAGAAATTTAGAGAGATATTTTCTTGGAAATTTCTCAAGGGAGATTTCCTCACATGCATTAAAAATTGTAATTTATGCTAGCAAAATAAAATAAATATTATTTTTCTAGCAATACTATTACAATTATCAATTCCCAATTAAAAATATGAGAGCATCTCTATGGACTTCATCACTAGATTTTCAAGAGTTCAAGATAGGATTTTATATTTATTGTAGTTGCTAGAATAATTGAATATTTTCTAATATATTTTGGGTTCAAGGCACCCCATGTGGCTAGTTTATTTTTTAAAGAGGTATTGAGGATTAATGGGTTGCCTAAGAACATATCAAGTAACAAAGATAACAAGTTCTTTAGTTTAATTTGGCATGAATTAAGTTTTCACCCAACAATAGTTATACCCCCAAATGGATAGGGAAACAAAGACTATGAACAAGTGGGTTGAGGGTTAATTGATGAATCATGCAGTGAGACAAAAATTGGATCAAATTGATTTATCTATTCAAGTATTGCTACAATACTCTGCATCATATGTCCATTGATATGAATCCATTCATACTTCACATCACATGTCCATTGGTATGGCTACATTTAAGTCTTTATATGGATATGATACACTAAATTTTATGGATTTGGTTATCATTGACAATAGAGTGCCAAGGAAAAGAGAATTGGTCAAGAAAAACCAAGAAATTTTGGAGTCACTTACAAAAAATATCCAATGAGCAAAAAATAAAATTTAATATGTATGTAAATCGACACTCCATTGAGTGGAATTTTGAAGTTGGAGATAAGATTTTCTTGAGGTTGAAAACTTACAAAAAAAAATCTCTTAAGAGAAGTGGAGTTGAGAAGATCAAGTCTTACTTCTATGGGCCTTATAGATCATGTAGAGCGTTGTGAGGTCGCTTATAAGCTTGAATTTTTAAAAGATAGAAAGATTCACAATGTACTTGATATTTTGTGCTTCAAAAGGAAACTTGGACAACACATCACTCCTTCAACAAAGTAGCCTCCTCTAGATGATGAGGGAATGTTAATTTTGGTATCAAAATCCATCATGGATACTAGAGAAAGCAAATTGAGAAACATGAGCATAACAAAATATTTGGTGCATTGGAAGAGTCTCCAAGTTGAATATGCTACATGAGAAGGTGAAAATATACTTGAGTGTCCAAATTTGTAATTTTTTGAATACAATAAATTCCAAGAAGGGTAGATTAACATGCCCCCTTTTAGAAATAAAATTATTGGGAGAACTTGTAGCCTATTTCTTCATTTCTTGTAGGCTAAGGGATAAAGTGAGGGAAATGATTAATAATAATATTTTAAGTTGGGCCCAAAGACTTTATTTAAAAAAAAGGGTAACTTAAATATTATTATTTTATTTTAAGTGATTTTAAACACTTTAGGAGTTTTTAGGAGGGAAAAGGAAATTCAAATCGAGGCTCAACAAAAATGAATTTATAAAAGGAGGTTGAGTTTATCAAGGAATTGTCAAATTTTTCATTGCAATCAACTCTTTATCTAGAGCTTAAGCAATTGTGTTCATGTTCTCATCTAAGAATGAAAACTCTTGGCATGTAAAAAATTGGAGGATAAAAAATCTCTTGGTTTTCAATTGGAAATATTTGTTGAATGCACAAGACAATTGAGAGGGGGCGTGAATCAGTTATTCATTAAAAAGTCAAACCCTCATTAATATTTAGATCCACATTAACCTTATTACCCTTTAATTTATTAGAGTTATTTAGCATGTAAGCAAATAATATAAACTGAAACACAACACCATACATAAAAAAACACCAAATTTACATGGAAAACCCAAAAGGGGAAAAACCATGGTGAGGATTAGCTCACAATATAAAGTAATTACAACATCGAATACAAAAGGCTCACTTTCAGAGGGCTCACTACCCAAATGAAAGAAGGGCTCACTGCAAGATTACAGAAAAAAAGAAATAAGATTGTTACAATGAGAGATCCATCTCAGAGCAACATAAAAGATCCACCATTGCATCACCAAAACATTCATAGGCTCTCTGCATAGTGTAGACACCTTCTGCTCATTTCTTCTAGTAGTCTAACACATTTAAGAACACACTGCACTTCACACTTTTTCACTTCACATCACATTTCACATCACTCACACACCACACTTTAATCCTTCATCAATTCAACATACATATATACCATCCACAACCTTGAAAACAGTCTCCAAGTTCAACTATGCACCTCAAACATAAAAATTCAAATTAGGTCGGCACCAAAACATTCCTATAGTGGAAAGGAATGAAGGCATATCACATCACACCTTAACTCAAACCTAAATCCACATATACACACCATACCGCACTTCCAAAAACACCAAAGAAAATACGCAATTAGTGTAAACACCCAAGGTCGGTCAAACCCGTGTAAACACCATTAAACATTTAAGTACATGCTTCCTTTGATCCAAAATGACTCACAAACCACACACATCACTTGAACACAATATGGAATATTCCATCAACACCCTAAAATATAAAAAAATCCTTCACAACAAATTTCACCTAAAGAATACACTCATCCTATATAACCAGTTAACTTTCCTCATACTATAACACATGAATCAAACCTTGCAAAACAAAAAATCATGAACAACTCAGATTGAAGATAGATATGAGAAATATAAGCACACCCTTAGATCTGCAAGACCAAAAACCACACTGGGGAGAAATGCAGAGAAAAACCATTTATCCTAGATAATACTGCTTTCACAATTCATACACTGGTGAACACAACTTTCTCTGCACAATGATCCAAAACAAGAAACTTTGGATATAACACCTTTGAACACCTCTGATCAACATATCCAAATTGCACAGGCATAACTTTAATACAAAAGAATTGCAGAGAAAAACCATAACACTACATTTCCATACATAACACCTCTCTGATGCACTGTTTCCTCTTTTATTCACATTTTCTCAAAAGAGCTTGGAAACCAAGCACCACAAAAAAATCCTCACCATATTCAATACTTCTTTATCACAACCAAAACAACTACAATATCATAACTAAACCATACTAGAGGTTCAAAACCCACAAACAAAAGCTTATCAAAACAACACTAGAGGTTGACACCAGTGCAACTACTAATGACAACATAATGACAACATAATGACAACATAATGCAACTAATCAAATCATCTCCAATATTGACACCAATGCAACAACATAGATATATTGACATCAATGACAACATAAAATACACATAATTCTAAAAATCTCCCCCTTTATCATTGATGTCAACACATGATGTGAAAAACCACCAACAACAAATACAATAGCTTTGATTACCAACACACATACTGCTCATTAGTGCACACTGCTCCACAAGCATCTATCTTTCCAACACTTTCTCTTTCTCCCCCTTACTTCATAAGGTTTTTCAGTTAAATCTCTCCCCCTTTGACATCAATGTTAAAGGGAAACATCCCCCTTTGAAATCAATCACACACATATCTATTCTTCCATTGCTCTCACTTCCCACTACTCTATAACTTCCTTTTCTTTTACTACTCTTTTTTCTTCGCACCTTCTTTACACATCTACACATTCCACTTCTCTAAATGCTCCCCTTAGGTATAGAAAACCATTGACAAAGGACAACACTTGTATGCCACATAATGATAACACTTACTCCCCCTGACTGTAACAACCAACAATGCCACTACCTAATCCCCTTGAGAGGTAACCATCAATCATCAATCCATAACAAAGAATGGATCTTGAGATCCACTAGACTAACGCATATTCTTATATATCTAGTTGAAAGAAGGAGGGGAAATAACCCCTAACTTCTCCTAGAGATACTCAAAAGTATATATGCAACTTGATCCTTTGTAGGCACATACTCCAGCTTCATTTCACTCTTTGCAACCTTCTCTCTCAAAAAGTGCTACCAAATTGAGATATATTTTTCCCTTGAATGCATTACCCAATTTTTTAAAATGTTGATAGCACTTGTATTATCATAAAAGATATAAATTAGTTCATCAAATATTACTCTGATATCCTTCAAAGTTTGCTTCATCCACAACACCTATGTGCAACAAGATGCCGCAATAATATACTCTACTTCTATAGTAGATAATAACACTAAATCCTATTTTTTGCTTATCCAAGACACCAACCCACTTCCAAGAAAGAATACAACATCACTTGTAATTTTTTTGTCATCCACACAACCTGCCCAATCTGCATCTATATAAGCACTCAAAGAGAAATCAATATCCTTTGGATACCACAAATCATGTTCCAGAGTGCCCTTCAAGTATCTAAATATTCTCTTCACTACTACCACATGTGACTCTCGGGGATCTTCTTGAAATCCATCCACAAGACAAATTTCATGCATGGTACCCGGTCTAGTAATAGTTAGGTATAGTAGTCCTCCAATCATTGATCTATACTTTCTTTGATCAGCCTTAGGAGATTCATCATTCTTGCTTAACTTGTCGCCAATTTCCATAGGAGTACATACTGGTTTAGAGTCTTCCATTGTGAACTTCTTCAAAATTTCCTTGACATATTTTGGCTGTGAAATGAAGATACCTTTTTCTGTCTAATTGCTTTGTAACCCAAGAAAAAAACTCATCTCCACAAACATTGATATTTCAAACTTATTTTACATCTATTTTTCAAATCTCTTGCACATAGCTTCATTCCCTCCAAAGATTATATCATCAACATACACAACCACAATCAATATTTGATCCTTTTCAACTTTGAAATAAATATTACTAGCTATGGTACCTTTATTGAATCCTTTATGCAATAAGTACCTATCCAATCTTGCATACCAAGCTCTAGTAGCTTGCTTGAGTCCATATAATGCATTCTTCAATCTATAGACCATATTAGGTTTGTCTTATAACTGAAATCCTTCTGGTTGTTCAATATAAACTTCTTCTTCCAACTCACCATTCAAGAATGTAGACTTCACATCCATCTGATAAACTTTGAAATTCTTGTGTGCTACAAAATTCAAAAACATCCTAATAGATTCCATTCTTGCCACCTGAAAAATTATCTCCTGAAAATCTATTCCTTCCACTTGTGAGTATCCTTTACAAACAAGCCTTTCCTTGTTTCTCACTGCTTCTCCACTCTCATTTAGTTTGTTCTAAAATACCCACTTAGTTCCAATCACATTCTTTTTTTTTGGTCTTGGAACAAGTTCCCAAGTCTAATTCTTTTCAATTTGCATTAATTATTCTTCCATAGCCTTGATCCAATATTCATCTTTGCATGCTTCAATCACTATTTTAGGTTCAACTTTGGAAATTAAACATAGATTTACCTATTCTTCTGTCATATTGCCTTCCTTCTTTTCAACACACCTTTTCTCTTTTCACCAATGATTTGATCTTTGGAATGATTCTTCTGCACATACTTAGGATTCTTAGGGATCCTTTCTGGAGCTTCTTCCTCTTCAATCTACACTTATTTCTCTTTACCTTCATCTTTTTCTTCTTCTCTGCAAGAGGATTCACCTTATTCATATCCATCTATCATCATTGAAATTTTATGTATGTCTTCATCCACTTTGACACTTGCACTTTCAACAATCTTTTTCAACCTCTTGTCGTAGCACCGATAGGCTTTGCTTCTTGTAGAATATCCAAGGAAGATACCTTCATCATATTTTGTATTAAATTTTTATAAGTTCTCTTCATCTCTCCTAATATAGCATTTTCTTCAAAATACTCTAAAGTATTTGACAGTAGGACTCCTTCCATACCATAATTCATAGGGAGTATTTGAACTATTTGTTCTTGCTTGTGCTCTGTTAAGTATGTAGACTGTAGTATGAATTGCTTCTCTCCAATAGACTTTTGATAGGTTTGCTTCTTTCATCATTGTTCTTGCTGCTTCCTGAAAAATCCTATTCTTCCTTTCAACCACTCCATTCTACTGAGGAGTCCTAGGGGTTGATAAATACCTCTTTATTCCTTGATCTTCACATAAACTGTTAAAATCATTGGAGGTGAAATCTCCACCTCTTCCAAATCTTAAACATTTGATATTCATATCCATTTAATTTTCAACCATAGCTTTAAATGCCTTAAAATTATCTAGATTTTCTATTTTTTCCTTGAAAAAAGTAACCCAAGTCATTCTAGAATAGTAATCAATTAATAGCATGAAATACTTGTCACCTTGAAAACTTCTTATTTTGGTAGGTCCACAAAGCTTTGTATGCACTAATTCTAAAGGATTGGTAGCAGATTGTTATTTGGCTTTGAAATCTTTCTAGCTTGCTTTCTAATATGAAGTTCCTTGTAGACAACATTGATAGGCTTTGCAATCTTTGGAAAATCTCTCACAACTTGAATTGAATTGATTCTTACTAGACTATCAAAATTGATGTTCAACACATTCTTCTATGCCATAGCCAAATTTCATTAATATAAGTCATAAAGCACTAACCATTTGCAAATTTAAGTTGATAAATATTTCCATTTGTTCTTCTTCCTAGACAACAATTAGAGTTCTAGAGCCTTTTATGATCTCACAACCATCATATTGAAACACAAGGTTATATCCTTTGCTACATATTTGTCCTGCACTTAGAAGATTATGTCACAGTCCCTTAACATAAAGAACATCATCTGGATTATACTTGCCATCAAATCTGATTGAAAATTTTCCACATATCTTAGCAAATGTATCATCACCAAACTTAACAAGACCTCCTTCAAATTTATCAATTTTAACAAACTTACTCTTATCACCAATCATATGATTTGAGCATCCATTGTCAATGATCTAGAAGTTCTTCTCCTCTCTAACATGAAAATCAGTCACTATAGTTCCTTCAACATTATGACCTGCTTCTAGAGCACTTACCTTCATACATCTCTCAAAGTTAGCATAATTAGTTCCAACATTTAGAGACATGAACAAGCATTCATTATCCTTATCATTTGGATAATCAGATTCATCATCGGATATACTTGCATCTTCTTTAACATAATGACTTATCTTAATTGATTTTCCTTTATTCTCCTTATTTTTATCATTTGAAGCTTTGACTAGACATCTTGAAACATGATGACCTATCTTTCCATAATTGAAACATTTGAAAGGTAACTTACCTCTATATTTTCTAGTGTCCTTTTTCAATCTCCTCACAAAGTTTTGATGTACATCATCAAGATCATCCTGATTTGATCCCTCATTCTTCTCTATTTTGACAGCTTTGAAAGTGGTCTCATTCTTTGCATCACTTGGACCAAACTCTCTCAATTCAAAATCACTTAAAGCAACATACAAATGATCTCTAGTATATTTACTTAAATCCCAAGCTTCCTCAATAGCATAAACTTTATGACTATAAGTTTTAGGAAGAGTTCTCAATACCTTCTTTACCACTTCATCCTCATCCAACCTTCAACAATACCTCTGATAGAATTGATAGTTTCATCCACTTTATGCATGTAGCTTGTGATATTTTCATCCTCTGACATCTGCATGTTTTTAAACTTGATCTTTAGATTCTACATCTTTTCTTTCTTGACTTTCATCTCTTTCATAGATACTTTCCAATTTTTTCTAGATCTCAATAGTAGTTTTAAGATTCATAACTTTCACAAGTTTTATATTAGAAAGACCACTTAAAATAGCATACCTTACTTTTCCATTTTTCTCATAAGATTTGATCTCATCATTAGTTGATGGTCTATTTGTAAGCATAGTATATCCATCTTCAAAAAAAATTCAAACTGTAAATCCTAGGGAGATAAGGAAACATGGTCTTCCATCCCGATCTTCTAGAATACATAATCTGATCCATCAAATAGAGAAGCCTCCTTCTTGTGCACCATCCCATATCTAGCTCAAGCGATTAAAATTTCTTCTAAGGAACCTTGCTCTGATACCAATTGTTGAATGCACAAGACAACTGAGAGGGGGGCTAAATTAGTTCGTTAAAACATCAAACCCTCATTAATATTCAGATCCTCATTAACCTTATTAGCCTTTAATCTATTAGAGTGATTTAGCATGTAATAAAGTAACAAAAACTTAAACACATAAACACCACACACAGTAGAACACCAAATTTACTTGGAAAACCATGCTGAGGATTAGCTCACAATTGATATAAAGTAATTGCAACATTGAATACAAAAGGCTCACTGCCCAAATGAAAGAAGATTGTTACAATGAGAAATCCATCTCAAAGTGACATAAAATATCCACCAATGCATCAAAAAAACATTCACAACCTCTCTGAAGAATGTAGACACCTGCTCACTGCTTCCAATAGTCTAACACATTGAAGCTCACACTACACTTCGCTCTTTCACACTTCATATCACATTTCGCATCACTCACACAACACACTCTAATCCTTCACCAATTGAACACATATATACCATCTACAACCTTGAAAACAATCTGCAAGGTCGGCTATGCACCTTAAATGTGCAAATTTAAATTAGGTCAGAACCAAAACATTCTTGCAGTGGAAAGGAATGAAGGTGGACCACATCACACCTTAACTCATACCTAAATCCACATATACACTCCATGCCATGCTTCCACAAACACTGAAGAAAATCCACAATTAGTGTAAACACCTAAGGTTGGTCAAACCCATTAAACATTTAATTACATGCTTCCTTTGATCCAAAGATGGCTCATGGACCACACACATCACTTGAACACAATATGGAATATTCCATCAACACCCTAAAATACAACAAATTCCTTCACAACAAATTTCACCTAAAGAATATACTCATCCTTTATAACTAGTTAACCTTCCTCATACTGTAACACATGAATCAAACCTTGTGGAGAACCAAATCATGAACAACTTAGACTAAAGATAGATATGAGCAATATAAGAACACCCTTAGATCTCAAGACCAGAAACCACACTGTAGAGAAATGGAAAGCAAAACCATTTCTCCCAAACAATACTGCTTTCACAATTCACACACTGGTGAACACAAATTTCTTTGTACTCTGATCTCGAACAAGAAACTTTGGATATAACACCTTTGAACACCTTCGATCAACATATCCAAACCACACAGGGTTAAATTCAATATAGAAGAATTGTGGAGTGAAACCATAACACTACATTGCCATGCAAAACACCTATTGGACACATTGTTTCCTCTTTTATTCAAATTTTCTCAAAAGCACTTGGAAACCAAGCACCACAAATAAATCCTCATCATTTGCAATACTTCCTCATCACAACCAAACCAACTACAATATAGTAACTCAACCATATTAGAGGTTGAACATCCACAAACACAAGCTTATCAAAGCAACACTAGAGGTTGACACCAGTGCAACTACTAATGACAACATAATGTAACTAATCAAAGCATCTCCAATGTTGACACCAATGCAACAACATAGATCTGTTGACATCAATGGCAACACAAACTACATATACTTCCAACAATCTCTTTTATCAAAATGAGGTGGTTCCATCCAAGGATCACATAGGTGTTGCATAGTGTAGGTTTAATTAAATTTTGGGCAATTAAGGAGCATTTTGGAGTATTTCAATTGTGTTAGAGGTCATTAAAAAATAATAAACTTAATTTCAAGGATTTTTTTCTAAAATTAAAGGCATTTATTGTTTATGTTATTGATATACCAATTTGAGGGCTACCATATATTATGGGAGGATATATTGTACTTGCCCAAAGCCTTTACCACCCATTTTTTTTTGTTATGCCTAGACTTCAAATAGTCTACAAGTTTGTTGTCACCATCATACCATATATACCACCTCTATACAACCCAAAATCAAGTCATACAATTTTTTTCCCTACTTGTCACCCTTTTCCAAATTTGCAATCTATATAACAATACAACAACCTATGAGTGGAGATTGTCATTCTATTTTTTTTTAAATTAATGGTTTTTCTTTCCAGTTTAGGCTATTAGCATATTGTACTATTTTTTTATAGAAATATAATTATTAAAACATTTAGATCTAAGGGTTTATCATTGTAATGCACCCAATTGGCTCGTTAGCTCAAATTCAACAAGTTTTACAATCAACATAAACCTAAGATCTTTTTGATCACCAAGATGTAATTTCCATGCTAATATTTTAACCAACCTAAAATTATTATTATTTAAAAACCTTGGAAAACCCTAGATATTAATAAAATATTTTGGATTCTCAATATTTGTAATTGTCTACTAAAGATGACTATAAATACTTATTACACTTCTTACAAACATTAATTTTATTTTAGCATGCTTTGAAATACCTTACAACTTTATGACCAATTATTTAGGGTTAATATTTGATAGGTTTAATATTATTTAATCTAGTACAATACATATCCTAACTCTACATTGTTATTCACAATTGCATTAACAACTCAAAGAGATACCTTCAACTTTATTATTTTCCTTAATTTGACAATACCTAGTAGTGTTGGTTAGTTTCACCATGGAGGATAACTTCTTGTTAGAGTAAAAGGCATTTCCTAATTAATTATTTACTTAATTATTATGTTCCTTTTCCTCTAATTACTTAAGCTTACTTAGATCATGTGTTATTTTTATGTCTCATGTCATAGGATGGGGACACATGTCATGATCTTGCTTTATCCTCACCTAGGGTTTCTAGGTTTATTATCCTTTTATAAGGATTCTCTATTGTATAATCATTAAGATGCACATTCATAATGATTCATGTTTTTTGGATCAATAGCTCTTGGCCTCCATAGCTTTACTATTCTCTCTTTCTGTGGTAGGTGTTTGATTGCAGGTGATCCTTGGGAGTCGCAGAGTTGTTTTTCCCCAACTTCAAAATGCTCTCTATGGGGAGGGGAGTGGGGAGGGGGCATTGTGGTAATATAGTTTTTTTAAAAACAACATTTTTTTTTAATATACTTTTAATGAAAAAATAAAATAGTTTTTTTGGATTTTTTTTAACATTAAAAATAAAACATGGCATTTTTTTTACATTTTTTTTGCAAATAAATCAAAATGTACTTGCACCTGAAGTTTTTCTTTTAATAGAGACTCTAAATTTGGCGGACCTCCACATTTAGAGGTATTTTTGCAAAATTTTGCGAAGGTGCTCTTTTTCCCAAGTTAGCCCCTCTCCATTGGGCTTTTCATTTTCTTACCCCATCTTCCAGAGGTCATATCTTGACCATATGATGGTGGTCTTTTCCAGTGCAGTTTTTTTTGAAATGGGGTAGAATTTCGTGCTCTTCGTAGTTGTGCAAGTGTTTTTCAGTTTTGACTTCTGGTTTTTCCAAAAACTAGTTTTCTCAGTGTTGCTGTGTAGTTCTCATTTTGGAGACTTTGATGAGCCATATCTTCTGCATCCAAACTCCTTTTTGGGTGTTATTTTTTTGAAAGTGTATGATTTTTCATGTACATCAAGGTGTTATCAATTTCCTCATTTTCTATCAGAGAATTGTATTTTCAACATGTGTTTCTTTTTTGGACATTGTGAGCTTTCATTGTAAACACTTTTCATTATGTAAACACAATGAAATAAAGTGCCTCAATATTTTACATGCATTATTAGGATTTTGCACATTATTTTGTGCCTTATTGTACTTGCACTATGATATAAAGTTCCATGGGGGGTTGATGTTTTCCTTTTCTTTTCCATCACACCTTTGTCAAGTGACTATCCCTTCCATGACAACGACGAATCATAGTGATTCTTGCCTCATGTTCAGTTGCACATTCAAATTTTCTCGATTCCTTTTCATGCACTTCTTTCTAGCACACAGTTTTAATGAATCTATCTTGGCTCTCCCTTTTTAGCATTATGGGGGGTTTCTACTTTGGTGCTAATGTTTCCCTGGTTCATGTTAGAGTGAGCTATGTATCTAGCATATGTTCCTATGTGCTAGGTAGATGCAACATACATCAGTGGTTGGTTACCCATGTATTTCGGTGAGATGGAGCGTTTACCATATAGAAAATCTTGCATTCTTATTTTTGGAGGTGACCTTCTAGCTTCACTTAATCAGTTCTTTAGACTATTGGTACCTTTTCCATCTATATCTTTAATTTCTAGGTGTTTTCCTTTGTTTTTCATCTAATTCGAGTAGTGTCGATGGGGGCACACATGAAATTTATTGTCTTCTTGATCCTGATCATCATCTATTTCAAAGGAGGTTCTTCTTTCAACATTATAACAATCATTCTTTAGTGGTGTTATTCATGTTCATCCTTTGTTCCTACTCTTTTGGGACAATTTAGTTTGGAGGCTTCTCTAGTCCTTCACTTGTATTTCTCTCTTTTGGAGAGGAGTTTTATCCCACAAGTTTTTTCTCCTTTTCTTCGATTGTGAGAGATTTGATTGTTTGTACATGGGTACCTTATTGTGCCTTGTTTGTCGATATCCATCATGCATTCATATTTAGAGTTTTGAGCCTCTCCATAAGTTTCACTTAAGGGGGTTGTTAGAGTAAAAGGTCTTTCCTAATTAATTATTTACTTAATTATTAGGTTCTTTTCCCTCTAATTACTTAAGCTTACTTAGGTCATTTTTTTATGTCTCATGTTATAGGATGAGGACACATGTCATGGTCTTTTTTTTATCCTCACCCAGGATTTCTAGGTTTATTATCCTTTTATAAGGATTCTCTACTATATAATCATTAAGATGCACATTCATAATGATTTATTCTTTTTTGTATCAATAGCTCTTGACCTTGATAGATTTTATATTCTCTCTTTCTGTGACACGTGTTTGATTACAGGTGATCCTTGAGAGCTGTGGAGTTGATTTTTACCAACTTCAACACTTGCAACTTAAAACACTTGCACCAATCTTAGAAAAAAGTAGCTTTAACCATGGATCTTAAAAAACCCTAATCTTTGTTTCTTATACTCAAAAAACCCAAAAATCCCCCTTGCAGTCACTCAAAAAACATCAAACCCTACTATTACAAAGCAATTTAATAAATATAAATAGCCACATATTAAACATTGCTCATATTTGATAACCTAGTTTGGGAATGGATATTTTCATTCATTGATACCTATTTAACTTGATTTACACATAAACAATATATCTAGGATTATTTTTATTAGAAAGGTATATAAATATATTTTCATTTCCATGTACACAAATTTATGGACTAACGAGACTTTGGTTAGTGTCCACAACTTTCTACACCTCAATCTTGTTCATTTATGAGGATAATTGCTCGTATTGTGACAATTGTAAGTGTTAAGGATGCCTTGATATCACCACTTTTGATCACCATTAAGCTCAACTACAACCTTTGAATGAGAGTCACCACTTCATCCATATGGGTTTTTATCCTCAAATAATGCTCATTTAAACACAAATTTTCAAGATATTCTAGCTAGGTTTTGGTGTGGATTTTAAAAAATGACCCCTTCTTTAGCCTCCAACCCAAAATACTAGTCATAGAGAGATCAAAGCCGACATGGAGATCATCGAGTACTAGATTAGTACACCGATAGGGGCATCCATACCAATTAGCATTGATTTTCCTTTGTATCACACCCACGATATGTGTCCATGTGTAGAGAGGTATTAGAGAGGTATGAAGGAAGATGCTTGAACCTATAAAAAATCCCAAAAGTAATGGAAAGAGGAAAATGTTACTATAAACCTTAACTATTGCATTAATGGTACTTAGGGAAGTATACACAACTCCAATAATAAGAGATACATGATCCATGTCCAACAATATAATAATGTCACTAGAAAAAGGAACCTAGCTAAAGCCACATGTCAATAGTGAACATAACGACATGTTGACATGATAGGTGTTAATTGGGATGAGTATTAAAAAGAGGCAAGAGTTTCAAAATTTAGGTGTAGGAGATGATGAAATACTTATACCTATGTGGTAGGTAGATGAGGAGAAGCTTGATTGTGGTAAGACGAGATAATGGAACCTAGTGATGAGAAATTCTGACAACTTGATGAAAAGGGAAAGAAGATGATGTTAGGTGGAAAAAATATAGCATGACAAGGAAGAGGATGAAGACAGAGAAATAACATTAAGCATGTTATAATGGTGAAGTCTGACATATTGACTAATAAATGGCTAGAAAACCTAACTCACCCAGACATAAAGACTTGGGAAACATAGAATGACACTAGAAGAGGAAGGAGAAAATATGGATAAAAATTTTTTGGTTGAGAAAGGAATCTAAGGATCCTGGGATAAGGAATTTCAACACAAAACAAAATTATTACAAAAAGGGGACATGACACAAGATCTCAATGTGGGCTAGGTGAAAGCATATAGAAATTGGGATGTGGATAGGAAAACAACTAATGTAACTCAGTAATGACAAGTCACACAACTATAATCAACTCCAAATTGGAAAATAGTATGTAGATGATCAATACCAAACTAGTAGATTGTAGATTCATGTCCAATCAATACCAAAATGATAGATACCAAGCAACACTAAATCAATGAAAAATTGGTGGATAATAAAAATGCAACTCTTGGAGGATGTGCCATCCATTTGTTATTATAGTGCAAGTGCAAAAAAAGTAAATTTGATTGAGGACATTCTAGATTATAACAAATGATTATCAATATTGTATCCACATGAATCAAAATTGTTGTCAAAAGTAATCAACAATGTAATGAGCATATATCTTCTAGTAATCAACTATTAATCATCAATCAAAGAACTTAAGATGATATTTCCTAGAAATGGTCAAGTTTTCTATTGTAGAGTGACTGATTGACCTCTTAAAATCACCCAAAATTATGCTACAACAATTATAATGATCAAATTTCTTGTTAGATCTTCCAAAAATACCCTCAAAGCTAGTGTAAATCACTATGACACTCATAAGTAATATTTTAGTAGTTGTATAGACTAGATTGTAGAAAATTTAATATGAATCACTATAAAAATGGTATGGATCATTGTAGCAACATTACAAAATATTGTAGCACTGGTGTGAAACACTATAGAAGTAGTATGTAATATTGTAGTAGCTAATAAAATAATATATATTTCCCTCCAAATTGAAAACAACACTAAAACTTAATAAAAATATGTAAAAATTTAAATACAAACCAAAAAATAAACACCAATGGAAACCATAAATACAAGCATATCATCTCATAGGTAACTATTGGATGGAATTACTCTGGAATTACTCCCTTTGAATGGAGTGTTTTTATTCTCAACTCCATTTTCCAATAGGGTTTTTGTCCTATGATAGAAATCAACACAAAAACTCCATTTCAAAAATATGGGTTTGATAGATGAAATGCCAGAGAGATGAAAATGAGCCCCCACTCTCTTTTTATAGAATCCTAGGGAAATAAAAATAAAAATATTCACTTTTCCCTTCCAAAAAATTATTTAGTTTACTTTTTTTACTCTACCTTAAAACAATAAAATATCACTAAGAGTTACATAAGGCTTTGTTATGCCCCATTTAGGTAGCCTAAAAAATAATAATAAAGTTATCTTTTACAATCCACACAAAATAATATTAAGGCCAAATTAATTATTATTTGTTAAAATATTGCACTAACCAACCCATTAACCTATGGGAAATTAGAAAATAGGCTAAGGGACCATAATGAGTTCCAAGGGATAAAAAGGGGACATGACAATCATTTAATCAATATTGTTTCTATTTGATATTAAAGTTTATGCCTGATTGTTTCATGCATTGGCAACATAAAAAATGTATTTTTGATAAAAAGTTGAAAAGTGATATTACACTCTCTATAGGAGATGCTACTTGGTAGGTGTTGGCACCTAATTTCATAATGTTTGATCTACTTGTGTCTCAACTCCTTTGTGCATTTTGGCCTTGTTTAGCCCATCATAGATAACTAATTTGAGATAATTCCTAATGGGTGCTCTTGGTCAAAGCTACATGTGTGTTGTACTTTGTCACCCTCCATATCTCTATCATGTGTTGGAAGTTGTAGAAAGTCACAAATATTATTAACTTGGGACATTTTTGGTCATTTTCTAAGGGTTGGGTGAAATTTTAAGGTTTCAAAGTTTTCCATCCTAGTATACCTTTCCTCTTAACCCACTTTTCCCCTTGTCTTTGTCCAAGTTTTGGAATTTCTCTTACCAACATATTTTCCTCAAACTCCCACACTTTGAAATTTAACACTAAGTTATCATTCAAAGTCACAATTTTGGTCTTCTTATTTTCATCCTTTGTTGTATGACTTATGGTGTATCCTTAATCCATTATCCCTAAATCATGATCCTTTTCACCATGCTATTTTTCATAGTCATGGTTTTCACCGTCCATTTATTTTCACACCTTGTGGAATGGATTATGTGGTATCCCCAATCCCCAACTCTTAATAATTTCCTTCATATATCCTTATGAATTCCAAGATGTGGAGACACTTTTATTTTCTTTTGACATGAGGTATGACATATTCTTGATCCCCAATCCTCAAAAAGCTGTCTTACTTTCAGAATGTGACAAGTTTCAAAGTTATCCAACTCCCCACCATGTTGACAATCAAGCGTTGGAGTTTCACTAGTTTTTGGAACCTTTAAAAGACCAACAAATCTCAAGAAACAATGCATATAGGGTAGAATAGGATTCTTGGTGGCAAGTTTTAAAGTTTACTAACTTGTTGAAATGTCATCGAGGTTCAAAATTTCCAGCAAGTCTTTGGCTTAATGTTTCAAGGATGATGCGATGGTGACTTAGAAAGTTCATGAACTCACTAACTTTCCAATAGGGTTTCTAAAATGATAAAATTGTCAACATGATTCACCTAAGTTTCTAGGAGAAAGTATAAAAATAAAATGTCAGCTATTTTTCAAGTTAGCAAATATATCAATTCACTAATAGAGGTTCATTAGTAATAAAAATTTCTAAAATGTTGCTATGATTTGGTTCAAATTATTGATGCAAGAATTCCTACCCATCCACTCCCACATACCTCCTTGCAATTCCCAATATGCCTCAACAACCAAAATTAACTCCTAAAACTCCCTATCGTTCTTCTCATGGACTTTAGGGGCTCTTCCTTACCTTGCACATCAAAATTGAAGGATGCCATAAATGAGTAGGGTGAATATGATAAAAATGAAACCACCCCCATATGACTTAGGTATGGTTGGATGCCTCTAAGATAGGATCTCTTGTACAAAATGAAAGGATGGTGATGCATGAAGTCATGGTGACCTCAGCAATGGCAAACAAACCTTTTCCTTTTCCTAGGGCTGCTGGAATTTGGTGAATGATATTTATTTGTAGATATTAAACATTATAGAGGGTCAATCATTTATCATTCCACATGACCACAAGTTGGAGGATTTTCTAGGGTTTCAACTCTTGTAAATCTAATCAACATTAGAGAAGCATCTTTTGTAAACAATAAGGAGGTTAATATTGAAATGATTCATGTAGTTGGATGTATTCATCATTTTATTTTTATATATCTATGGTAATTCTATACTTAGTTTCCCTCTTGGCACATGTGTTGGTATGAATGTAATAGGTATTTTATGAATGTCGTAACATTCTAATTCTTTGCAAGCTTTATAATGGTCATTTCTTTATTACATGTAGATTTTTGTACTTTGGAATTGGATAAATAAAAATGTGCAATTATTTGATATTAAATTTGTGATGTGTGTTCATGCATAACTCATTTTCCTTTATGTTTTCTATTTGTTAGATTGATTGTATTCCTAGACTCTCTAATCCAATGAATACGAACTAGTCTTGGAAGTAATGATCCTCCGTGAACTCAAACTGAAAACATCATTCACCAATAGGGTAGGAGTACGGAATAGTTTTGTATGCACCTCATGGCTTAGCATTTCAACCAAGGAAAAAAATTGTAGTAAGAAATAACTATTCTTTGGAGAATCATGTTCTACATACCCACATCATATAGTAGTGTAGCGATGTATTTATCAGCTTAATAGAGATTATAGAAGTAGGTTAGTCTTTGGTCTAGTGATTTTTTTTGGGACCAAGTGTACATCAAGTATTGCTATAAAAATGCTTTCCTTTTTTCATCTTCAGCTATGTTTAATCCTATTCATGATACCTCTTGGAAAGCCCCTTGTGTCTAGTTGAACTAGAAGTCAAAGAAGGTCTTAGCCACCAAGTAGCAAATTGGTTCATAGTTTATTTGCCTAATCATAAGTTAGATATTAGTTGCTATGAGTTTGACACCCTTGGTGCTCAAAGATTGGCCTAGCTTTAGTGATTTGGGAACCTACAACTCTATGCATCAACATGAGGACCCAAAGATTGTAAAGCATTCAAATTTTCCTTGTTTGAGTGCAAGCAATTTTGGGAAGGATGGACCTATAATGTCCCCTTTGTAGGTCTTGTTATCCCTTGACCTAAAATTGTAAGATTCTTATTTGGATTGTCCCTAAGAATCTTCTTTGGCCTGTCCTTGAGAATCCAAAATTAAAAAAAATATAAGGGTGTTTGGATAAAATCTATAGGTTTGGGCTATTTTTTGGTTTTCTCTTGCCTCAGCACCATTTCCTTCATTTCCCCAATCACTTAGTTCCTCATTCTTTAAACCTCTAGGATTTATCATGCTATAACACCTTTCTTTCATTTCTTGCTTCCCCATTCCCATGATCCTTTTCTTTTTGTAGCTTTTTGAGTTTTTTCTTTAGTGTTGTTTCCATTCTTTCTCTTAACACTTAGTTCTTTATGCTTCAAATCTTTAGACTTTCTCATCCTAGGTACACCTTCATATCAAACCCAATTTTGAACATGCACACCCACATTCAGTCTTTAGGAATTTCCTTACTTGTGTCCTTGTAAGAATCATGGACATATTTTCCTATTTCCCCCCTATTTCAAAATCTTAGACTTTCCTCTTCTAACATCCCATTCCTTAGTTACTTGCTTCTAGATCCCTTGTCTCCTATGATATTTTGTAGTTCCATTTCCCTCCTTGGACTTCATCTAAAGGAACTAGTTGCCTTGACCTTGAATCCCCATAATATTAGATATCCCTGAGTGGATTCTTGTCATATTGCGAGCTTCTAGACTTCTCCCTACCACCATACACAAAAGTATCCAATATTTGAGAGCTATGAACCTTGAACCCCATTCCTCATCACTCTTGGGTATACAAAATAAATTGGGTTTTCCTTTCCCTTCATCTCTCCTATATCAAATATCTTTGAATCTTGATCCCCCCTCCCTCTTGCATTGGGTATCGTCAACACCTAATCCCTGCTCTTTTCTGCATTGAGTATCTCTCGATTCCAATCCCTACTCCTTTAGAACTATGTCAAGTATCTCTAAAGCCTAATCCCTACTCCCTCTTATATTGAATATCTCATAATCTCAATCCTTGCTCCCTCCTATATTCAATATCTTTGATTCCCTTTCCCTCTAACATCACATATCTTTGAATCTTGATCCACATTGTCTCACTACTCTACCTATTTGTGCCCATGTACCTTTGCATCCCATTCCCCAAGCCCCCAAATTCAAACCTTTAAAGAACATAATGCTAGCATAGAAAATGGAAATACTTCTAAGTGACAACTCAATTCTCGATTCTCTAGTCCCTCATGTCATTACATCCTTCAAATATGCATTTACCTAAACCCTTGCCTTCACGCATTCCTTTCCTTGAATCCTCATTGTTTGAATGAAGGGTTTCATCTTCCATCATGTCCACCATCTTAATTTGAATGCGATCAAATGATATGAAAGACTCAAACACTTATTGGCACATGTGGGCCCATGCTAAGCCTCCAACCCCTATATATTATAAGTACTTTCATCAATTATCATATTTTTTCCATTTTATCAATAAACTCTAACCCTAGTTTGAGCGTTTATGTTAATTATTGGATTTGAGGATGAAAATACTTAGCTCTTGGAGATTTGTGGATGAAATTTCATTGGTTTCCTATAGTTTGGAGGATGAAAAAACTTTGAGTTCCTTAAGACAACTTCATACAAAGGTTGCAAATGCATTTCATGTTGAAGGATTTCGACATTTTGAACATAATTTTTTTTTTTTTATAACTGTTGTAGAATTGTAATTTCTTAAGCTTCAACATAGTGGGAAGCAAATCTTTGTAATCATATGAATAAAACATGTATTTGAATGGAACATTTGAATGAGATATCCAATTCCAACAAATTATATATGTACAAATCTATTTTATTTATTGTGGATATTTCAGATCTAAATACTTTTGATAAATATTTTAACTTCTAATCATCGCATAAAATGTACTACATAATTGGACAACTTATTTAGAGTACTCTCCTGAAAACTCCACATATGCAGCAAAATAAATGGCTCTTAAAAGCAACGAAGTACAAAACAACATTCCAAACATGCCATTGAGATTTATGGTTTGAAAACTCTCGTGAACATCTTCAAACCCTGTGTAACACTTCCATTTCATTCTCAGCCCGTGATCCAAATGGATGGACATCCCTATGGACAGACCCCAGCATCCCAACGGTTGAAAGGGTATCCCCACAGCAATCACAGGATTTAGTAATGCATTTGCCTAGGCCCCTGCCAACCTAGACCAAACATTGACGTCATCCAAGATTTCCCAATATGCCTCCTATATCACCTCGGTTTATGCCTTTTATATTGAACCTGAACAATCATTCAGCACATTATCCCTAATCTGTCAATTCTCATCCTTGATCATTTTCCCAGATTTGCTCAAACGGGTGTCAGAACTGTTCTACACTTGCTTGAGGTTTTACTGATCCATCCCAAGTCTAAATCAAGCTAATTCAACTTTAAAGGGACACCCATGAAACAATACAAACAATTTTTTACTCAAATTTGAAACATCTATAGAGGACAACGATACATAATTGAAAATATATGGAAAATATAATAAACAAAAAAAATCAGATATTAATAGTTTTATTTAACCACAATTCAATTTGATCAGAAAAACATTACCATTCAACTTGATTAACTTAAATTTCAAATATACTTTTGCATGTCTCTCCCCAATAAGGGAGCTGGTGTCCAATTCAAGAATTTTCATAATTTAAACAGCCCTACCCAAAGTTAAAAAATTCTCTGCTTCATTGTTTGCAAGTCAATTCAACCACATTTGGTATTAAGGGCAGCTTCTTTGGAGTAAAGAAACACACATTCTACTGTGTAAATTCATTACATACAAAAATAAAAATAAAAAAGTACTTTGCAGAGAGATCAATGATACTCCTATCTTGCAGAGGGCATTGCAGCATAATTGCATTATACAAACTTCCAAATGAAAACTAAGTGCAACAGAGCAATGCTAGCTCTGTTATCATTTCGAACAATATAGTATGTACATATAACCAACCTTCAATATCACCATAGCATCACTAGATGGCTCATTAGATTACTGACCTGAACCAGACGTTTTTCTTCTACCAATGCTTTTAATGTTCCTCCTTTTGCTAAAAGTTCTACTAGTACCTGAAGTTTTCAAGATGTGAGTATCAAAATATAGTAGAGGATTTGAATGTTGAGAAACAGTCACAGGAGACTAATTAACACAGTAAAGTGAGTCTCTAATGTCTTTAGTTGAACTGACTCAGCTCCTCCAAAAATTTATAAAGTCTTCAAAATTCTTTACAAGAGACATCAAAACAATTCTATGTATTCAATAATTATACACAGAAATTCTTTTAAAATAAAAAATACTCAAAAATAAAAATGAATAGATCATCTGAGTTCATCAGGAGATATTCATAAATAATGCTATTAAACTGCATTCACAAGTAATATCCACAGAAGATCATCAAGAGATAGAATTATCATTTGCAACTTCCATAAGAAACAAACAGTAAATAAAGACATAACATCTAACCTCTTTGGCAAATTTCCCACTAATTGTTCCATCTTTAATGAAAGCTATAAGTTCTGCCAGTTTGTGAGGTGTTAGTTTGGTCTTGGATATTGAAAGCTTCTTGCTCTTGAGATAGGATGCTATATCACCCATTATCCAGTTAGCAGCCATCTTTGCATCAGAGCCTATTTCAAGAACTGCATCGAAAAAGGCTGCCACCTAAGACAAATAGCACATTGTCACATTCAAACAAATTTAATGGGTATGTATCAAGATGATGATTCTATGTTGAGCAATTACATCATTGTCATTTGCTAGAATGATGGCATCTTGCATGCTAAGTTCCATTTTCTCATATCGGTAACGCTTTTCATTTGGAAGCTCTGGTAGACTAGCTTGGACAGCCTTAATGTAGTCCTGTGATAAGATAACTTCAGGAAGATCAGGTTCTGTAAAGTATTGGTAATCAGCTAGCCCCTCTTTCACCCGCATAGTAATTGTGCGCTGAACCATTAAAAACACATTAGGAAAATGTTTGCACATCTAGGGACCTTAAATGCATAATCAATCATAAAATTAAGCAAGCAAAAAAGACAATTTCATATGTACTTGTCGAACTTTCAAAAAGATCACATGGCCTCACTAAAAACCTTGAAAATCATGATCCTATTAGCAAAGGCCTGTTCAAACCTGACTTCTCTCTTCCCAAAGTCGTGTTTCTTGTACAATATTATCTTCTCGACCTTCCTCATGGAGAGACACCTGTCTAGATATCTCAAAAGTAATTGCCCGTTGCATTGAAGAAAATGAATTCAAGTTCTTTATCTCCACCTGTCAAAAAGAACACATGATGAAACAGAAGATTGAGCTTAATGAATTTCATAAAATTTTAATGGATAGAATTACTAAAAAAAGCAGTTAAATACAGAGTTGAAGCATTCAGCTCTGATTTAGAGACATCTATATGTTGATGCAGATAAGGCATTCAAGCACGAGTCCTGGGATCACAAATATAGTTTAAATTTTAAGCATCTCTATTGCCATTGAAATAAAAAGTGGCAAATGACAGGGAATTGAGTGCTTGAAATTAGAACACTGATAGACTTCACAAAGTGTTGATCAACTCTTACCTTCTTCTAGGAAATAGTATAACTCCTAACTCCTACTGCTAGGCTTCAACAGAAACATACTTATCCATCTTGCCTGGTTTTCCTATCTATCATTTTAAAAGAAACCCTTTGAAAAAAATAAGCAACAAAGTTGATGACAAGATGGGACAAACTTATATCGTAAAGAAACATTAATGATGATAAGAAAGATGAAAGCAAAAAAGCATTGGCTGAAAAACAGTAAATATATAGCCTTATGTGCTACAATCGAAGAACATGGTCCACAAGTCATGCTGTGACCATATGGAGAAGAAAGCCAGGAGGTTGGATTTATGGTGCGATGATAATTTTCGCTGTAATATACATTGAAGTGATCAAGACCAGCATCCAAGTAAAGTACTTCATTTCCGGCCTTATCAAGATCTTCAATAGTATGCACCACCTTCTTTTCTCTGTACAACTTGACCTCTTCTCCATGTAGCAAGATAGTAGCATAAGATAGGTCCATCTAAATACTGCCACCGATTGATGTTGCCCACTTTCTTGATAGTAATATACCTCACTTTGTAGGGCAATCAACAATGATTATAGTCATTAGGGTATGTGGCAAGTTGTACCTCCACAATGTTAACAATTTCAATAACATTCACTTCTTGAGAGTCCATAGCAAAACACTTACCATAAGACTTGAAAACTTACAAACCAAACTCATTCATAATTTGGAGTGGCATAACATTACTAGATGCTCAAAATCAGGCATGCAATTGTGTACTAGCCACCCATTGATCAACAAGTATAAAAAGGGTCCACATTCAACTAGCTATCCATTAGAGATGTTCCTAAATAGACCTTAGGTGTACCATTTTTAAGATTTGTTCAATAAAAGTATCAATAGAAGATCAATCAAGCTAGTCTAATTCATGTATGGCAATGAGATAGGACAAGACTCTTTCTTTGTGTTTAGGGATTCTAAGGAGTTCACTTATAGGCACTAAAATTATTACCTAACTCATAACTTAGCCTACATCAATGGGAATATAATTGGGCAAAGGGATGGATTGCGGTGGGAATGAAAGATATGCTTTTGACTGTAAGTGGATAGATCCCTAGCTTTGACTGGATCACTCTTTTCTCTAGTCACACCCCATTCTTTTTGTGATAATTCCTTACTTTTTTTACTCCAACATTTGAATTCTTCATCTTGCTTGCTTTGGGAGCTTCCACGATACCCAATGGTACCACAATCTTGTTGGTCCTTGGCACATACCTTTTCTACACTAGGGGATCCTACGCAAGATCTTTCTTCCTCTCTATTATCTTCTTCACATACCACTATTCCCAATATCAACACTTAAACTCTTATTTTCCCCTTTTTGGCTATGCAATAAGAACATTAGGTCTAATAGCACTACCAACAACATTCCTAATATAGGCACTTGTCAATTTCTCATCCGGTAACCACTTTGAATGTACATAACCACCACATTAGTGAGAGCTTTGATGTATTAACTTGAGAGATTTGTTCTTTTATACTATTGCCATATGACCTCCTTAGGATGCTCAAAATCATGGGTAGGAAACTTATACTAGCTTGGGCTGCTCACATGATTATATTACAAGAAATCATCAACAACGTCATGAGCACACATCCAACTTTGTCACTTTCAAGCTCATTTTCAAATACATCAATTGATCAGTATAAGTGTCTTCTTAGTACTCCAGACCACCATCATCATTAGGGAGTTCCTTCTCTCTTAATACTACCATTACAATAGAATACTTCTTTGGATCATGGGTTATATAGCAAGTCTCACACCACAATAAATCTTCTTAAATATTCACATGATCTTTCCACAAAAGGTTAGGAGTTTCTCTACCTCCTTGTCTGAAATTTCCTTACCATGAAATCACATTTCTATCATTTTGTGGTGGCTTGTTAGACCAATAAGTATTGCATGGTTTGTTGTGTAGATGTTGACCTTCATTAAAATGTGTTGCAGTGTTACCCAAAGGCAAACCCTTCTCAATTCTTGCTACCCTATATATAACAGGTCTTTCATAGTACCCATAAGTCTATCTAACTTATCATCAATAGTAAGGGGCTTTCTTGAGGCTTCCCTATTTGGTTGTGAAATTATTATACTAGACCTATTGATATTCTTATATTGCTCTTAATGTTCATTGTGGTGGCATAGGCTTCTCTCAAAGTTTACAGATTCTTGTCCCAAATAAAACTTGTCTTGGCATCAAAAGTACCACAATACAATACCGAGAATATTGATTCATTGGGCCTTAGGTTAGGAAACCATTTTCTCATTGTGATAGTGAATATGTTGTTAAAATCCACCATTGCTTCATTTACTCCTTTCTTGATTGTTTTCAATTCATGAATTATGAATTGGGGATCTATCCTATCCCCATACTACAATTTGAACACCCTAATGAATTCTTCCCATGAATCTATGTTGTTGTTCAAAAGTTTCTTGTATCATTCTCTTACAGTGTCCTCCAAAGACTACACAAATAATTTCATCATTACATATTTATCATCAATCTCATAGTTATCGATAATATTGATGAAATGAGCTAGAGGTACTCCTCTCCTATAACTGCATTGTTACCCTGAAACTTGGGTGTTTTAGGGCATCTTTCCCTTGATTTTATTTGGGATCTCATGAGGAAATCTCTAGGATTCCATATAAATCCAAATGATTGTACCACTCCACCCCCCATGGTTATCTTACTAATGTAAATCTTTGAGCTTTCCATCTAAACAACACTCTCACATTGACAAAGTTCATGAAATATTGATTATGATGTTGATTTGGCATTGAATGATACATTGAATAATGACCATGATTCTAATTCTACTAATTATAAATTTGAGCCTACATTTGGGCATACTAAGAAATCTAAACTTGCTATTGTTTAGTCTACTCCCAGAGTTCTTGAAGTCTCTATTTAAGATGGTCAAGTAGATCTAGTTCTTGGTCAATGTTCCTTTCCCTGCGATCACTTTTTGAATGAGTACATTCACTTGCATCATGAAATATTGTATCATGTTCAATCTCATTTCTATATGATATGGTAGGAGATATAGGATGCAATCCAACATGATGGGCTCTCAAGTTAGGATCAAGCCTACCCAAATATTGGACATCGACATCGTTAAATCCATCCTATTTCTTATACCAATAGGCATAGTATTTCTTTGAACATTATATCAATACATTTGAGTTTTACTTTGGGTTCTAAGTAAGTGTTGGTTAACTCATTTGATGTGTATTAATACTAATCCCTCAAATGAACAAACACTCCATTGGTGCCCAATATAGTAGTGCATGATTTTTTTTAAGTCCTAGCCCTCTTGTGCGCTTAGCCTTGTGTGTGCCCATCATAATTAACCAACCTAAGAAATATTTGAATGGGTCTTCATTGGTTATATTTTCCTGGGTGTATCTCCTTATCATTCCCTAATTTCTTATATTGCACAAGTAAAGTTATAATGATCTAGGAAGGTCCTAAATGTGGAGGTTTTTTGGTTATTTCCCCCCTTTTGTGGAGTTGTAGACTTGTGGTGGACTTCCAAATATGTTCCACCCATCCAATGTCCCATCCCCATGTCAAGTCCTATAGAAAATCCCCACAAGGCCTATTAGGTTATTTAGTCATTTCATTTTCCTTCCTTTTCATCTTTTATGAGATTTTGAAGGGCATTCAAGCTTTTGTGAACCTCCTTGATACCTCATATCAATCTTACATTATATCCTCATTTTTCCATTCCTTTGCTTCATTTCCCATTTCCCCACTTTACAAATTTGTGGAGTTCTAATGGTCAGTAGGAATTCCATTTCCCATCCCTATGCCAAAACCTTCAATCCTTCTTCACTCCCATTTCCCACATTTTCTTCCACTCCACTTTTGTGGAATTTCTATGCACCTTTGAAATTCCTCCAAAAAGTCTTTCCTATACATCAATTTGTCAATTATGCTTGATTTCCCTACATCATTTTCATCTACTTATAAAATTTTGATGAACTTCTGGAATTTTTTCCCCATGTTTAGTTCTCACCTCTAGTCCCACCATAAAACTTTGCACCTCTCATCCTTTCATTTTTTTCATTCCCTTTGATACTTTCTTGTAGGCTTTCTCTAGACTTTTGGACTTCCACTTCCATATGAAATCCTCACAAAGCTTCCAAATGATTTTGCCGCTTTTTCCTCCTATCTTGAGGAGTTCCTTCAAACTTTGATATGTTCCTACCTTCAATTACACACCTTTTTCCTACATATTTTCTCTACACTCTCAACTCACTCACTTTGTCTAATTTACAAGATTTTATTGGAGTTCTAGACTTCCATTTCCATTTCAAGTCTTGACCTATAGTTCCACATTCCTCCCCCACATTTCTCCCAAAGAAAGTTTTATTTGTTCCTTTCATTCTTCTATGGATTTTGATGGAGTTTCAGACTTATGTCAAATGTCCAATCCTAATGTCCACTTCCAACAAAAAACTTTACATGTCTAATTCCAACTTCCTATCTTGCATAAAATTATTGTATTTCCTCTTGTTCACTTCTGTCACTTCCCAAACCTTCCCAAAAATCCATTAATGATTGAATTTGAGCTTTACAATTAACTAGTCAGGTTTTTCCCACCTTGAACACAATTTTTATCTCAAGGGTGTGGATGAACACATGAAAATTCAAGGATCGAAGATGATGGAAACCATGCTACCATTAATACAATATTTGATTTCTTAGATCCTAATGATATTCTCGCCTATTAATAATCATTTACCTTGCAAATTTCATGGGTTTTACCTTGCACTGCACTCCAAAGCTATGATGTCCACTTCTTCATTGAAATTTTGTAAGCCAAATGTTGTAGAGCTACTTTTCTTGCTACACAATCCAAGAGGCCATTAAAGGGATCCAAATCGACACAATTTGGGAGATGATAAATTTTGAACACTTCCTAGTATTGGTGCATCCTTGTAAATCATGATTTGTGTATAAGGTGTATGATTGTTAATACAAAAGGTATGGTTTTAGGTGTATGGCCATGTGATAATAATGTAAACAAGTACAAATGATCTCTATAATTGTAGATGATTGTGGTTCTTCCCCAAACACTACTTGTTGGTGTTGATTGATATGTAACATAATTTCAATAATGAAAAAGGATGGAAACAAGGTTCTAGGGAAAAAATGACATTGAGAGGGCTATGAATCATTAGGTTTTTTGTTTCTAGCTACAATTTAAAGGCATTTTGTATTGTAGGTTTTTGGGTTCCATCCCAAAGGCTGGAATATCACATCATAATCCTAGAGGAAAATTATGAATGTGCAAATTGAACATATTTTCAAATGTCTCCATGATAATTACTTATGTATTTGAAGACATTATTGATATTCCTAACCAAATTCATTGGTTTGAGTGTTAGTTTCAACTAGTTTTTCATCTAGAAGGAAATAAAATACCAATAAAGCTTTTACAAGGTATCTTATAAAACTAGCATAAGAAATGTATGGGTTTGTTTCTAGATAAATAAGTTATGTTCATCTATATGTTTTACAATTTAATTTACCTGCTTGTTTGCATGTATAGAGCCTAGCTTATATGTGGAATTGAAAGGTATAGTCCTCATTTTTATCTTCATTAATTTATAATAGAGTGGACTTAAGTCATTGTATCCTTTAGTTTATGGAAATTGAGACTCTATTGCCCAATTGGATATAGGCCCTCATCTACTTCCCGCTCAATCTCTCATTGCACCAACACACTCAAACAACTAAATTAAGCTTCATTTCAAACTATGTTGATTTCATTATACTTACTTCCATGTCTAGATGTGTGATAAACCATTAAGGATTGATAAAGACACTATTTTAGACATTTTACATGGTTGTCTTTATGAAGGTGGAAAATTCTTGCATTGTCAAACTAGAATACATGCACTTAGTGATAGAAAATAGGAGAATTCTATGTGCCTAGTATGGTTTGTTTTATGGTTCATGATATTTTCTTATCATTATATTTAATCTAGCTCTTTAGGGAAGCCCCCATGACCTAGAAAAGCCTAAAGTCAAAGAAGGAATTACCCACCTTAGCAAATTGGTTCATTTTTCCCCTTCCCAATCATAAGTTGAAGGATTTTTTCCTTGTGTTTTGACACCCCTAGTGCTAAGAAAAATATTTAAGGATTTGGGAAACTACAAATTTGAGTACCAACATAATGACACCATTTTGGGGGACATAAGTTCTTGCTTAACATTGTAAAATATTTTATTGCTAAAGTAAATTTTATCTCTTTCAAATGGAGAGTGATGAACCTATTCAAAGTCCAACCCAAAACAAAGCTTGCAACATCAAAGTTCAAAAATGGAAAGAGGAAGTAAATCAAGAAATGTCCAAGGGCATGAAGATTTGACACCCCAAGTATGAAGACAATGAATTTCTTAGAAGGAAAAAAGCATGGGTATGTCTACTGTGTTCTTTCCTCAAAAAAAAGATGTTGGTACTTCAAGTGGAGATAGTATACTTTCTAAATTGAAAGATCAATACCTATGTATCTCATATGATTTAAGTGATTAAATTCTTAGAACTAGTAGAAGAAACCTTATACATGAACACAACATGTGTATAAATGAAATAAACATTGGTGTAAGAAACAAATATTTATCCTATGATCCAAAAATTCAAGATATACATCTACCTAATGTGTCACACATAAGAAATAAAAGATCAGATCTCTATCATAAATCCCCTTTAATTCACATAAAATAGATTAGGAACATGACCCTATTTTCTATGATGTTAATACAATTGCACAATAAAAAATGATTGCAAGGATAGGGAAGTTGATCAGGAAATAGATTTTCTTGACTAATTCAAGAAAAGGTAGCGTGAACTTCTAGCTAAAATTGAGCTACAACAAGCCCAAATAGCCCAAAAATTCTCAACAATTAAATCATAATAATGCTCAACATATTCTAAATCAGCAACACAATATTAGACAAAACTTAAGAGCCCTTCTTTGAAGACAAGATCAAATATTATTACTAGTAAGGCAACCATTAGGAATGAAAAGATACATACAACTAAAATTTTATGGTATCCTAGATTATCCTAATCAAATACTAAATGAAATTGGGACAAGGGTGTCAAAATTCCATGTAACAATGTTGTCATTGGAGAAGAACACCTCCCTCACTTCATCAATGACACTAATAAGTATTGAATTGAAGATGAGGATGTCATGATGAAGCTGTTTCGTTGGAAGAGAGTCCAAAGGAATGGTACATAAGCCTTCAAAAATGATAACATAGATTCATGGGATGATTTTATGAAGTTCGTCAAGTTACAATATGGGGAAAGGGTGGATCCCAAGTTTACAATCCATGAGCTCACGACTATCAAGAAAAGAGCGAATGAGATTTCTATTGACTTCAAAAACATATTTTCCATGAAAATAAGGAATTTTCCTGCCCATTTGAAACCTAATGAGTTAATGTTTTTGGTCGTGTATTGTGGATAATTTTATGCTATATTGGGATATTGCCTTCTTGACAAGAACCCTCAGACTTTAAGGGAAGCTTACACCATGAAAATCAACATGGAAAGAAAATTTAAAGCATCTAGTGAACATGTCAAAAGAGATGATGTAAATAGTTTAAGGCTAGATATAGGTGCCTCAAGAAAAACCCTTACAATTAAGGATAAGCATGGAAAATTGATGGGGGAAATGAAGGATATTTCTTATAAGGTTACCTTGTAACAATACTGCTATAAACTTAAATGAAGGACAAGGTTACACAATAGGCCTTACAATATTGATAGGTCTTAAATACCATGGCAAAGTGACAAACAAATGGTTCCTAGACAAGGAAACCCAAGGCATCAAGAAAAAGAAACCCTTGATCCCTTGAGGACTTGGATCATATAAATGTCCAAGATGATTAACTCTAGTGTGAAGAATTCTATTTGCCTCATGATCCAATAAATTGTGTTGTTGAAATAACACTATTAGAAGATAAATAATTCCCTAATGAAGAAAATACCTCAAAATATTATGAAGATGTTGATATGAACTAGCTTGATGCCTATGAATGTGATGAATTATTTTGATGTGATAAAAATAATCACCAAGTTCAATATGATTTACCAGACCAAGATTTTGGGCACCTTAAAGAACGTATGCATCATAGATACGAGATAGAAAAAACTTCATTTGAATATATTAGGGCTCTTACCAATGCAACTATCCTACAAGTATAAAATGAGTATTAAATTATGAATAAATAGGTGACTACTAAAATTCATGTTGGAAATGCAATGACACTAGAAGAATTAGCTACACCTACAAATAAAGGAAAAAAAGTGAATATTGAAGTCAAGACCAAATACATTGTAGAGAGAAACATGGACAAGACTACAAAAAGATATCTAAAAAAGAAAAGATTGTCTATGCCAAAAAATTCTATACAAAAGGTAAGTTTTGAAGAACAAGTGTGTGGACATACCAACAAGCTATTTCAAACATTCTAAGGTTATGAATATAAATTCAAATCTGAATAAGACAAAGATAATGACAAGTGGAGGGTAAGAGGAAACTAAAGGAGTTGGGAAAGTCATAAATGAAAATGATACCATTGCTAATTATCAAGTAATACCTTTTATCCTCGATACCCATGCTATAATTGTATAATTGTCCACTCCTTTAATAATATACCCCCTAGCATTAACTCAACTTAAGGTCCATGTTCCAATGGGGGATTTCCTTAGAATCTCTGAGCAAAGAGAAAGGGATCTATTGTACATCAATGTCCCAAACACATTTTTCCATCTTGGATTTAGTCTCCAAATGATTCCAAATATGATGTAGATGTAGATGTCAATTCTTAAGAGGCACTTGAGATCTATCTTGGCATCATGTCTATGAGTATCAAGACAATTTTTGATCCATTTTATACGTCATTCTTGATAAAAGGTTGGTTGATCCATAATTTCATGTTGGATTTTAAAGCTTCCAACAATGTGATACCATTTAAATTCATGAATTAGTTGGGCTTGAAGGTCTTTGAATTCTATGGTAAGTGATATGTAATGGAATCTCAAGAATTCAATGTAATTGGATTTTTCAATGACATGGAAGAGTAACTTGTTGTATACCCTAATAAGTGTTTCTTGATGGATATGATCATTGTTGATTGCCCAACAAATTGGGACATGCTATTATCAAGAAAGTGGATAAATTCAATAGGTGTAAACATTAAGATGAACCTATCATACACCACTATACCATTGCATGGAAATGAGGTTCGATTGTATAGAGAAGAAAATTATACACTTTGTAGAGAATCCTAATGAGGCATAGAATATGACAATTTATATGGAAATTGAGCCTAGCAACATAGTTGTATATTGTGATGACAATGTTGGTAACCTTTTTAATCCTGATTCAAGCCCTCACTCTCATTTATCTTAAAATAATGATATATGGAACATTTATTTTGATGGTACTTATTTCAAGGAAGGGAAATGTGAAGGTTTTATCTTGGTGTCACTTGATGACATGAGTTATAAGTTCACTTTAATTTTTTTTTTTTGTAATTTCCTCCTTTCAATCAATTTATGTTTGTGGAATCAAAGCCCATTTCCTATGTTCAACAAGCTAAACCTAATGGCACCTATACCTATAGATCCCAATAGTTCTAAGTGTGGGATGTTTTTTTAGTTGTATCTCTAAGTATTTGTAAGCTATCAAAATTTCATAGTTTCTAAGTTCCTTGCCTCAACATGCCTTCCCATCTAAGTCTAACCTTTCCTTTCTCCTCACCAAATTTTCAAACTTCTTTTTTCGGTATACCTTTCCTTCTACCTTTGCTTTCCCTTTATCTTTTAAATTAATTAAACTTCATGTCACCCACATGCCTCTCTCTTGAACTCTGACTTTCCCACCTTTTTCCAATATCATTCCTACCTACTCCCTACATAATCAAGAGATCCATTAATGACTAGTTTGATACCACAATTACTATAGAAAGGATTTTCATTCCTAGAAGCAATGTTCAAATCTCAATGGTGTGGATTCACACATGACTTTAAACAAAGAATGAATAAGGTTAAAAAAGTCAAATCAATTCAAATGGAAGTGGGAAAAAAGGATTTTGTTTATTTTGAAGACCACAGCTAATCAACTAATCCTTGGGTGTCATTAATATAGTAGTTACATCCTCAACTACCCAAGGTCTTGGTAGAGATCTTAACTATTATTTTGGTGAGATCTCATATCAATTATAGATCTTTTCCCCAAGTTGTTTGAATGCATACAAGGATATATCTTGCTAGATTTTTATTTTTTAAAAATATGTGATTATTCTACATGAAAATCCTCGCAAATATAGGTGAAAGATGTGTGTTTAGAGGTGTTAGATTTGAGGATGAAAACCATTAGATTTATATGGATACAAAGGACACAAATTATTTGGTTTCACATGTTAAAGGACAAAATCCATTTCACTAATAACATGATCTTACCTAGAGGTTGCAAGTGAGTTTCATGGTCATGAATTCCTGTTGCATTAAATTCATATATTTTTTTGTGTTATGGGTAGAGAACAATAGTGTATTCCATTGCACCTATTATAGTGACAATATCTTTGAGTATTCAACAATATTTCTTCCATTATTATAGAGTATTTTAAGATATTCTTGACCCATTTAATATAAGGTTTACGTATGGTATTTATAGTCTTTGGTCACTACTATAGTATTGAATCTTAGTCTTATTTTTAATATAAATTAAAGCTTTGTATTTTATCTTCCATCGTGGATCCAATTTACAATCTAGGTACTCATTATTTTATGTAACTCATGAAGCAAAATTTTAGGGTTTTTCTAGATTAGGGTAAAGGTATTTTCTACATCACATTTGTATGATCTGTAGTTTTTGGTTCAAGCATAGTAGTTATGTTGTATGATCTGTTACAATTAAAACATGTGATGTTTTTCATATATTAGTAATATTAAGAAAGGATTGGGAGTTTATTCACCTCTGTTAGCTTCATTTGAAATTTGGGTTTATAGGTTTGGCTCAATGTATTATAGAATGAATTTATATAATATATGCTTTGTAATTTATTTCACATTCTTGTAAAATCAATTTGAATCAGAGTATCAATAAATGAAAAAGTAAGGAAAGAAAAAATTAATTTGTTAGATCAAGGTTTTCATATTATAAAGGATAAATTTTGGGGTTTTTGTAATGGTTTAGTAAAATGTTTGAATCAGAAATTAAAAAATTCCTAAATTTTATTGTCCTAAAATATTATAGTAGTATCAAAGATAGTTTTCTTGCTAGCATGTGAGTCATGGGATCATTATTCAAATATCTAACATATGGTGGAAGGATTTCTTCAAGGTCCAATGGCAACATGAAAAAATACTCATCAAAGAAGAGAAATATATAAATCCACTTCAAGAAGCGATTATGAAAACACAACAAGACATAAAAGGGTACAAACAAGAAGCCCTTCAAATCTTGGATGGGTATTAGAGGATTTCTAATAATATTAAAGTTGTGTTTTCCTTTGATAATTACTTGAACTTACTTAGAGATAGGAATCCAAATAAAAGAGACATGTATAAACACATAAGAAGGTTGAGAAAGAAAAGGGAAAAATAAAAACTTAAAGAAGCTACTAAGGAGTGTGAATTAAAAAATGATCTTGCAAAAAGAAGAATAGTTAAAACCAAAGCCTAAATAAGTCATCACATGAACTAAATCATAAAAGAAATGAATTCCTAGAAACAAATTCCATTACAAGGCACCTCCTTCCAGTTATAAATAAAAGAAGAGTCCTCCATTTGCAAAAAAAAAGGAAGAAAAAATAATCTTAGGAGATAAAAAATCTACTTATCATGCAAAGAACCATGGGAATTGAGCAACAAATACCAAGGAAAAATTGAAATGACTTCAATAGGAGAGTAATATAGATATAACAAAGAACTAGAAAGGAAAATTATGAAGCTTGAAGCAGTGAATAATATGCTCGAGTCCAATTCACCTGAGAATAAAAGGAAGATGAAAAATTAAAAGAGAAGATCATGGAATTAGATACTAATAGAGAGGAAAGGAAATAAACAATACCAAAAGAGAATGATCTACCAGATAGAAATATTTTTCAACACAAATTTATGGGAGACTCTTTAATTGAATCTTATTCTATTGCTAATTTTCATTTAAGGGATGAAAGTGGGAGCATAGATTTATTACACCATCTTCATATCATGTCACTACAATATTTTTTAGACTATTAAGTATTCTAAGGATTAAAAAAAGATGAAGGATACTAAATGGAAAAGGGATCATTTCTCTCTAATTCAAGAGTACTTATGCATGATGATAGGGTATTTTGGTATTCAAGGTAATTTTATAATTCTTCATGATAGAAAATTCCATACAATTCTACCATCTTGGATAGTAGCAACACCAATCAAGGATTTATATTCTTTACCTAGGATTGTTGGTAAACATGAGTAGAAGAGCATGGTAGTATATGATATCATTGATAGTAGATGGATTCTCTCTAATTAAGGATACAATTCTCTTATGAATAGACTAAAACCATATTTTAGACAATTTGGGAAGTACTTAGGTATTATTGTTGATATTACAACCTATTTAAATTATTAAAGACATGGTTCATTGCAAGAAAGGTCAACTTGGTAGAAAATATTTTTAGAAAGATTCTATATAGAGGAGCTACTAGGGAGTTAAAAATGGATGATGCAAATTAAAACACAATGATCTAAGCTTTTTGGAAAGGATGGTTGTATTTAATTGGTGAGTTTCCATAGAGACATCAAAATAACGAGATAATATTCATAATTGAAGGAAAGGTTGTAGTGCACATAATTGTCTCTAATGGATCTTTGGGATCGATCACAAGTATGAAAATTCCTTATAAAGGACAAATTAATTGTACAACATGATGTCTAATGTTTGAGGATGTGCATTCCATATCCTCTTATGGTGTGCAACCTAGAATTTGTTAGGAAAAATGGTGCCTCAACCTTACAATTACAAGAGGTTAATATATTGAGCATAAGGGGTTGCAAGGGGGTACCCACCTTGTGGGGTCTAGGATGATGACCTCCCTCATGGGGTTTTGGGGACAATATCCCCGAAAGCCACATTTTATGCATATTTTATTATTGTAAATTTGGACCATTCATCATTAGGTCTCATATCTGACGATAGATATTTTGTTGGCTTGTCTTGCCCTATAAGGCAACCCTATTTTATGAGGGAATTGTATTATTTTTGTGCATTGTTATGTATTTTGAGAAGCTGGTAGTTTTTGTGTTGCCTCGTGATCTATGGTTGGTGATGCTCTTGTGAGAAGCTTGTTTTGTAAGTATATTGTAATCTTCGTGATTTCTTAATAATATATTGGGTGGATTATGGATGTGGGGTTTGAATATCTTGAAAGTTTTTTCCCATGTAAATAGTTATGTTTTGGTATGCATGATATTTATGTTTATTTCTATTTAAGTTTATGTAACTATTATAAAGATCTATAAAGTTTTATATTACCCTCCTCTCAAGATTAGTGTAGGAAGTTGTTTTTCTAGTGTAACTTCCTTACAATCTTCAATTTGGTATCTCAATGTTATCAAATTAGCATAGTAGGGTGCTCAATAATATGTCCCCAAGATCATTATCGACTAGAATATTTCAACATGTTGTAGAGATAGAAACTAGTTGTAAGTGTGTCTTTATTACTCCTTTCTCCCTAAAGAATGATTTGAGACTAATCTATCACCAGATTCTCATTTTTAAGTGATGTGTGCACAAGATAATTTCTAGATGCCTTGTTGGGCATATAGTATTCTCGGACATGCCATTCAAATTGATCAACACCTCAAATTCCTATAAATTCATGGTGAAGCGAGTATTCAATGGTTAGTTGAGATAATTTTTTAGTAAGTTTTGATATGTAACCAAGTAGGGAAGGATCATGTGAAACACAAATATAATAATTGGGATTCTAGAATAATAGGATCTATTTTTAAAGGCATCTAAATGTGAGTGTAGGGTCACTAAGATTTAATATTGGGGCAATGTCATTTTTTTATTTTATTAGACTACAGGAATCGGTCGGGATTGGGGCCATGTCATTATTGTGTAAAGCATGCAAGGTAATAAAAAGAAGATTCATTTTTTCCTAGCTGAGGCAGTCTCTACTACATTAAATATATTGAGAAGACTCCTTAGTTTATGTAGTAATAATAGAATGTTTGTTGAGGTATCTACACATAAATAAACACCCTTAACTAATTGGTTAAAGAAAGTAATTCATGCTTGGATGAATAAAATACAAGAATATTTTGATAATCCTATGAAGATAATCAACTCATGTCTTATCTTTTCCATTTCATTTATTTTGCATCTTTGTATGATAGATGCTACAAGGTATGAACTTGAAGAAGAAATTTAAAACCTCAAACTGAATAAAAGTCTACTCATGAAAAAAATTAATGAGACTTAGGAAACAAAAATAGGGTATTGATATATAGATGCAAAACTAGAAGTTATTGCAAGTTATTGACACAAACAACATCAAGGGATTGCATTTTTGGTTGAAGTCATGCAAAGGTAAGATTGTGTGACACAACATGTGAATCAAAATGAAAACAATAAGTTGTTTGAAGAAACCAACAATAAAGGGAGAATAACCAAAAATGAAGATTATTCAAAGGTTGGAGAAAATAGGATTTCCAATAAAGGGGTAGTTAGCGGTAAGGTTACTTCTAGAGTTAATGATGCGTTATAAAATAATTACCTATAGGAAAAACAAGTTCAATAGGTATAGAAGAGGCTAAGCTAAATATGAATGAAATAAATAGAAAGGATCTTGATATTTTATATTTGAAGCACCTTTTCAAAAACTTACAAGAACATAAACATAAGAAAATTACAGGTTTTTTTATTAGGGGTAAATGCTATTGACCCAAAGCTATGAATCGGTGAGGTCACAAATGGGGGACCTCATCCCAAATTTAAAAATTCAACAATAACACCTCGGTGAGATTTGAACCTTAATGGAAAGAACAACATCTCAAAAAATTAACCATTATACCATGCCACTATTGGCATAAGAAAATTAAATTAAATCTGATTAGTCAAATTGATTAGTTTTCCTTGAGAGTTCCAACATAAAAAAATATAAGTTGATGCATTGAAGGGTTGCAAAGGAAAGATATGTCAAATGAGTTAGGTTTATTAGTGTCTGGGAGATAACCTAGAAGGTGTTATGGTAGATTTAGATGGTTTCAAAGTGGTAAAGAAACAATTAAAAACCATTCTATGTAGGACTAATCAAGTGAAATTCAAACTTGATGAAGATATTAGGTCATTACAAAAACTTGCATAGATCAAGTGGTTCCACCTAGGAGAATGTTTTCACACCATCCAACATCTACCCCTTAGGATGAACAAGACAATAAGAGAAGACATCACAAAATATCTAGTTCATTGGAGGAACCTAGCTGCAAAGGATGGCATTGAGAAAAAATAAGGGAATTTGGGTAATTTTAGAGTTTTAGTTAGTAGGAGATGGAGACTTGAATCTATATTTCTCGAGGACAATATTTTTTTGGCAAGAAAAGACTTTTAATTCCATTTTTCAATGAATTTATGCTTGTGTAACCTATGCCCATTTCCTCTATTCAGTGAGATAAGCTTGATGGGATCTAGCCTCATAGATCCCAAAATTTTTGTGTGGGATGTTTTCTAGTTATATCTATAAGTATTTTTAGGTTATTAGACTTTCAAAGTTTCAAATTTCCTTGTCTCAACATGCCTTTCCATTTAAGTCCAACATTTCCTTGGTCCTTGCTAAATTCTTGGCCTTCTATGTACCGACATGCCTTTCATCTTACCTCTACTTTCCCTTGATCTTTTTAGGTTGTTGGACTTCATCTAACTTACATGCCTCTCTCCCAAACTTTGACTTTCCCACATTTTTGCATTATCATTCCTACCTTTTCCCTACATGATTGAGAGAGTTATCAATGGCCAATTTGATGTTGCAACTACTACAAAAAGGATTTTCTTGCCAAAAAATAATGGCCAAATCTTAATGGCATGGATTCACATATTACTTCAAGAAAAAAAATAAGATTTATAAATTCAAATCAATTCAAACAAAATTAGGAAAAAGGAGAAATTTTATTTGAACATCATGACCAATAACCTACTCTTTGGATGTCATTAATATGGTGGTTGCATCCTTAGTTACCCATCATCTTGGTGTAGATCTTAGCTATTGTTTTGATGGGATCTCATATTAATCAAGAATCTTTTCCCTAGGCTTTTCAAATGCATAGAATGATATATCTTACCAATTTTTTATTTTTGGAAATCATGAATGATTATTCTACTAAAAATCCTAGTGAATACTGCTCCAAGTTGTGTGTTCAAAGGTGTCAAATATGAGGATGAAAACCCTTGGATTTTCAAGGAATCATAGGATAAAAACCCTTCACTTTCACATTTCAAAGGATGAAACCTCTTTGAACATGGTAGTATGATCCTACCCATAGGTCATGACTGTGTTTCATGATTGTGAATGCTTGCTACATTGACTTCATATAAATTTTTGTGTTGTGGATAGAGCACAATAGTTTATGTTGTTGTACCTACTATAGTGGCAATATATTTGAGTGTACTTTCAGTGTTATTTCTACCATTATCATAGATTATTGTAAGATATTCCTAACCCATTTAATATAAGGTTTAAGTATAGAATTTATAGGATTTAGTCACAAATATAGTAGGGTTTTGTATTAAATATCAATATTATTTAATATAGTTTAAAGCTCTATATTTTATCTTTCATTATCAACTTGATTTGCAACTTGGGTAATCATTGTTCTATGTAAATCATGAAGGAGAATTTTGGACTTTTCCAAATTAGGATAAAGGTAGTTTTTGCATCAAACTTGTATGATCTATAGTTGCTAATTTTTCAAGCATAGTAGTTACATTATTTTGTCTATTTCTATTACACCATGTTGTAATGTTTTTTTAAATATTAGTAATATTAATAAAGGCTTGGGATTTTATTCACCTTTGTTGGCTTCATTTGAAATTAGGGTTTATTGAATATGGTTCAATGTATTACAACCCTAATTTATATAATAGATGCACTAAATTTTATTTCAAATTCTTGTAAAATTGATCTTTGAATTAGGGCATCAATAAATACAAAAGTAATGAAGGAAAACTATGGTTTGTTAGATTAGGATTTTCATATTATTGTGTAAAGGAGAAAGGTTTGATTTTGAGGTTTTTGTAAGGGTTTAGTAAAATATTTATATCAAAATTAATTTTCCATAAATTATTTGCTAGGGATATTACATTCTGGTTATAGTAATAATGTGGTTGAGTATCAAGCCTTGCAACTTTGCTTGAACATGGCTTTTAGGTATGAAATCAAGATCTTGAGGATTAATGATGAATTAGAGTTCATTGTGTCTCAAATTAAAGCTCATATGTAGCTAAAGAATATATTTTAATAAGGATGAATATGAATGTTATATAAGATTCCATAGAAATTTTTGAATATTTTTATATCAAGTGGCTAGAAAATACATAAAATATTGTAGTTGATGCCCTTACTAACATGAATTCAAAGTTTGATGTCTCCTTGACATCATCCCATTGCATGTATAGTGTAAAGGTTCTCACTAGACCAAGCATTCCTGATGACATATACAACTAGTAGGTGTTCAATGATGACAACTAGATCTATGAGTTCTTGAATTGTATCAACCATTTTGAGAATCAACTCATTGATTGGAAAACCATGGTAGAGAAAGAAAATGGAAAGGAAACCCTCTTCAGGAATGAAATCATCTAGCTCAAAAATAATACCATTTTTAGAGGTCTCATGACTTTTGATAGGATGTTCGACAATGTTGATTTCTACAAAATAAGAAGCAATCCACTCACTGAAAAATGATGTAGGTGTGAAATTAGGAACTAAAACATCTTCCAAGATGATATACTTTGGTAAAATGTTTCAAAGCCAATAGAGAAATAAATTATGGTTATACACTTAAAGAGATTCAGGAAATATCTTACATGTTCCTATGATGAGTTGAAAGCCTATAGGGAGTATTTGTTCCAACACACCATTTTATTGGAACCTATTAGAAATCCTTTTAGGTAGAAATGAAGGCCTATCAATCCCATGTTGGCCCTTCAAATGCAAAAGGAATTGATGAAGTTCAAACAAGGTTATATAATCAAGTTAATTAGACATTTATAGTGGGTATCCAACCTTTTCTTAGTGAGAAATAAAAATGGATAAATAAGTCTATGTATATTTTAGAAATATGAAATCAAGTCCCTTAAGGAAAACTACCCATTTCCTAGCATGGAGCATTTGTTAAAGAGAGTGAGGGTCAAAATTTGATTTTGATGATGGATGGAATCTCAAGATACAATCAAGTTATGGTTATGGAGCCTAAACAACCTTAAAAAAAATCATAACTCTATGGGGCACATTTTTCTATATGATGAAACCCCTTAGAATCAAGAATGCATGAGCCACCTTCCAAAGAGTAATGGAAATTTCTTTTTTTAATATGATAAATGAGATAATGGTAGTCTATCAAGATGACTTAGTTTCCTATTCCAAGGATTGTAATGACCGTTGTAAACACTTGGAGTTGATTTTCTAATGATGTTTTGAGTTTGGGATTTTCTTAAATCTCAACAAGTGTGTGCTCAACATGGAAGATAGAAAACTGAAGTATTGATCTTGAAAGTGTCAAGGCAACTAATCTCATCCCTCAACCTAAAACAATTAAGGTAGTGCAATCCTTTTTAGAATATTTTTTCTTAACTTTTTTGAAAAGATAAAGGTCATTTAAAAAGTACTAGAGAAAGGATAAGCAATAATATGGGATAAAAAATCAATTAATTCCTTCATGAAAATAAAGGATGTATTGGAAAGCCCTAACTACTCTAAGCAAATTATTATTTTTCTTTGCTTCCCAACTATACTATTGTTGTTATTATACTTTAGAAAAATGCTAATGGATATAAGTAGCCTATTAATTTCTTCAAAAAATAATTGCAAAATGCTAGACTAAAATACTCCATCATGGTGAGAATCATGCCCAAACTCTCAAGTCAATGTTATTAAAAACTTTGGATCCTATTTCATAGGAGCCAAAATTACTTCCTACACGTCTCATATTGCTATAAGGGTTATCTTTGTTCAACAAGATGCTTTAGGAAAAAGGTGTAGATGGATCAATAAAATACATGAGTATGACATGGAGGTGAAGAACATAAAAATAGTCAAAGTTTAATGCCTTGCCAAAATGATAGAAAATGCAAATTTGGATGCAACAAAAGTGCATCAAATGAACTTTCATTCAACATCTCCTTCTTTCCATTTTAGGAATTATCCATGGTACAAGGAAATTGTTTTCTAAATTTCAAAGAATTGAGTTGTCCCCCATGGCTTATTGACCATCAAAAGAGAACATTAAAATTGGTAGCCTTGTTGGGTCTCAAAATTATTTCTCACACTTCTAGAGGATCAATACAATTCAAGGCAATGAAAATATATTTCTTAAAGGGTGGATGGATAAACTCATCAACAAGGAGTGATTGGTAACATGAAATTTTTTGAGAGTGTATAATCTCTCCTTTTCTTTAGGCTCAACTAGACCCAAGTAGGTGTTCCTAGAGGTAATATTTAACAAGATTTAATCACAACTAAAGATATAAAACTTAGAAAAACTATATTAGTATCCAAATGTACACTTTGACCCCAAATCATATCACTAGATCAATGGCTAATCTATTGCTACCACCTTTGATGTAAAAATGTAGGGCATTATCCTCTCGAGAAGAAAAAATACTATGGTTCACTTGAAATATTTTGCTTGGTTATAGCATTGGACCATGCAATTAATATGCACTAGCTTCCTACATCTACACTATTAGTTAATGATTTTGTTCATCTCTAGTGCATTGAGGATAAATATTTCCTAGACTAGTTCCTTATCATGGGTTATAGAGTTACAATCAACTAGAAGGAACAACGCCTAGAAACAAAAAGGGAGATATGATATCTAATAAATGGATCTACTTAATAATCCTTCTCCAACTTCTAGAAATCCACATTCAATAAGAAAAATAAAATTACAAATAATAATCTATGATGCATTAAAGTGTTGTGGCACATCAAATTATTATTACATTCACACCAACAAATGTCATGAGAGAAAAATCTAAGCTAGGAAGAACCTGTCACACTTCTTTGCTTGGAAGTCTTCTTGAAAATGCATGACTGAGAAAGGAGACATCCAGTTAAAATTATTTTCTTTAGATCAGTTATCTCTCCATTATTTATAGGACAAACTACACCAATGGTGAATAAATGTTAAAGGGTTGAAACCCTACATCTTTCTTAGCATTCTAGTCAAGTGAAAATAGGGAATGATAGACAATTTAAGTGACTATTGAATAGGTATTTATAACACTTTATTTGGCCACTAAAAACTTATGAGAATTCAACTCAAGATTGGTTTCCATTAAGGTGTTGTGTGGAGCAAATAAAATCCTATGAAATCCACTAAAATGAAAACTTGGAGATGGTGTATGGTTACTTGCTTATGAAATATCAACCACTGCATTCATGGTGGCTTAATGATCTTTATCCTCCACCATATATTTTATACTTAAAATTACACCCTTGGGATACACATGATTTTTCAAGCAAGAAAGGACAAACTAGTAGTTTTAGGGTTCAAATTCATTATTAATGGAAATTCTAGGTAGGTCTAGGAGTGGGTAAGATGAACAATAATTACTATGGATGGTTTTAAAAAAATGACAAGGAACTAGATGTGAGGATGGGATGTAATATTTTATTTTAGAATTGGACCTTTGGAATAAGTTTGGATGTAACATGAAAACTCTCAAAATGGGTAGAAGAAATGAATGAAATGTGAGGTAGAAGACATGGAAAATATTGCGAGAAGGGACACTAGGACTGAATGTCCAAGTGAAAGGGATGACATCCAAACATCAATTTGAGATCAACAAAGGAAGAAAATAAACAAAAAATATTTAAAATATTTTATTACAATTGAGTGTGAAAGTGGAGTTGAAACTAGAATATTAGGACAAAGGTCCAAACATCCAAATATGTTGGGGTTTCCCATAAGAGGGAAGACATGGAAGGCTTGTGGAAATATAGGATGTGAGGTTAGAAGATAAAAGGGAGTGGGAAGAATTTAGATAGGCATGAACAATCCTCAAGGTGGGGAGAGAGGCAGATGTGGGGGAACCTCGCAGAGGTGGATGCCAGATGCAAATGAAGTGGAAGGGAAGAAATATCTGATTTGGTAAATGAAATTTCACAAATATTATATGAAAGGAGGTTTTTGGGGAATGAGGGGAGATTTGGATATGGGATGAGGAAGGGAAGGTCTAAACTATCATTGGGTTTTGGAATAGAGGGTGGAGGAAAAACAAATTGGATGAAAGTCACACTAAACAATGTAGGGAGAGGATGTAGGAAAAGAGGTTGGAACTACATATTGGATAAGTAGGAAATACATAGTATCCCTAGAAAATTCCGCAACATAGGAAGATAACTAAAAATAGATAGAATACTTCCAAATTGAGAAATTTATTAAATTTTTAGAAACTTCCAACAAAAAATATGGATATGATGGATGAATGATAGAAATTATAAAGTAAAATTTAACAATGTAAGATTGAGTCCCAATAGGCCCAAAGGTATGTACTGATCCAAGACCAATTGATGTGGAGAAATATTGATATTTTTCTCTTTAAATATTTGTGGGGGACACTACTCATAAGGTAACAAGAGTAGGATATTGGTGGCCAAGATTTATCAAGTATGTGGCTAGTTTTTTTAGAAGATTTGATGCTTGCCAAAGATTTTCAAGAAAATTGAATTTTGTTTGTGTATTCCCCCTTACACTTATATCAATTGAGGCTTCATTTCAGCAATGGGGTGTTGATTTCATTGGGGAGATTGTTGAGAGATAAAGTAAAATGTACAAATGGATTTTGGTAGCCACCAAATAATTTTACAAATGTGTCTAAAGCAATCCACACTAGAAATTCTACATATAAAGTGGTGATTGAGTTCTTGTTGAATACCATAATCGCCAAGTTCAATGTGTCCACAAAAATATTTTTTGATAATGCATTATGTTTTAGATACCATGACTTACTTGACATATGTTATAAATATTTTGGGATAACTTGTACAAATTCTTCTTCTTGTCATCCCTAAGGAAATGACCAAGCTAAGTTTAGTACCAAGTGCATCATGATCATCATCAAGAAAACAATAAGAGGTGGGATAATAAGCTTAAATTTACTATTTTGGAAAATAAAATAACTTATAAGAATGTTATTGGTAGGGGTCTCTATGAATTGGTCTATGGGATAGAGGCCAAGATTCCAAATTATCTTGAGTTACTAGTAAAAATATTGTTGTATCAAATTGAAGGGGAAGAAAATGATGCAATTTATTTAAGAGTGCATAAATTGATCAAACTTAAAGACAGGATGTATGACCATGAAAGAATTTTGTTGCAATGAAAAAAGATGAAATACTTGTTTGAAAAGAAGGAAATTCATAGGAATTTTCAGATTGGGGATGTTGTCCTTACGTGGAACTCTTGCTCTAAGGATAAAGGAATATATGGACAATTTGAAGCGTTATAGATTTAGAGTTATATAGTTGTAAAAAGTTATGGTCAAGGAAAATTCTACCTCAAGATTCTAGATGTAGAGTTCATGGAGTTCCTAGTCCCAGGACTAATATCTTATGCAATATTTGTCTTGATGGTGTGTGGCTCATTTGAATCATATGTATATACTTGTTTTTCATTTCTATATTTGTGTTTTATCTTGTTATGTTGCTCTTCTATGTTGGGATTTCCTTTCCCTTTTTGGTTTGCATCTCAAATATAGCTAGATTATTATTGTGCCTACAAGAGACACACATCCCCAACTAGAGCCCATATTGGTGCACAATATAGTAGCACATAAAATTTCTTAAGTCCTAGTCCTCTTGTACAATTTTCCTTGTATGTTCCCATAATAAATAACTAGTCTAAGAAATATTCAAATGGGTTTCCCTTGGTTATATTTTCCTAGGTGTTGCTCCTTGTACCAAGTGCATCATGATCATTATCAAGAAAATAATGGATTGAAAAAAGAAGAGGTGAGATGATAAGCTTAAATTTTCTATTTAAGTAAACAAAATAACTTATAAGAAGGCTATTGGTAGGAGCCCCTATGAATTAGTCTACGGGGTAGAGGCCAAGATGTCAATTTTTCTTAAGTTACTAGTTAAAAAATTGTTGTAGCAAATTGAGGGGGAAGAAAATGATGCAATTTCTTTAACAGTTTATGAATTGATCAAACTTGAAGTTAGGATGTCTGTGCATGAAATAATTTTATTGCAATGACAAAAGATGAAATACTTGTTTGACAAGAAGGCAATTCATATGGATTTTCATATCACGTACATTGTCCTCGTGGAATTCTAAGTCTAAAGATAAAGTAAATGTGGAATTTTTTAAGCCTTATAGATTGAGCCTTATATAATTGTAGAAAATGTGGTCAAGGAAATTTCTACCTCAAGATTCTAGATGTAGATTTCATGGTGTTCCTAGTCTTGGCAAAAATCTTATGCAATATTTCTCTTGATGGTGTGTAAATATTTTGAAGCATATGCATATAGTGGTTTTTATTTTCTTTTCTTGTCTTTTTATGTGGTTCTTCTATTTTAGATTTTCCTTTCTTTTTGGTTTGCATCTCAGAGATACTTGGATTCTCATTCTGCCTACAAGAGACACACATCCACAACTAGAGGCTATATTGGTGCCCAATGTAGTAGCACATGAAATTTTCTTAAGTCATAGTCCTCTCATGCACTTTACCTTGTATGGTCCCATCATAAATAACTAACCTAAGAAATCTTCAAATCGGTTTCCCTTGGTTAGATTTTCCTAGGTGTTGCTCCTTGTTATCCCCCAAGTTCCTATCATATGCTCAAATTTGCAAACATCCAAGGAGGTCCTTATTTTCGAAGATTTTGGTTCTTTCTTCCCCTTTTGTGGAGTTAAGGAGTTGTGGTGGACAACCAATAAAAAAATCCCATCCAAATGTCTCATCCCCATGCCTAGTCTTCTATAAAACCACCACAAGGTCTATCAGGTCTTTTCTTCCTTTTTACTTCATTTTCATCTTTTGTAAGATTTCTAAGGATGAATCGAACTTTTGACTCTACTAATAACCTCACATCCACTTTTGCATTATATCCCCACTTTTATCCATTCCTTTGCTTTATTTTCCATTTTACTATTTTATGGATTCGTAGAATTCCAATGGTGATACAAACTTCCATTCCCTGCCCCCCATGTTATTGTTGGCAATATGATTGTCATTGATGTCAAAAGGGGCATTTCATTGGTTTCCAAAGGAGATTTGAGTGATATCAAACAAGGAGTTTTTGATTAATGTCAAAAGGGCGTCATAAGGATGTCAAGAAGAGAGATTGATTAGACTTATTGTGTCATTACAACAAGCCTTGAAGAGTTGCAAAAGTTTGGTAATCAGGCTTCAGGCTTACCCTATATCGCTTGCTAGAGAAGGACTTAATCATTTTGAGCTAAGTTCGATCGGGCTTTGGACTTTGGGATTACAACTTATGTCTTACCTGTCAAACATTGAAGATTGACGTTAAGGCTTACACCTTAATTGTTTGTTAAGAAAGGGGTATGAAGGAACCCTAAAATCTGACACCCAAAATGGTTTCGATTTCATAGGTCGAAGTTAAGGCCTTCACCTTAATAGAATGTTAAGTATGAAGAAAGGAGGAAGCCCAAAGTTCGACACTCGAAAGGGTTAAATCCTACGAAGGAAATGTTCGAGCATCACAGGTTGATAGGATGGCTAGCAACTTGTTGAGAGGATGGTAAGAAGTGTGGTGGATGAGAAAATTCTAACATCCAATGTCTCAAAGACTTTTTGGTGTTTCATGCTTCGATGTTTTGAAGTTTAGTATGTGGAGTTGTGAATGGCATAGAGATGGTAGATGGTAAAGGGTAAGGCCGATTGTCGAACCTTGACAGGTGTAAGGAGCATCGAACATTGGTGTTCGGGCTTGCTTATTAAGCTCTTCTATGCACTTCAAGTATGAGGTAAGGGAAATTAGTGACTCCTAAATCTCGATGAAAAGGAAACATATGATAGTAGAAAATGGAGTAATTTCACCATTATGTGAGAAGCTTACGTTGACTAGGGTTGACTAGTGCAGATTTGTGAGAACAAGACATGTGGAAAAAATTAACTGTTTCACTTGATTCACATTATTGTTGTGAATCATTAAAGATCTACAAACTTGATTTAAAATGATCACATCAACAATCATGTTTTAAATGCTATGGCAGTTGAGTGATGGGCGATGGATTATGGTGCAATTTTAAAGATCAACGGGTAGAATTTGAAGATTTGATTCTAACAACTGCAAGGGAGGAAAATGGTGTAACTCCAAGTTTAGGTGAATGGAATTAAGGCATAGAAAATGGTGTAACCACTCCAGCTAGATTCTTGTGAAGGATTGGGAGAAATGAGCGACACCATTAATGCACAAACAACTACAAAATCTAGAATAGATCAAGTCATGCATGTATGAGATTAAATGCAAAAAAAATCCTAAGATAGTGATACACCAAAAATAGTAAATGCATTGAATGTGGTCGGTGGTATTTGGATTTGGTGGAACCTTTAAAATTTTATGTTCCATTGACTTGAGAAGTTGTTTGGTTGTCTCATTGGCCTTGTTCTTGTCCGTTGGTTGGGGTTTGTATCACAAAGGTTTAAGGTTTTATGTTATCTAGTTGGTTTTACTTAGCATATTTCCATTTCATTTTTAATCCTTGTCCTTTTAGTCTATTTCTTAGTTGACTTGTTGTGGTCAGTTTCTGATCTTTTAAAAACAACTTGAGTCTTTAGTATCCGTGTATTGATCGACCCTTTATTTATAGGGTTACCATTTCTTGACCTTCTTGAAATACTTCCCATAGTATTATTTTCCTTTAAATTGTCTTTTGTCCTAGGTCTTTATCATGGGTTGGGTCTTATGATTATTTCGCCTCATGGTCCTAGTTGGTCCCTCTTTTAAACAACTTATGAGCACGTGTAATATTTTCCCACTTAAGTTTGTGCCTACCGCTCAACATATCGCCCATCGCACATAGCCTTGTGACTTCTAGTATTGAAGTAGCGATGGGCGATGGCCCCTTGCTTCTTTGTATCATTGCTTTGTTTTGCATTGTAGATAGGCATAAGACCTCAAGTGTCATATTGGCAATACGTGATATGAAGTCATTTGCCTTGTATCACTAGTAGGTCTTATATCACTAATTTCCATAATGCTCCAAGTTTTGAATTGGCGATGAGCGATAACACTTTAGCCTTATGTATCACTAGATCATCACCCATCATGGATTGTTTCTTGCTATTAATTTCCCTATTGGCGATGAGCGATGAAAGTTGTAGCTCTATTATTTCAAGGTGTTGTATCACTAATCTATTTGTTGTCGAGAGTGAAGCTCGCTATATCCATTGATCATGTAACTAAGACACGTGGCTAAATCTTGGACTATCACTACTTTTCTTCCATCGCTAGTGTGATTCAACTATTGAAAGGTGAATTGATGATGAGCGATGGATAGTGCTAATAAAGTTTCTCATCGTTGGGGTCCAAGGAATCACTAAAAGTCCCTTTCGAAAGATTTTCCCATTAACAATGAGCGATAAAGGAAGCAAGGGAAGATGATATGATCTAACGAACATGATTTCATCACGTGTGTTGCTCACATCGTTGATGGCTTACATGAAGGAAAATGAATATCAATGATGAGTGATGGAGAGAAAATCCTTATGTCCATCACTTCATCTCAAGGCATCGCGGTTGCATTTTGAAGCATGGAGAACACATTAGCGATGAGCGATGGGAGAATTAGGGATATTTGATGGAAGATTCCTCCCATCACTAGTTCCTTTTGCATCACGGATCCATTTAGGGAGGCCAAGGATGAAGTAGTGATGATTGATGGTCTCAAAGAATAAAGTGATAAAAGAAAAAAGGGAAAAATAGCAACATAAAAAGGGGCATCATTGAAAGAAAAAAGGGAAAGTGTGAGGATAAAGGAGGACCATGGATGATGTTTTAAATCAAAGTGATCAATGACCATAATTCAAACTTAAATTTCTAAGTGTCAGTTTGCTCGTGCGAGCTTTCTTTCAGGTATTAATGGTGAAACTCCATTCCCGAGTCATAAAGAAGGTAGTTGGTCCTTTTCTCCCTCACAATTGCAAGGGTTCAAAGCAGAAGAATTGGTCAAGTTTAAAGAAGAGGATGTGAGGAGCTTAGGCAAAGAAGTTGCAGATACGTTGAAGGCAATATTTTCTTAGGTAAGCAATATTTACACTTCTTTGTGTAAATTTTGGTTGAATTTAGCTGATTAAGAAAACTAGTGGCTAGTTCAATAAACTCTAGGGGCTTAGGGTTTGAAGAAAGCTTTTGGTATTGTGGGAATTCTTAGAAATTGTAAGAATTGGGTAAAATATAGGAGGGTTCTATAGTTAGTTTGCAAATTGAGTCTTGTAAACATAAGCCAGAAAGCCCTAGTTTAGAGCTCAAGGACAATTCAAGCCTAGCAACTTTGGAGGTTTCAAAAGGAAAATGTGCAAAGGGAATCCTAGAAATATTTAATCTATTCGTTGGCCAATCCTCAAAATTATCAACCATTGAATTTGGAAAATTCATAGATAATTGTTGAGATCAAGTTTGGCTCATTAAAAAAAACCAACAAGCTCAAGGTGCAGGAGTCTTGTCGATGGAGCCATGTGAGTGAAGAAAAATGACTAAGTGTGCTATGGTGGGAGTGATGAAGGTGTGTGAGTATGCATATGTTGTGAGAAGAATACCCAGACTATAATATAGAAGAACATCATCTAGGATATGCATTGATTTGCAGAGGTGTGTGAGATACAACATAGAAAGGGAAAGAGAAGTGCAGAATAGAGAAACGAGTTGCCGAGTGAACAAAAACAATGAATGAGTAGTTGTAGAACAAGTTTGCAACATTGAAATGGATTTATTTTTGAATCATTTCTATTTTGGAGTTGTATCCATATATTAAATGTAAATCTGATTGGTTGGTTCCATTAGATAGATGGGTTGGTGCTTAGTTAGGGAGTGGATGCTTCCTTGGAGTTGGTGCTCATAAATCAGTGGATTGGTGTCTCCTTAGGGTTGGTGCCCTTAAACATTGTAACCAATGAGGTTTTATTGTGAGGTCGATGAACCAAAATTTTTAAGGGAAAAGATGTTCTCTTGCACTTGTAGGGTTTTGCACTTAAAAGGAGAGAGATTTTCCACCCAAAAACTTGGAAGTTCATTCAAGATTAAGGAAGATATGATGTAAATATGTCTAAGTGAAATGATCTAAATGCTGGAAATTGATAAAAGAGACTAAATACCACTGCAAAACCTAGAAAATGCAAATTGTATGAAAACACATTGTGATATGTAGCTCGAGATGGATTGAAATGCAATATAGAACAAGATAAAAGGTGTAAATAGAAAGAGTGCACCTGGAAAATGGAAAAGGCTAGAGTGAAGATTGTGAATGTCCTTGGAATTTTGCAAAATCTGATTTTTAAGCCTAGTAGGACACTTGTGCCAAACTGGACGACTTAGTCCAGTTTCGGGTAAATTTTGGAAACCTACATCGGAGCCTGTTTTAGCCAAATGGGTATCCGGATCCGCAAAAATCTTTGAAAAAATTCCACAGTGGGACTAAGTTGCCACAACTGGGGGAAGTGTCCTTTTTGTCTTTTCAGAAGATTCACAAGGGGATTATGTAGACCTCAACCTGCACTTCTGATCCTCCAAGTATTCAAACCAGAAACCTTGATTTTCGGCCTATAGGTGTCTTCCAAGTCCCTTTTAGGGTTTTGACCACCTTGAAGAGCTTTAACACTTTGATGACAACCTTTCTAAACCTACTCTCTGACAAACCTACAAACAAGATGTGCAAATCACACAAAGAGAGAAATAAATGTTGGATGTTAGGGCATGGGGGTTTGCCTTGGTCAAACCCCTTTTAAGTAACTAAACCAAAATGAAGAGATAATGTAATGAAGTATTAACATGAAATAATGGAGGGTGAACCCACATAAGTGGTGAACACTTTTGTGGAGGAAGGGAAAAGTTATTTTTTCCCTCTACACAAAGTGAAGGGGTTCGGCCGAACCAAATTGTTCGCTCGAACCCCTTTGACATGTGAGCCGGAAATATTAAAATAAAGGGGTTCGAGCGAACTAGGGTTTGACCGAACCCCCTTAATAGGGATTTGTTTTTAAAAAACCCCGTCATTTTCCTAGACCCCGTGAATTTTTTTCATTATTTTAGTGTAAATAGGTTCGACCGATCCCCTTAAAGGATGTTCGGTCGAACACCCTTTTTCCCCTATTTCCTAAAAAAAATGATTTTTTTTGTAAAAAATTGTCGTTCGAAGCTCAATTTGAAAATGAAAATGCAGAAAAATTGAGAAACCCAACTAGATAATGATAGTCCTCGGAATGAGCTATTCGTCAAATATAATTTTAATATGATTTGCTTTTATTATGTATTTTATTTTTTAGTTTTATTAAACATAGGTTTTTCACTGAAAATCAAAATCTCTGGTCTGCACATGTGAAAAAATAGCAGATTATCAAAATAATTTTTTTAAAAATATGTTGAGGCTGGGTATTAATGTCCTTGATCCATTAAAAGAAATAAAATTGAATTTCGATTCATACAGAAAAAGTTATGTTGTATACAGTCTGCCTATGTCTGAATTGCAATTGGTTTGACTTTGAAACTTGATTAAGGAAAAAATATTCAATAAAAAACTATGAGACCAAATGAAAGTGCTAGATACCGTAGTTACAAATCTAAATTCAAAAAAATTAGAATTTTATCCTTCATACAAAAAAAGTTATGTTGTATATGGTGAGCGTCACTTTTTAAAAATGTTGTTTTCTGAAAAAAACCAGTTTTTGTGGGAGATGGAAAAAAAAGTGCAACTTGATTCCAAAAATTTTGAAAAAAATATTTTTAGAATCTAGAGACAAAATGTGATGAGACTCTAGTTTGTATCATTTTCAAATTCCTCACAATTTAGCCGCTACAAGAGCCCGAAAGTAAAGATTTAGTTAAAAATAATAATTGCAGTGTCCAGTTTGCCCAAAAATTGTAAACCACTATTGTGGGATCACCCTGGAGTTAGTCCTTTGTCTTGATGATGATTGATCTTGAGTTGCCACAACAATGGTTGAAGAATTCAAACCTTGAATGCTTGCTTGATGACTTAGAATGCCAAAACCCTAGCTTGCTTGAGAAGATGAATGATGAATGGTGAATGAGTGAATGAATTAGCCAACTAGTTAGGGTGAAAATGAGGGGAAAACCATTTATTTGTACATGTTATGCCCTAATTTCCAAAAAAATAACACATCACAAGCCGACCTTAGGGTTTAGAAGACAATATCCTGCTAGAATTTTGAGTTAATTTTGATTTTTATGCCACATGGGACTAAGTCGCCCAAGGTGGTGACTTAGTCCACTTGGGAAATTTCAAGTGGATGTTAGGAATTAAAATGTGATTAATGATTCTTAACGAGATTGTCTTCCAAAACACACTCAAGTAGGACCTATAAGTGCATTAAGGGGTCATTTTATAATGAGAAAGGGTCAAATTATGATGATGAAAAGGGTAATTAAGTCCTAAAATAACACAAAATTTTCCCTTTCTTCAAGGGTATACAATTTTTGGTGACACATTTAGCCCCCACTTTAGTGAGAGGATGAACTTGCTTCAAACTCACACTAAAGTAGCCAAATGGTGTCAATGTGGATGGTGAAGAATGGCAAAGATGAAGAAGGCAGTCAAGCCCCCAGGATTCAAGATCCTATGTCAAATCGACATAAGTGCAAAAGGACACATTCAAGGGTGAATGATTTGCAACAAAACAAGATACATGATCATCAATGACAAGAACTATAAGGAAGAGAAGAATAATAAAAATTAAAAAGGTTGGATCAAGCTTCGATTGTTTGTCCAACTAGTTGTGGATCGGATCTAGGTTGTTTGTCCAAAAAGACGTATACTCACTCTGAGGTGATGAAACTCTTGGCAGTCCGTCGGGTGAGAAATCCAAGAAGGTGAGAAACATACACTCATGGCTGGTATGCACTCACACACACATAGGTGGCTATGGGGAAAGTCATGTCGTTGGTTGGGCTTCTCGCTCGAACCATACCAAAGTTATACCTCCTGATAACTTTAATAAGGCACCACAAAAGAAAATGATTTTTCCAAATGATGGTGTAAGGATTGTTCAAAGGGATTTGCTTAGTTCGTGCAAGGTCTCTTCTTAGGGAACATCGTGTTTAATGTCTCCAAGAGAGGAAAAGTGCAAAAGGTCTCATCTTGTTTCCAAGAGAGGACAAGTGCAATGTATCATCTTGAGCAACATTGTACCTAATGTTTCCAAGAGAGGGAATCACAAGAAAAAGAAAATCGCACAATGAAATATGAGTGTCAATGTATGCCCCCACTTCAAAGTGGTTGCTAACACCATTACTGTGAGAAATTGCTTTAAGGTAGAAGAAGGTATGAGAGCTTGTTCGAAAAGCCCTATACCAAGTCATATGTTTCTGATAGGCTGCGTCATGAAAAAGATAGTATGTCACATGCGAGTCAACTTAAGACATGTCATCCACATCCCAAGTTTGCTCTTATATGTTCATGAAAGGTTAATGAGTAGTCAAAAGAGACAACGACAAGTGACATATGAGGACAAGGCTAACTAACCCCTTGACCCCACTTAGTGCAGGACAAGAGTGAGCTGAAAGGATTGATGAGATGCATGGTAGAGTGTAAATCAATATCAATTAGAGGAATGAGTTGCCCCCACATAAGGGAGAGTACCAAACTCCTTAAGATGTTGAATTTTACTACTCAAGGCCTTACATTGATTAGTAGAATGACCAAGAATTTAGTGATATGCGCAAAAGGAATTCTTGTAATAGAATTTATTTCAAGTTCGTGGTGGAAGGGATATCAAGTGATCTTGGAGGAGTCTTGAAAAGATACCCTCTTGATCAAAGGTAGAAGGTGTTCCTTTATCTTGTGGCAAAGAGATCTCTTGCTGAGTACAGGATGTCATACCTATGCAAGGTTCTATAGATTGTGAGATTTTGTACGCTCCTATAGAGGAGTGTGTTAAATTCAAACCAGTAGTGGTTTGCAAGATGACATTGACATTAAGTGAAGATTTCTTTGTTTGTTTTGATTGTTGCAAAGGATCACTAGTGTCCAATAGTTCAAGATGCACTAGTGTTAAGGTTGGTTTAGAAGGGTGATTTGTGATGGTATTGATGTGAGGTGAAGGCTTGGTGATTTCTATCAAAGGACAATAACCAAGACCATGATTTGTTGTTTGCGTGTGAGGCTCGATAGGGTTGCAGATACCTTGTTCGTTAGCACCAAATCCTTTTCCACTACAACCAAGTTGTTTCATAAGCTCATAACCTTTTCCATAAAGCTGTTTCATTGCTTTTGGATCAGGTGGTTGTTTTTTGTTTGCTTCTTTGTCTAAAGTAGTTGAGGTGGATGCTTGTGAAGGATCTACCAAGTCTTGTGTTGACAAGACTACGGTTCCCTTTTGAGAGTCTTTGTGTATGATATTGTATTCTCCTAGTAATGTAGGTGTGAAGTCTAAGTAACCCCAATCATCGTCTAAGAGCTTCATTATTTTTTCAATAGATTGGTCTTTGTTTGTGTGTTATGAGGGTTCCACTTGTGTGGTTGGTGTTAATGTGTTAAGGGATTTAGTTCATTCTTTTGAATGTTCAAGAAACTATTAGATTCAGGGTCGGCTTCAAGTGTGTGGAATTGGTTGTTGTAGATGTATTTCATTTTACAATGAAGAGTGGAAGGCACCCCATTCATTGCATGAATCCACGACCTACCTAGGCGAAGATTATATGAAAGTTCCTGAGGCATAACATGAATCAGTGTTTCCAATGTGGCATTCCAACTATAAGAGGTAAAGTAACCACACCGAGCGGTTGCTTTGTGACATTGTCAAATCCCCTAATAGATAAGGAATCAGGTTGAATGGTTGAGAGATCAATGCCAAGCCTATCCAAAAGACTCATAGTACACACATTAAGGGTTGAGCTATTATCTACAAAAGTACTCTTGATCCCTTTGATTTTGTATTGAGATATTATAATTAAAGCTTCATTTTGTTTTTGCACTTCCAAAGGAGGGAGCTCACTTTGGTGAAAAACAATATCAACCTTGATTCCTTGAATAATAGCTGCTATGTCATTTGGTTACACATTAGAAGGGATGGGAACTTGTTGTAGGGAACTTTGCATCATATTGTGATAGTGAGGGGAGGCTTGAATAAGATCCCATAATGATATCTTAGCAGGAGTATTTCTTAGTTGGTCAATAAGATCATACTCCCTAATGAGTGAATTTAAGTGAGGGGCAACAGGTAAGATGGGATTAGGCAAAGGTAAAGGTGTGGGGGTTAGTTATTTCGGTCACAGATTGTTTCTTGTGTAATGTGAATGAGCAACGATATGATAGCTCGGTTGCTGCAACACATTATTCTTAGGCGGATAAAGGATGAATTTGGGTTGGTTTGGAGTGTGTTGTTTGTTTGAAGGTGGATAGAGGATGAGTTGAGGTTGAATAATATTAACATCCTTGAGCAAGGGAGAGGCTAATGTTGTCTTTGTAGCTTCGTCGAAGGATATAATATTATTATTTTCAATGTTATCCTTTTTGTGTATCATGATATCCTCCCTAGGAGGAAGGGTTTTACGAGAACTACAAACCAACTGCTCTTGACAATCAAAGTTTGGTTCTTCTAAAAGAACTTCATCACAAGTAGGGGAATGATCAATGGTTGAATTATCTTGTGTAGCAAGGGTTTCCCTAGGAGAAGGGGGACAACTAAGATGCTCATGACCTTCATTGATTTTGTTTTCTAACAAAGTATCTTCTTCACAACTAGGAGAAATACCAAGAGAAGAACAAATGTTATTGTCATGATTAGCTATGTTTGTGTTGTCTTGTTTATTAATGTTTTTTCCACTAAGAGATGTAAGAGGAGAGAAACAACTAGGATTCTCAAAACTCTCATTAATTGGTTCTTCTACCAAAATATCGTCATCACCAAGGGGAGAGATATTAGGAGAAGAAAAAATATGATCGTTAGGAATGTCCAAGGTTGTATCTTCTTTCACTAAAACATTCTCATAGGGAGAGGGTAGGAAATTTTGCTTAATTTTTCTAGTTATGTAATCTATTAACATTGTTTGAACAAAAATTAAAAGCATATGTAACCATTTCATGCAATGTTGCAGCAATATAAACAATGTATAAAGATATAAAACATTTTTATCCAATATATGCTAAGCTTTAAGAATGTAAACAAAGTATATGAAAGAATAAAAAGCACTTTTATCAAAGTTATGCAAAGTTTTATGAATAGAAACATTGTGTATGCAAAAGTAAAAATTACTTTGATCAATGTTATGCAAAATTTCAGAAATGTGAGCATTTTCAGATCTAATGATGAAATTATTTTAAGAATGACTACCCTAAATTAATGATTTTGAGCTAGATGCATAAAACCAATGTTCCTGAAACTTTCCAGACTTATAGTATATGATACTAGGAGGCTAAGAAAGTATAGAAATGAGGTTCCTGATGCTGTAACAGAGAGTGAAAAATCTGGACAAGGACTAAGTCGCCCAGAATGGTGAATTAGTCCCAGTTAGGGTTTTTTTTCAAAATTTCCAAAAAATTTGCAACTGGTTTGAAGGGTTTTGATGTTGTATGATCAGAAGAGGAAAGGTAAAAGCAGATTTTATATGATTGGTAATGATTTGAGATGCAAAAATGCGAAGTATAGGCACTTTCATTAATGCAAAAATTTGAAACCCTGGAATGCAATTGAACTAATGCAAAATGCAAGGCCAACTAAATCTAGGGTGATAAGGGACACCAAATCAGAAAAGAAGGTGTTTGAAAGTCGGGTTCACCAAAATGAACCACAAGTTTTAGGGGAAAATATGCTCTGTTGCACTTGTAGGGTTTTGCACCTAAAAGGAGAGAGATTTTCCACCCCAAAACTTGGAATTTCATTCAAGATTAAGGAAGATATGATGTAAATATGTCTAAGTGCAATGATCTAAATATTGGAAATTGATAAAATAGACTAAATACCACTGCAAAACCTAGAAAATGCAACTTATTTGAAAACACATTGTGATATGTAGAGAGATGGATTGAAATGCAATATAGAACAAGATAAAAGGGGTAAATAGAAAGAGTGCACCTAGAAAATGGCAGAGGCTAGAGTGAAGACTATGAATGTCCTTGGAATTCTACAAAATTTGGTTTTTAAGCTTGGCGGGACACTTGTGCCAAACTAGGTGACTTAGTCCAGTTTCGGGTAAATTCTGGAAAACTGCATCGGAGCCTGTTTCAGCCAAATGGGTATCCGGATCTGCGAAAATCTCTAAAAACCTTCCACAATGGGACTAAGTCACCACAATTGGGGGAAGTGTCCTTATTGTCTTTTTGAAAGATTCGCAAGGGGATTTTGTAGACCTCAACTTGCACTTTTGCTCCTCCAAGTATTCAGACAAAAACCTTGATTTTCAGCCTATAGGTGTCCTCCAAGTCTCTTTTAGGGTTTTGATCACCTTGAAGAGCTTTAACACTTTGATGACAACCTTTCTAAACCTACTCTTTGACAAACCCTCAAACAAGACCTACAAATCACACAAAGAGAGAAAAAAATGTTGGATGTTAGGGCATGGGGGTTTGCCTTGGTCAAATCCCTTATAGGTAACTAAACCAAAATGAAGAGATAATGTAATGAAGTATGAAACTGAAATAATGGATTTAGTACCTTGCCTTGATGATGATTGATCTTGAGTTGTTGCAATAATGGTTGAAGAATTCAACCCTTGAATGCTTGCTTGATGACTTAGAATGCCAAAACCCTAACTTGCTTGAGAAGATGACTGATGAATGAGTGATGAGTGAATGAATTAGCCAACTAGTTAGGGTGAAAATGAGGGGAAAACCCTTTATTTATACATGTTATGCCCTAATTTCCTGAAAATAACACATCATAGGCCGACCTTAGGGTTTAGAAGATAATATCCCGCCAGAATTTTGAGTTAATTTTGATTTTTATGCCACATGGGACTAAGTCGCCCAAGGTTGCGACTTAGTCCACTTGAGCAATTTCAAGTGGATGTCAGGAATTAATATGTAATTATTGATGTTTAACGAGGTTGTCTTCCGAAACACACTCAAGTAGGACCTATAAGTGCATTAAGAGGTCATTTTATCATGAGAACGGGTCAAATTATGATGATGAAAAGGGTAATTAAGGGCTAAAATAACATAAAATTGTCCCTTTATTCAAGGGTATACAATTTTTGGTGACACAGTCGGATTAGGATAGTAGATCCTAGCAACTATTCTCATTGTGGTTTTTTCCCATATTGGGTTTTCCACGTATATCTGGTGTTATAAGTATTTGTGTGTGTGAATCTTTACATGTTTGTTTTATTTGCTTTAAGAGGTGTTAAAAGTTAAATTTTACTAATCTATCAATTCACCCCACCTCTCAGTAGATTGTTGTGTTCCAAAAATTGGTATTAGAGCCCTAGTTCCTTTGGAGAAGCTTAATTAGCTCAGATAGATCTTGGACAATGAACACATATGGCGAGTCAAGATGGTTCATACTCAAACAAAACACCTCTCTTTGATGGCTCAAACTATGCATTCTGGAGCATTAGAATGGAAGCATATTTGTCTTCATTAGGGTTTGATGTATGGATGTCTATTATAAATGGTTATACAATATCTACTACACCTCCTACTAATAAGGATGTAAAGAGAGTATATGAGAACAATGCTAAGGCGAAGAATACTATTCTTTATGGGTTGTCAAATTCAAAGTTTGTCAAAGTAATGTATTGACAAATTGCACATGATGTTTGGGACAAGCTAAAGAACATCTATGAAGGTGATGATAAGGTAAAGCAAGCAAAGCTACAATCTTACAAAGGAAAATTTGAAAGTACGAAGATGAACGAAGAAGATAAAATTATAGATTACATTCTCAAAGCAGATGAAATATTCAATGCAATCAGAGGTCTTAGAGAAGAAATGAAAGATCCAATCATTGTCAAAAAGGTGTTAAGATTCCTTCCATCTAAGTATGGTTCTAAAAATATTTAAATAGAGGAGGCACAAGATCTAGATAAACTCATTTTTGATGAGTTGCATGACACCTTTACTGCCTATGATATGAGAATGAGAGATGTAGATACATCTAAGAGAGAAGCTAAATTCAAAGCAACCAAAAGGGAAAAGAGTGAAGCATCTACATCCAGGTCCGAGGATATTGATGAAGAAGAAGCCAACTTTATCAAAAGACTAAAAAGAGGCTCTAGAAAATACAGAGGCAAGTTACCCTTTAAATGATTTAGCTGTGGTAAGATAGGTCACTTTTTTGCTAAATATCCTTATGGAGAAAATGACAACTCTAAGAAAGAAGAGGATAGTAAAAAGAAGAAACCCAATTTCTCCAAGAAGAAGAATTTTCAAAAGAAGAAGATTTTGTACACACAAGAAGAAAGTGATTCATTAGATGTTAGTGATAGCTTAGATAATGACCATGATTATGCCTTTGTGGTTGGGGAAAATGAATTTATATTCATGGAAAAAGACTCTACAGATGAAGAAAATGGAGAAGGTGAAGCTTTGAATGAAGAAGAAGAAGGAGAAGTTGATCTTGAAGGTGAACTCATTTGTGCTCTAGAAGAGATTGATAGCTTGAGAAAGGAGAACAAAAAAATAAAAAAAGATCGCACAAAAAATATTAAAAAATTATCTAAAAGTCTTCAAGAATTTGATCAGATGGTGATCAGCTTGAAGATTCAAGTTGAAGAAGCCAAGGGAATAGAAGATGTAGTTAATTTTGAGCTACAGCCTAAATCTGATGAATGCATGAAGATGGAGGCAAAAATAGTGGCTCTAAGGAAATAATTAGGAAAAGCTAATGAACAAATTCTTAGAGGTCTGAATTTGAAAGGTGGATCAAAAGTAATTGTTGTGTTAATTAACTCACAAAATCCATCAAAATAAAAGTTTGGTCTTGGTTTTGGAAAAGGTAAAAGTCCAACTAAGAGTGCATCTACTAATTTGTATGAAAATTTCAAAGAAGAAGAGAAGTCTGAGATAAAACATGCGAAAGCATGCAATGAAGATTCCAAGAAGCCTGCAGTAGATAAAAAGGTTAACAAGTCAGTCCCCAAAGACTAGAAGAAGAAGCATAACTCAAAGAGAGTTGATGCAGATGGTTTCACTAGGATGAGAGATTTGAAGAATTCAAAGTAAAGAAAACCTCCTCATCCTACACAAAGAAATTCTATGACTAGGTATTCCTCATATTTCTATGGGTATTGCTATACTTGTAATCATATTGGTCATAGGGTTAGTGAATGTAGAGTTGTGCCTACAAGGAAAATAAATTTTGTGAGTAGAAATCCATTGCTCCTTTGGTAGACATGAATGTGATTTGTTATGACTACAATAATTTTGGTCACATAGCTAAGCAATGTAGATAACACTTTGTGAGACCAAAAGTACAAAGTAAAAATAAAATTATGACTCCTAGTGTGAACAAAGGATCACAATATATTGAAAAGGAGAAGGATAAGATATAAAATAAACCTAAGAAGGTTTGGAAAGAAAAAGGGTAGAAGTCTACACAATCAATGATTTCTCAAACAACACTTCATGCCAAGAAGCAGAATTTGTGGGTGATAGATAGTAGTTGCTCAAAGCATATGATTGGTGATAAGAGAATTTATCAAACTCAGAAAATGAAAGGAAAGATCTGTCAGTTTCAAAGGTAACACTACAGTAAAAATTTATGATAAAGGAACTCTGAGAATAGATGGAAAATTGCCTACACGAGATGTCCTTTATGTTGAAGTTAAATCATAATCTGTTGTCAACCAAATGTGTGACAATGGTTAGAAAGTTACATTTAATGCAAAAGGATGCAAGATAGGGATTGAAAGTAATCTCAATAATCTTAGTGAAGTGAATGGTCAAAGTTTCTTGATAGGTGAAGATAATGAGAGTTGGTTATGGCATAGGAAAATGGGACATGTAAACTTTGATAATATGGTACAAGTGAGCACAAGAGGATTGGTAAGACACATGCCTAAGATAAAATATCTTGCAAACACCACTTGTAAGGAATGTTAGATAGGAAAACAAATAAGGGTCATATTTCAAACAATAGAGTATGCAACTAGCCTTTGGAGTCGGTACATACAGATCTTTGTGTCCCCACAAGGACAAAACGATTGAAAGGTGAAAGATACTTCATGTTGTTGATTGATGATTACTCAAGAATGACATGGGAAACCTTTTTGAAGGATAAGTCTCAAGCATTTGAAAGATTCAAGAGCTTTAGAGCTATGATTGAGAAGGATATTGGCAGAAGAATCAAGTGCTTAAGGTCTAATAGAGGTGGAGAATTCACATAAAATGAATTCATAGAATATTGTGAGAAACATGGAATCAAAAGGCAATATTATGCAACAAGGACTCCACAACTGAATGGAGTTGTTGAAAAAAAAAACATGACAATCAAGGAGATGGCCAAAAAAATGCTTAATGAGGCCAAGTTACCTGATGTATATTGGAGAGAGGCAGTACATACAACTATTTATACTTTGAACAAAGTTCAATTGAGAGTAAATAATGAGAAGAATCCCTATGAACTGTGGTATAGAAAGCTTTCATCTGTTAAATACTTCAAAGTTTTTGGTAGAAAGTGCTACATAAGGAGAGAAGAAGATAACTTAGGAAGCTTTGACTCAAGATGTGATTAAGGAATATTTCTTGGATATTTCACTCAAAGCAAAGCCTACAAATGCTACAAAAAAGGCTACACAAAATTGTAGAGAGTATCACTATCAAGGTTGATGAAGATGTGAAACATGTTAATATTGACAGGGACAACTAGAAGTTGAGTTAGATTCTGAAAAAGTTGATGAAGAGAATGAGAAGTCACTTGCAAAATATGTTCAGAAGGATCATCTTGCAGAATAGATTATTGGCAACAAAAATGGAGTTCTGACAAGGAGAAGAGCTGCAAAGAACAAGGAGCGAGTGATTTTTTATCTCATGTCTCAAATCGATCCCAAGAGCTATGTTGAAGCCAATAAAGATTAGAGATGGATAAAAGTAATGGAAGAACTAAGCTAAATTGAGAAGAATAAAACTTGGGAATTAGTTCCAAGACCCCCACACAAGAATGTGATAGGTTCTAAATGGGTCTTTAGAAACAAGCTCAATGGGGATGGAGCTATTGTAAGGAATAAGGCGAGATTAGTGTGCAAAGGATATGCACAAGTAGAAGGTTTAGACTTTGAGGAAACATTTGCACCTACTGCTAGATTGAAAGCCTTATGAATGTTTCTAGCATTCTATGTTTATAAAGGATTCAAAGTCTATCAAATGGATGTTAAGTATGATTTCTTAAATGGGAACCTAGAGAAGAAGTTTACATAGAACAACCTGAAGGTTTTCGACTATCAGAAGAAGATGGCTATATTTGTAGATTGAAGAAAGCATTGTATAGTATAAACCAGACACCCAAAGCATAGTATTCAAGATTAGACCAATACCTACAACAACAAGGATTCAAGAAGGGATGTGGAGAAATTAATATCTACTTCAGATCAGAAGGTGAACATATGATAATTGTTGTTGTGTATGTAGATGACACCATTTTTGGTGGCAGCAATGACATAATGTGTAAAGAGTTTGTTGTCCAAATACAAAATGAATTTGAGGTCGATGCTCAAAGAACTCTCTTTCTTCCTTGGTCTACATATAACACAAATTGATGAAGGGATATTTATATCTCAAACTAAGTATGCTAAGGAAATGCTCAAGAAGTTTGGAATGGGAGATAGTAAGCCAATTGGTATCTCCATGATAACTAGATGTAAGTTGAGAAAGATAAATGAATCCATTGATGTAAATCAGACCATTTATAGATCAATGATAAGTAGCTTGTTATACCTAACTACATCAAGACTTGATATCATGCAAGCAGTGTGCATGGAATTGCAAGATTTCAAGCTGCTCCTAAAGAGTCTCATGTCAATGCAGTGAAAATAATTTTTATATATATTAAGAGTACTGTTGATTATGGACTGTGGTATCCCAAAGGTGAAGATTTCACCTTGACAACATATACAAATGCTGATTGGTTGGAAGTGCGGATGACAAAAGAAGCACTAGTGGTGGTGCATTCTTCCTTGGAAACAAACTTGTTTCATGGTAGAGCAACAAAGAAATAGTCAGTTACTCTTTCAACAACTCAAGCAAAGTATGTGGCAATAGTAGCATGTTGTACTCAAGTAATGTGGATGAAGAAAACACTCAAATATATCAAGGTAGAGTACAAAGAACCTATCTCTATTCTTTGTGACAATTTGAAAGTATTATAAATATATCAAAGAATCCAATGATGAATACAAGGACCAAGCACATATCAATCAAGTGTTACTTCTTAAGAGAAAAGGTAGTAGATAAAGAAGTCAACATGGAATATGTGCTAACAAAGGAACAGGTTGTATAAATATTCACCAAGCCTCTTCCCAAAGAGAAATTTGAGTACTTGAGGTAGAAATTGGGAGTGGTTGCTCCTACCTCGCATCACTAAATTTTAGTGATAGGGCATGAATCCAGGGGAGCTTTTCAAGAATATTTATTCATCCTTGGAAGAGAAGGAGAAGTCAAGTCAGGTATAATTGCTTTTACAAAATTTTAACGACTTGATGGTTGTAAATTTCTTGGACACACTTCGTTATCTAATAAAGGGGGAGAATAGTTTGAACAAAGGCGAAGAAACTTGAAGTCCCTAATAGATGTAGTATTGATGCAGGAGCATCCAACGGTGTAGGGAAATCTTGCATCACCCAAAAAAATATTTTCTTTATTTTCCTTAGTTGTTTTGAGTTCCATGATGGCACTTAAGGGGCATAAGATAGTCAGGAGTTAAAAATAGCGAAAAACAATCACTTACTATTTTTAGAAAGTCGACCTAAACGGGCTCATATGGACCTAAAAATTTACCCGAAGGAGCAGAGCTAAAAACATTTATGGTCATGAAAGAATCACCTCAATACCCTAAACGGTTTGGGAGAAATTAAAGTTTTCGTCTCGAAAAATTTCTCCAATGCAACTTCAAATTCAAATATAAAACTTTGGAGGCTCAGAAACATCTTGAAAAGTGGCCGAACTGACCTACAATCAATTCATGCATTGTATATCTCTTTGAGAGCTTTCCAACGATATGCAATAATAGCAAATCGGACACCTAGATCAAAATTTATGGCCTTGCGAAGTTGACCCTCTAAAAAGTGAATTTCATTAAAATTTCTTCCTAGGCTAGAAATCAAACGACGAGACTTTTGGTGCCAAAACAAAAGGGAAATTTGAACTTTCTAGAACATTCTAGGGCGGTTATTGGGTCAAATAAAAATGGTTAAGTGGGGGTTGTGGAGGGTGGTTCCATTAGTGCAAATTGTGGCTCTGAATAATAGGTTTTCTTCCAGATTTGATTTTGTTGTAATGAATAAAGCCCATGAGGCTGTAGCATGTGAGTTTTGAATCTATAATTTCATTTTTCTGAAAAATAATTGAAAGTGGGTTATTTTATATCTCACATCTTCTGTGTTGGTATCTATTGTTATGTTTTGTGTGGTTTGGGTGGTGTAGACCTCATCAAGTATGGTGTCTTGAAGAGTCCCTTTTCCATTGATGTCAAAGGGGGAGAGGGTGGTCAAATTCTTTGACAATTGAGTAGGAGGAGAACGATTGTAAATGCTCTTTGTTTTTCAAAAATGAAGATATTTCACTGTGCATAATGGGTATATTGAGGTATGAGCATTAAAATTGGTATAATTCGTGTAGATCATTTAGTTTTTCCATCAATGACAAAGGAGGAGATTGTTGGCAATATGATTGTCATTGATGTCAAAAGGAGATCTAAGTGATCTCAGATGGGGAGTTGTTGATTAAGGTCAAAAGGGCTTCATAAGGATGTCAAGAAGAGAGATTCATTAGCATTATGGTGTCATTACAACAATCCTTGAAGAGTTTTAAAATTTTGGGCATCAAGCTTACCCTATATTGCTTGCTAGAGAAGGAAGGAGTTAGTCATTTTGAGTTAAGTCCGATTGGGCTTCAAACTTCGAGGTTAAGGCTTATGTCTTACCTATCAGATGTTGAAGATCGACATTAAGGATTACACCTTAACTGTTTGTTAAGAAAGGGGTATGAAGGAAACCCAAACCCTAACACTTGAAATGGTTTCAATGTTCGCGGGTCAAAGTTAAGGCCTTCACCTTAATAGAATGTCAAGTATGGAGAAAGGAGGAAGCCTTAAGGCTGACACTTGAAAGGGTTAAAGTCTATGAAGGAAATTTTTGGGCATCACAGGTTGGTATAGGATGGCTTGCAAATTGTTGAAAGGATGGTAAGAAGCATGGTGGGCAAGTGGACTCCGACACTCGACGTCTCAAATAATTTTTGGTGTTTCGCACTTTGGTGTTTCAAATTTTAGTATGCTAAGTTGTGAATGGTGTGGAGATGGTAGATGGTAAAGGGCAAGGCCAATTGCCGAACCTCGACAAGTGTAAGGAGCATCGAACATTGGTGTTCAGGCTTACTTCTTAAGCTCTTCTATGCACTTCAAGTATGAGGTAAGGAAAATTAGTCTCCCAAATCCCGATGAAAAGGAAACACATGATCATTGAAAATTATGGAGTAATTCCACCATTTGGTGGAAGCTTACATTGATCAGGGTTGACTAGTGCAAATTTTCCAGAATAAGACACAAGGAAAAAATTGATTGTTTCACCTGATTCACATTGTTGTTGTGAATCATTAAAGATATATGGCCCTAATTTAAAATGATCACACCACTGGTCATGTTTTAAATTCTATGGTGGCTAAGTGATGGGCAATGGATTATGGCATGATTTTAGAGATCAACGGGCAAAATTTGAAGATTTGATTCTAACAACTACAAGGAAGAAAAATGGTGGAAATCTAAGTTTAGGTGAATGGAATTAAGGCACAAAAAATGGTGTAACCACTCCAACTACATTCTTGTGAAGGATTGTAAGAAATGAATGACACCATTAATGCACAAGCAGCTACAAAATCTAGAATAGATCAAATCGTGCATGTATGAGATTAAATGTAGAAAAAGTCCTAAGATAGTGATACACCAAAAATAATAAATGCATTGAATGTGGTTGGTGGTGTTTAGCTCGAGGTGTAAGATACTTGTTGATGAAGCCATGTGAGTGAAGAATAATGACTAAGTGTGGTATGGTGGGAGTGACAAAGGTGTGTGAGTATGCATATGTTATGAGAAGAAGACCTGTACCGTAATATAGAAGTACATCATCTAGAATATGCATGAATTGTAAAGGTGTGTGAGATACAATAGAGAAAGGGAAAGAGAAGTGCAGAGCAGAGAAATGAGTTGTTGAGTGAATAACAACAAAGAATGAGCAATTACAAAATAGGTTTGTAACATTGAACTAGATTCATTTTTGAATCATTTGTATTCTAGAGTTGTAGCTCCATATATTCATTGTAAATCTAATTAGTTGGTGCCATCAAATAGCTGGGTTGGTTCTCAGTTAGAGAGGGTGTTTCCTTGGAGTTGGTGCTCCTAAATTAGTGGATTGGTGTCTCCTTAGGGTTGGTTCCCTTAAACATTGTAACCAGTGAGGTTTTATTGTGAGGTTGGATTATGACAGTAGATCCTAGCAACTATTCTCACTGTGGTTTTTTCCCATATTAGGTTTTCCACGTATATCTAGTGTTCTGAGTATTTGTGTTTGTGTGAATCTCTACATGTTTGTTTTATCTGCTTTAAGAGGTGTTAAAAGTTAAATTTTATTGATCTACTGATTCACCCCCTCTCAGTAGATTGTTGTGTTCCAACAGTTATGATCTTTGATCCTTCCCCACTCCCATTTCAAATTTATAGCAAATGCATGATCCTAATGTCCACTTCCAACATGAAACCTCACATGTTAAGTTATGACTTCTCGTCTTGCATCAAATCTCCACATTTCCTCCTATTCGCCTTTGCCACTCCTAAACCTTCCCAAAATGCCATTAATGACCAAATTCGACCCCTAAAACCTCCAAATCATTTTTTCCCACCTTGAACAACACTTTTATCTTAAGGGCATATACTAACAAGAAATTTCAACTATGGGAGATGAGGGCGATCATGTTGCCATTAATGCAATGGTTGAGTTTTTAGCTCCCAATTATATTCTTGCCTATTCCTAATAGTTCATCTTGCACATTTCATGAATTTTACTCCAAAGCTACAATGTCCAATTCTTCATCAAAATTCCATAGGAAAAATGTTGCAGAGCTACTTTCCTTCTTACATGACCTAGGAGTCCATTAATGGGCTCAAGATGGATGTGATTAGCAAGAGGATGACTTTCAAACATCTCCTAGTATTGGTGAACCCCTTTGAAGAATGATTTATGTATAAAGACATATGGTTATTGATACAAAAGACATGGTTCTAGGTGTATGGCCATGTGATAGTGATCTAAGCATTAAAGCAAGCTCTATAGTTGCAAACAACCATGGTTCTTACCCCAAGGTTGCTCATTGGTGTTGAATGATTTTAATGTGTAGATTTGATATCATTTTGTAGTCCCAAAGGAATAATTTTAATATGTAGATTTAATAAATTTTTGGATGTCTCCATGAACATTATGCATGCTTCTAAATATCTTATTGATTTTCCTACCCACATTCACTATTTTGAGTGTTAGTTTCAACTAGTTTGTCATCTAGAAGGTAGTAAAATACCTATAAATATTTTCTAGGGTATCTTATCAAACCACCACAAGAAATGTATGGGTTTAATTTTATATAACTAAGTTATGTTCATCTATATGTTTTGTAATTTTATTTACTTGCTTGTTTGCATACATAGAGCCTAATTTATATGTGAAATTGGAAGGTATAGAGTGGATTCAGTCATTGTATCTTTTAGTTTATAGAACTTGAGACTCTACTACCCAACTAGATTGAGACACCCATCTACTTCGTGTTCAACCTTTCATTACTCCAACACACTCAAATAACTAGATTAAGCTTCATTTTAAATTGTGTCGATTTCATTACACTTACTTTCATGTCTAGATGTGTGAAAAACCATTAGGTGTTGCTAGTCACATTTTAACACATTTTACAATGTTGTTCATATTCTTTATGAAGGTACAAAATTGTTGCATTGCTAGACCAACATACAAGAACTTAGTGAAAAATAAATAGGAGTGTTCTCTGCATTGTGTATAGTTTTTTTAGGGTTCATGCCCATTCCCTATCATATTTTAATCTAGTAACTCAAGGAAGCCCCCTTGGCCTAGTAGTGCTTAAAGTCAAAGAAGACATTACTCACCTTAACAAATTGGTCCATTATTGCCCTACCTAATGATAAGTTGAAGGAAATTTCCCCCAATTTTGACACCCTTGGAGCTTAGAAAAATCCTATATTTAGGGATTTGGCAACCAAAAAAATTGAGCACCAAAATACTCTATGTCTACCACATGTACTGAATTCTTTCTCATAAGAGGAAAGTGTGGCAACAACATAATTACCTTGATGTGTTTTTATTTCAATGTATCTTATTCATTCTTTGCATGAGTTGTTGTATCTTCACATTCTTGAGGATATTGGGATGATCTTCTTTCAATTCTCGAGTTCCTCACTTTGATCCTAAACTAGGCTTGGTTTAACAAAGTTGGCATTCTTCACATATAAGAGAAAATAGTTCCAAAAATTTATATCCACAACAATGGAACCATTTTGTTGCTACAAGTTGATGGGTTGCCAACTACACACAAGTAAAAGAGCATATATTGCAAATAATTAATCTTAGATTAAAAAACTATGGAAGATGGAAACCAAAGTTAATATGTCTTTGACAATGGTGCTAATTTTTTGGTGATCTGACATGTAGCTCCACCTATCCTAAAAACTTGCACTATCTCCTAGGGATACAAGTGTATCATCAAAGGTGAGAGGTAGGATTATGATTAGAAAATGACATGAATGGACCAATTGGTAAGGGTGGGCAGTTCTTTCTTTCTCTTTAGGCTTTGTTAGACCAAGGGACATGTTCTCTAAGGTTTTTTTAGATGACTAAAATAAAATGATAAGATTGACCTTGAGACAACAATACCAAACACATGATCAAAGGGATTGAATGGAGGAAGAAGATCAGGACGTGGAAAACCAGAGTAGGAGGCTTGAATCTGATAAAGGCAACAATGGTAGTCAAGGAAGACATGAACCACTAAATAACAATTGTGTAATCAGTGCAGTCGAGAAACTATTGGGAGGAAAGAAGGAAATCTCGGTAGATCTGAAAGGGATTGTGGAAGAAGATGCGGAAGTTTTTGAAAAAAATGCCGTCATTGGATGTTTTCTGGGTAAGTGCTACACTCGGAAAGAAATCGAGGAATGGGTAGTAAAAAGTTGGCATGGAAACATAATAATAAATTTCCCACCCAAAGGCTTTTTCATTGTCGCAATGGAGAGCAAAGAATTAAGGGAGAAAGTTTTATGTAATGATAGATGGAAAAATGGCGAAACTTTTCTCTATCTGCAAAAATGGGAGAGGAACTTCAATCCTCTTATTTGCAATCCACAAAATGGACCGAAGTGGATTCAGTTATATAACTTACCGTATGAATACTGGTCCGGTCGATGCCTCACCAAAATTGGTGACTCCATGGGGCTTGCAATCGACATTGATCTCAGAAATAATGAAACCTTGATATACGCAAGAATCCAAATCTTGGCCATTCATGATATACCAGAGGAGATATCATTGGTTATGGAAAAAGGTGTTTGGAAGCAAGAAGTTGAAGTTGAAAAAAAAATATTTTTTTGTTTAAATTATAAACGGCGAAACCATAATGAAACAAATTGTTGAAACAAGAAAAAGAAGGCTAAGGAAGTATGGCAGTAAAAAGGTCAGATTAATAAAGCGACAGTCTTGTCTGTAGACCAAAATGAAGAAGAAAAAGGTGAGTGGGCAATTGTGGTGGCGGATCCAATTGCCTCGAGATCCTACAACCGATGCGAATATGGAGGAAGAGGAAATATATGAACAAAAAGTGTTATCGGAGATCCCTCTGCTGCAGAATGGCGTGACAAAAAATTTGAATGCAACTTTTGAAAGTGAGGATGAGTCCGACCAAGAGGTAAAGGAAAGTTTGGATATTGTGGAGCCAAGAAGCATTTGCCAGACAACAAAGAAGCCTTCGGGTGTCAGGACTGGTAGAAAAACAAACAAACAAAAACGTGAAGAGGAAGCACAAAAAGGGGATCAATCCTCAATAAAACAATATATGACAAGGTCCAAGGGAGGATGCACCTCCCTTGAGGGAAGATGAAGTTCCTCATGTGGAACATTAGGGGCCTGAATGCCCCTAACAGGAGACGACTGGTGAAACGCCAGTTAGAATGTTTGGATGCAAATGTCATATTGTTGCAAGAGACAAAGTTGATGGACCAGGAAACGATAGCATTTGTGAATTACTGCAAAAGGTGGAGAGGCAATTTTGTCAATGCTGAAGGAGCATCTGGCAGGATTGGTGTCCTATGGAATGATTCAAAAACTAATATAAACATCATAACAAGGCATCGCTCATGGATGAAAATGCCGGTAAATTCAAAGGTAACCAATATAAAACTATGTGTTTTCAATATTTTTGGTCTGGTTAGAACAAAGGATAAGAAAGTTGTTTGGTGCTCCATTCTAAAAGAGCTCAATAATTCCAAAACTATAGTGGGGGGGGGTATTTTAACACAATCTTGGATCTATTTGAAAAAAATGAAGGTTTGAGGAAAATTTTGCAATCACAAAAAGATTTTGTACATTTTGTTGATGAAAGTAATTTGATAGATATTAAAACTCGAAATGGCATTTATACGTGGACTAATAGGAGAAAAGGGTTCACTAGTATTGCTGAACGACTACACAGGTTTCTAGTTTCTGAAGTGTGGTTGCAGGAAGAATTTTTGCCAAAGGCTTTAATCCGCCCTTCACCGATATCAGATCACTTTCCTGTGGAGCTTGTCATTGTGGAGAAGGCTAAAACAACTAAGGGGAAATTTAGGTTTGAAAAAATGTGGTTGAGAAGTGAAGGTTTTTTGGATCTCCTTAAAGGCTGGTGGCTGGAACCCTTAAACCTACAAGGTTCCAAAATGTTCATATTCCACAAGAAGCTCAATCGAATGAAGGAACGTCTCAAAGAGTGGAATAAAACAACTTCTAAAAATATTTTTGAAGAAAAGATAAGACTGGAGGAAGCTCTTGCAAAATTGAGTGAGAAGATCATAAGGCAAGGGATGACATTGGAAGAATTTGAAGAGGAGAAGACCTTGATGTCTCAATACAATGAAGTTTTAGCCAAGGAGGAAATCTACTGGCGAACCAAGTCAAGGGATATGTGGTTACAGGAAGGTGACTTAAATACACAATTTTTTCATAATTCAACAAAAATAAGAAGGAGTTGGAACATAATTGTACAGGTAAAAGATAAGCAAGGCCAAATGCTCAGCGAAGAGGAGAATATCCAGAAGGCAGGGGTGGATTTCTTCAAAGAACTCTTGGGGGAGAATGGTGAAGCTGAGTGGCAGGTATCCCACATCTTGGACACTATGAGCACAAAGGTGAATGCAGAAATGAATACAATGCTGGTGGAGAAGGTGTCTTTGGAGGAAGTTAAAGCAATGACCTTTCAAATGTAGCCGGAAAAGGCCCCTAGCCCTGATGGGTTTAGTGCTCTTTTCTACCAAGTTTGTTGGGATTTCATCAGCAGGGAACTACATGGTGTAGTGGAGGAATCGAGGCGTAAGTCAAGCATGCTTAAGGATCTAAATAATACCAATATAGTCTTAATACCGAAAAAGGAGGTTTGCGAATCTTTTGCAGATTTCAGACCGATTTCTTTGTGCAACATGATTTATAAAATTGTGTCGAAGGTAATGGCTAATAGGATAAAGTTAATTTTTACTAGCATAATCTCAAAGGAGCAGTGCGGGTTTATACCAAGAAGAAACATATTGGATGGTATCATTGTTTCACATGAAATTCTACATACCCTTAAGAAATTTGCAAAGAAAGGAATGGTGGTCAAGCTTGATATGAGCAAAGCTTACGACAAAGTGCAGTGGCATTTTTTGCTCAAGGTGAAGGAGTGTCTTGGATTCGATAAGAAATGGCTAAATTGGGTGTTTGCATGTATTTCCTCGCCAAGATATTCGGTAATCATCAATGGGGCACCCTGCGGTTTCTTTGGCAGTGTTAGGGGCATACGTCAAGGTGATCCATTGTCACCGTTCCTATATGTGTTGATGGCAGAGGCGCTAAGCTATTACATAAAGTCCAAACATAGATCTAGTCATGTTGGCATTTCAAATCGCACCTCTGGAATGCATTTTGGAAACAGACAGCTATGTGCAGTAAACTACTCTTCATATTAGGAGGGGAAGCTCCCTCTTTTGCTGAGTTACATAAAGAAAGTAAACTAAACTTAATTTTGCCTATCTTTTTGGTTCAACTGCGAGAACACTAGATGTTGCAGTTGAGGTTTTCCCTTTAATGAAACTTGACAACTACAACTTAACCTACGCTTAAAACGTTTCTACCCTCTCAAGTAAACGCAGAGCAAGAGAGTTTAGAAATAGACGAGTTTGACTTTTTGACAAAGATACTTAAACAAACTTTTCTTCAACATACATTTAAGGAAAGCTGAAAAAAAGATCATAAAAGTATTACGGAAATATGACTTTTATTTCAAGAGCTTAGCAAAGCAAGCTTCAAGATTTTATTTCCTCATACTTCTAACACAAAACAATAAACGAAAATCTGAGATATTTATATTTAGGCAGACAAATACGCTCAAGATTTTATTCACTCAAACTTCTGGAACAAAGATTACAATTTGGGGACAACAAGTTGTAGCAACATGTGATCAACCTGATTATAATTGACACATAACACATGCACTGAACAAGGATTTGTAGCTAAGGAGGCATGCAAACTTGCTCTTTACACAAAGTGAATTGACACTAAATTGATAACAAACATGCAGGCATAAGCTTAGTGATTTTGTTATCACAAGCACGATTCTGAACAACAGTGAATAACAAAGAGAAGGCACTAAAGGCACTTGTGTCTTGTTATCACTAGCATGGCTAAACTAAAATGAGCAAACACTACTCTTATTTATACACAAGCAGAGGAGTAGGGAACCCTAAAATCTCCTTGCTTTTACAACTAAGACTTGCCAACATGCAAGCTTTATTTCTAAACCTAAAACAAGATAAAACATCTAAAACCTAGAAAACATCTAAAAAAGGAAATGCCAACTCATTATATTTGTTTTCCTTCTTCTTCAAAGAATGGATAAGAATTGAGACAAGAATAGAAAGAAAGCATGAGACAAGAATGGAAAGAAAGCTTGGAGAAAGCTTCTAGAAGATTGTCGCTTTACATCTCGATCACATCCGCCAAAAAGCGGGAAACCGCCTCTCTATCAGGAGTGTTGATACTATCTATAGCCATATTCCGCTTTTTTAAGATCTTCTCCTCTTTTGCAATCAAACTTAGAGAATCTTTGACATCTTCAGCTTCTTTATGAGTTCTATTCTTGAAAAACACCACTGCCTCAAAAGATGACTCACTAATTGATAACTTGGCGGCTCTGCAACTTTGTGCGTTCTAACACTTCTCTTGATTCTCACATGGAAGAGTTTTGCACAAATTTTTGTGACACTTGTCCTTTCGCTCATACCACTCCCTCTGCACGTTCTTCAACTGAGATGGTGACGTTTTATGTCCATGATGGTACTGAAAAGTACTTCCCAACCTCATTCGTTCAGATAATCATGGTACAACACTTGTTTGGCCTTGAATTCGATGGGAGAGTACTTCATGCTGAAAAACTTGCAGATTGACTGTAAACTCGACTATGCTAGGACAAGCTTCGCACAAACCCCAAAAAATAACTTGCTGATTTTCTTCATCAAACGGATGAATTTTTCGGAAGTTTTTCTAAGATATGGGTTTTGTTTAGAATCTCGTTACAAGAAAACCTAGATTGTCCGTTTTTGAAAATTTTGAGTGAAGACTGAAAAAGCAGCAAACCCTAATTTTCTTTGAAAAAAGCAGAAAAATATGGCATCGAGGTATTGTTCATGAGCACATTCTAGATGAACCCAGTTGATGAGATCTTGAAAACCTGAAAGTTTCACTGAAAAAGAAACCACTTAAAGTTTCACTGAGAAAGCTGTGATATGGGTTTTGTCTAGAAGAAGATTTAGGATAGACCCAAAAGATTGGAAGTTGTAAAATTTGAAGTTTTCTCTGACATGCAAGATAAGAAGCAACTGCTGCAACCTTGAGAAAAATATTCAAAAATTATCCAGAAAATAGAACTAATATAAACCAACTCGCTGAAAATTGAAAGTAATGGCCTCCTTCTTCAAAGATTTGATGTTCTAATAAGAAAAACATGAAAATGCAAGCCTTCTTGAGTTCTGATCTGAAAATTTATGGAAAAACCAGCAAGTTAAACTCTTGAATCTTGAAAATAAGGGTTTGAAGTTGCTGCTCTATTTCTCCTTGAAGACCACCTGCAAGAAAATAATGAATAATGAAACACAAAGATGCCTTAAATCAGCTTTGCCTTGAGAAAACAACTTTCTTTTGCCCTAATTCTTCAAAACCCTAATTCAAGTTTGTGCAATGAACTTAGACTTTTGTCTTCAACTTCAATTTTTGAAATTTCAAAAATTTCACTAAGGCATTGGAAGTTGGGTGCCCTTCTTGGTTGGAGGCGACTATTTCACTCAGACTTAACCATTTTTTCATCATTTTCAACTTTAACTCAATTTTCAACCCTAGTTTGATTCTGATTTTCGACCTCCAGATTGATCTAACGAACGAGCTGAGTGATTCATCATAGAGCCTGATCAAATTTGACAAAGTTTGTTTGGAGGAGATTTTTGATGAAAACTTCGTTTGACCCTTCAAAAAGTCAGGTGCCTCTCTCCTCCAGGGGCGCCCACTTTCTCCAGTGTTAGCCATTTTCATGATCTTCAAATTTGTGCTTGTCTTCTGACCTTTAGATGAATTCATGATTCCGGGCGTTGTACTAATCAGATTGACTAGCTGACGGATTCACTGGATAGCTGACAAGATTCTGGTAGGGGTCTTCTGGACACTTCATCTCCGAAAACTAATATCTGGCAGCCTAAAACCCTAGGCGCCCTTCTCCTTCAGGGGCACCCATCTCTTCCAGAGATAGTTTTTATTTTGAGTTTTTCACTATTGCTTTTGACGTTTGTCATTTCATTCACTTTTTCTCCTCTGTTCAACCCGCGACATCTGATAATTGCTTTCTCTGACGGACGTGCTAATGATTGCGTTGGACAACTTGATCCAGTCTGACAAAGCTACATTGGAGGTGCCTTCAACAAATTTTATCATTTGATATCTTAAAAACTTGCGCGCCCTTTTCCTTCAGGGGCGCCCATCTTCTCCCGACTTAGTTTTTATTTTGTGTTCTTCATCTTCGGAGTCTTAAAACATCTCTTTGTGACCTTTGTTTGTCTTGGATTTGGCGGTGACTGGATGATCTAACGAGTGTGCTAACTGATTCATTGCAAAGCTGGGATGATTATGAGCAACATTGGCCTAGAGGCAGAAACCCTAATTCTAGCTTTTGACCTCTTGAAAAGTTGGACGCCTTTCTCCTTTAGGGGCACCCATGGCTGGTAGTGTTAGAAAAATTTATGAACTTTTCAACTTTTTACCCCGTTTAACGTGCCCTCCTTGTCTTTGACTGTCGGAATGAAAAATATTCTAAGGCATTGAAGTATGGGTGCGTCTTCTTGACTGGGGCGCCTAAAGTCTCCAGACTTAGACAAAATTTGGCATTTTTTATTTTTCAAATTTCCTTTGCATGTTCCTCGTTCTTTGTGCACGTTGTTCATTGTCAACCTCTATTTGATGCTCGAATGCTTGATTCTGACACCTGGCAGCTAAGTGACTTGCATTGATGACCTTGGATCTTTGAAACAACTTTTGAAAAAGCAAAATAGACCCAGTAGGGTAAAACTGATCTTTTTGTGATTCTGACTGCATTAGCCTGATGAGGAAGTATTTTAAGCCAATCAAAATCAGTCTTAACCCTAACAACCAAACTTTCTATTTTTACAAATTTTCTATTTTAAGAAATTTTTACAAGTATCCGTTTCATAAGAAACCCATAAAAAGTTTCTATTTTTAGAAAACTGCTAAAAATAGAAATTTTCCTAAAATTTAGGGACGAAAAACTAAAATTTGGGTATTGTAGGTTTGATCCTTCTGAGTCTACCTAGATTGTCAGATTTTGAAAATTTGGAGTTTTTGACCCTCATGCAAGACATGCAAATCCCAATTTTGACCTTTTTGACATATTTAACAGTAATTTGACTCATTTCTTCAAAATGCCTAAGTATAGCAAAAATTTTAATTTGGGGTACAATAGGCCAGTGGAAAGGTGTCAAAGTTTCATTGGATGTGCCACCTATCACGCACCAATTTTTTGCCGATGACACCTCCTTATGTGGTCATGCATCGCTGGAGGAAGCTGAAGTAATTGGGGAAAATTTAGCACGATGGGAACTTGAATCAGGGCAGAAAATAAATAAAGTGAAATAAAAAATATATCTCTTTAATACGAGCAAGAGGGTCCAACACAGGATTGTTGCTCAATTGGGATTCAATATTGGCTCTTTGCCCACAAGATATCTGGGGATTCCTCTATTCACCAGGCAATGCAAATCAAGTTTATGGGAGGATACCATTAGGAAATGCAAGTCAAAAATAGAAAATTGGCAGGGCAGGTGGCTAACCTTAGCAGGTAGATTGACAATGCTGAAAGTGGTTGTGGTTGTGGTTCCAATTTGTATGCTTTCTTGCCTATAGTTAACGAAAAAGGTGGCTAATCGCCTTAAAGGCATTCAACGAAAGCTCCTGTGGGAAGGGGCCCATGAGAAGAAGAAGATTCCTTTGTTGGGTTGGGAGACGATTTTGAAGCCAAAAGCCAAAGGGGGCGTAGGTGTTAGAGGCTTGGAAATGCAAAATAAGGCGCTTGATGCAAAAGTTATTTGGAGAATGTACAAATTCCCCAATGCCACCTGGTGTAAGATTCTCAAGGCAAAGTATTTGGACTCTCAAGAAAGTGAAAGGGTGCTCATGATTGCCAATCCACAGAAGGGGTCAACGGTTTGGAATTTTTTGCTGAACTGCAGGTTAATCATAACTGAGCACCTCACTTGGGTAGTGCAGGATGGTAGCAGGGTGGACTTTTGGCATGATTTGTGGAATGGTTATGAACCATTGGACAAGTTGCCAGACATGGAGGATTCAATAGTAGTGTCAGCTTTGCACTATGGGAATTTTCTGAAGGGTTATGTAAACATTTGGCAAGATAAGGGGAGAATTGTATTTGAATGGAAATATTTTTCCTTCCTGGGATTAGACCAAAGAATAAAGCTAGATGTCGAACTTGCAAGAAGAAAAAATATTTTCATAGGGCTTTCAGACACCATCAAGTGGTGTGCAGCCAACACAGGAGAATACTCGACGGCTATGCAATTCAGCAGGAAGTTTTTTCAAATCAAAATTGGCCATCACAACTTCGTTGGGGAAAGTTCGTGCTCCCAAAAGCTAGGGCCTTTGTCTAGACAACTTTGTATGAAAGGATACTAATAGGGGAAAGGCTCCAGAGGATCAGTATATAGAGACCTCATAGATGTGTTTTGTGTGAGGGCAGTATGGAGTCTGCTTCCCATCTATTGCTCCAGTGCGAAATGGCAAAGGCGTGCTGGAATTTTTTTGGCTCAAAATTGGGATGGTGTGGTCCTCTTCAGAACACACTTTATGAAGTCTTCCAAGCCTGGCCCATGCTATACAAAGGGTCGGCTATGGCTGGGTTGTGGATGGAAGTCCCATCTATGATAATTTGGTAGTTGTGGAAAGAAAGGAACGTGCGTATTTTCAAAGAAAAGCAAACTCCTTTAAGGGGGGTCCTCGTCAAAATTGAAAGGGGGGTCTGTGAGCACTTTAATGTCACTACCAGAATCAAAAAATATAAGTTTGTTATGACATGGGATCAAGCCATGATAAAAAATTGGCCATTGCTAGAATCCCCTAAAGGATTCTTGCTTCACAACAAAGGGGGAAGGGGGCAACCAAAATGGTACCTCCCTCCTAGTGGCAGACTGAAACTGAACTTCGATGGGGCCTCTAGGGGCAACTCGGGTCCTTCTGGGGTAGGATTTGTCTTGAGAAATGCGGAAGTTGTTGTCATTTGCGCGCTCTCAAAAAGACTACCCCCAGGCTTCAACAACGAAGTGAAATTTGCAGCATTGCTCAAAGGGCTAAATTACTGTGTTGGCAATTCCAAGCGGGGCATAGATATTGAAGGTGATTCACAGATTGTGATAAAGGAAATAGCAACAAAATCTTCACTAAACTAGAGATTAAGCATGTGGGCTACTAAAATCATTGCAGCTTTGGATCAAGTAGGGGACTACAACATAAAACATGTTTATAGGGAGGAAAATGGGGTGGCCGATTTTCTCTCGAAGGTCGGTGTGGACCAAAAAATTGGTAAGGTGTTTTCAAATCATCCTATGTGTTGGGCGGGTTTGGAAGTTATTCTAGAAATGGACCTTAAGGGAAATGTTAGCTAAAGTTTTTTGTGAGCCAATGGTGGCACTAGCCTCGTGGCATCTCAGGCAGGTAGCCAATCCCGTGAGTGTTCTTCTTGTGGCGTTTTGTTGTGGTAGGGTCAAAGAAAACTAAGTGCAACAAAAGTAGGTGTTTTCACATCTATTGTAATTTGGAAGTGTTGGCTGGTGTAAATTTCTCATTTGATGTAAATGCTCTGATTTTAATACAAAGTGTGCTACCTACTAAGGTAGTGATTTTCCAAAAAAAAAAAACAATACCAAACACATAGAAAACTCTTATTTGATTGTCACCAAGTGTCAACATGATGGTTTATATTGAAACAAGGATATTACACCTATATGATTAGATATGCTACTCATTTAGATACTAAAATGCCTTCTTAACCCCTTAATATTTTTCATGCAATATATCATTTCACACATAGATTCAATAATTAAACTAGTGATATCTCAAAGTAAATGATGTTTGTGGAATAAAAAAATGCTATGTAGTACCAAAGCAAAGAGATCATGCAACATAATGGATTAACTTTCTTTGATGTTACTTCCAAGGTTGATGTTTTGTTGTTTTATGTTGATGTGATGGGATGATAGCAAGTTGAAAAAATTATAGATGGATGACTTTATCTTGTATGGGCACCAAAGTCAAGATTTAATAAACATATAAAATTACCAAAATAAACCATAAAATGACACCTTATAAAATATGGCAATGGGGTGTTATGTATTACAATTTTACACATAAGCTAAGATCTACACACAAAGACTATAAGAAAATGATATTGCCAACTAACCAAAATAACATAAATTAATAATTCAACAAACTCACACTTCTAGAAATCCTTGCAAAAAATTGCAAGTACTTTCACAACCTTCAAAATATCCATAAATACATTAAACTAGTTAGGAACTATGCTTTATATTCAGTCCTCAATGGGGTACAAAAGTAATGAAGCATTTGAATAACAAGCCTTATAAATTCAATATCAAAATTCTTAGCCTATTACAAGATACAAGACAACAAATTTGCATTCTCATATCTTTATATTCTTCAACTTGGCCAACAACCAACCTTTTTTCCTCTCTAAAATGAAAATATATAACATTTTCCTATTGAGTATTAGACCTTGGAAATTCAAATTAATGTCAATTCATGACCAATTCCCTCAATAAGAGAAATCCATTAGAGATCATATGAGATTTGATTCATGAATGCATCCAAGCCATGCCCTCATAATTGTAAGTAATGGCACCCAACAAAATGTAGGAACCATGAAATAGGTTTCAATCAACTATTAGATCAATATTAAACTCATTTCCAAATTGAGGGAGAACATTTGAAATAAGGAAACTCACCACCAACATGCATAGGCCTTGAAACACACATGAAATCAAGGTCCAATGTTTTAGACCTACACACCAACTTTAAGGAACACCACTAATATTGAGAGGATACAACAACCACCCATGAACTTGGCCATAAAGTCCATACTTTCAAATCCAACTCAAGTAGCACAAGGTAGGATTGGTAGTGAGATGAATAATTCTTTGTTGAGTAGGTAAAAATTTTGAACTATATTTGAATCTATGTCAACCATGTCAATGTAGGGTAAATTGGATGGAAAGCGAGACATGAAAGACTACTCAAACATGCCAAGATGATGTTGTACAAAATCCATGTAAAAAGTGAAAGTTTAGGACACCACTAACACGTCGATGTAGAAAGATATCAACCCACCACAAAATCACATACAATCACCACAACACCTATAGTTAAAATGAAAGAAATAGAGAACCTCGCTAGGAACCATACTTTGATAAGAATACCACCAATTGAAAAGTGAGCATTATGGGAAAGAAACACACTACCAAGGAAAACTTACATCTAGCAATTGGCCTAACACCGAAGATATTACTATAAGACATGCATATGAGAATGCAACACACTAAAATATTCAAGAGAAAATTGCTGCCATGCAATTTGAAAATCAAGCCAAAAAAACCTCACCATTTCCCTACAGACCAAAAAATCATAAGGCCATTGCCATAAGACATGCTCAAAAAAATATAGGTGATCACCATAAACTTACACAAGTCATTGCACAAAGAATATTCCACCTCAAGAGGATGGCATGTGTAAGTAGTTAGAGTATTCTCCCTTAGCGACAACAATAACAACGTGAAGAACATATGTGATATCAATTGAAGGAAATAACAAGTGACAATGAATCTTAACAAGGAATTTATGAGGTGTTGCAACACTTACAAAGGAAGTAGGTGTAATAGAAAGATTTATTCAATCATCATCACAACTAAAAGATAACATGAGTATACAATTTGTAGTGGGTAGAAACATAAAATAAGACCTACAAGAGACATCTAGATAACTCAAAAGATACCACACTACTAGTGAAAACTAGAATTAGTCATGAAACTAGACATAGGCCAATAGTCTCCACTTAAGTGATTAAATAATCACATAAAAACCTTGCTCATAGACTAAATAATTCCTCATGGATTCACTTAACTTCTCATAGAAATATAGAATGGGTTTACCTTCTTGATGCAAGACTCCACCTATCATAATCTCGCTTGCACTAAAGTCCGCTTGAAACACTTTTTTGAAACCCAACATTGCTAGACCCAATTCTTCCATCACTTTCTCCTTCAAAAGTTGAAATCTCTTCTTTGCTGCAATTGTTCAATGTAACTCATTCCTACCACGCTTCATTTTCTCCAGGGTAGATGCATAAATACCAATAAATTTTCTTATAAATTTCTTGTAAAAACTCGTCAAAACATGAAAAAAATTTGTTTCAAATGTGCTCCCTAGTGATGGCCTCTCCAACCCTTAATTTTTTGAGGTCCATCCAAAAACCTTCTTGGAATATTATAAAACCCAAGTACACCAACTCCATAAAACTATACCTTTTTAGACTAACCATCAATTTCTCTCCTTTCAATCTTTGCAAAACAAACCTAATATGCATCAAATGCTCTTTCTTCATTCTATTAAATATCAAAATATCATCTAAATATATAGTTACAAAATTACCAAGAAATGGCTTCAATATTTCATTCATTAGTCTTGTGTGTCAATCTAAATTTGGCATATCAAACCACTCATACAACCCATTCTTTATCTTGAATGCGACTTTCCACTCATCCACTTCTCTATTATGAATTTGATGGTATCCAATCTTCAAGTCTATCTATGTGAAGTACTTGGCTCCATGCAAGTAATCCATCAAGTTTTCCATCCACAACACTAAAATTATATAGTTATGATTATTTTATAGATGACTCATGAATTTGTACACATATGCCAATCTCCATCCTTCCTAGGTGCTAGAACTATGAAGTACAACACATAGGCTCAAACTCTCCTTATCAAACCCTTTTCCAACAACACTTGGACTTAATTCTTCACCTCATCATTCCCCATAGGTGTATCCTATACACTAATATGATCAATAAGCTTGTTCTAGTAATTGAATCCATATGGTAGCTAATGCTTCTTGTGGGTGACAATCCATTTGATAATTCTTTTGAAAGAATTTCAACACACTTTTCAAACAACCTCTTGACTTCATGTGGAACTTCTTCCATTTTACTCAATGTTCTAACCTTCATAGTCTTAGAAATGTAGGAATAGCAAGCTTTCTCTTTCTTCATCTCCATTAAAATATATTTTCTTAAAATTAAATATAGCTTAGGATTGTTGTCCATCTCTTCACTTTTGTCCTTCAATAGACTTAATGTAAATTCATTTTCATCCTTCACAATAGTGTATGTATTCATCCAACCACCATGCGCAACCCTTCTATTAAATTTCCAAGGCCTTCTCAACAAACCATCAAGTTTCCATGGGCATAACATCACATAAAGTCTCATCCTTATATGAACCAATCTAGAAAAAAATACCAAATATTGCTCACTTACAAATATTTGATGCTTATTTTGTAACCACACAACCCTGTATGGGTTAGGGTGTTCTTCAATCTAATATTCTCTACCATCTTCTTAGACACCAAATTATCTATGCTTTTGTTAACAACTATAACCTTGCAACATTCACCTCTTGAGTTGCATGTAATTCTAAATAAATTATTTCTCTATATTGGCCCAAACTCTTCCTTAGTTGGTTTCAACAACACACTCTTCATCATGAGAGGTTCTCCTTGCCCTAGTTCCTTCATGCACTTGGAAAAGTGACACTTTCCTTATTTGCTTAGGCAATGCCATTTCTTGCCTCATTTAATCTACCATTGTTATGTTGTACTTATGGATATTCAAATGCCTTGTGACCAACCTCTCAACACGTAATAACATATTCCACTGAATCTTCTACCTCTTCCTCTTTTGTAATAGTCTATTCCTCTTGAGGAATTCCTTTTTCCTCTCATGTTTTGATTGTAATTATTGTTTTGAGTATTATTGGACTATCCATTTGCTTGTTGTCTTCTACAATATTTGATTGTCCTCTTCCTCTAGAGAACCATCATTTGCCTCTTTAACAACTTCTCTTTTGCGTTTAAAACATATTGATAAGCTTCTTCTATTGATTTTACTTTAGTCATACTAAGCTCATCTTGAATGGAGATATAGAGTATGTTAACATATCTTATTTTCTTCATCATCCTTGACATGACTAACCTAAATGTTGAGTTTGTGAATTTTTCCATGTAGCCTTTACCATTAATTTCCTTTTGCTTTAAGTTTTGCAACTTTTTGAATAAACTTATCTAATATACTTGTAATGTTCATTTCACAAGTGTAATCGATTGGTAGAGACCCTTAGCCTATTTTAATTCTCGTAGGCTAACTAGGATATGATAAGGGAATAAATAATTCATTAATTAAATTAAGTTGCCTAAATAAAGTCATTTTCTAGACAATTTATATTTAGTTAATTGATTTTATTAAATTGGATAATTTAATAAAAAGTGACTTATTTGTAGAACCAAATTGTAGTTAAATTATAAAATCATTTTTAGAAAAATTTTAAAAAATAATATTTATTTATTTAAAAAAAATCATATGAAGAAGATATGAGATGAAAAACTTACCCAAATGTGAAATGGAATTATCGGTCTTTCTTCCTACAACGAAAATTCTACAACCAAAATGAATGAACGAAAGATTTTAATGATGTCCATGAGACTAAACAGTCTAGGGGACCAAGACAAAAACAGACCTAATCTGTGCTTTCTGCTACAACTGAAACCCTACAACCAAAATTGATTGAAAAAACCCTCCTAACCAATTTGCCGTGGATTCAAATAGGATATAACCGTACTTGAAGATTTCAATTTTGAACGAAATTTCAATTAAGTGAAAGTTTGAAATTATTTGAAATATTTACATAGCAACTGATTCCAGATTTAGAAGGGTATTCGATGCATGAGACAAGGGTTATGGAGACCTTAACTCCCAGCCGCACACCTTTCATGCTATATATTCAATTTTAACATGGGTTGCAGCTATTTGTTTGACAGCAGCTTGCCGTACAGCACTATATGAGCAGCATTCTATGTGCTATCATATTCCAGTTGTTACATCAAATTTATGGGAAAGCCACCAATATTCCAGTCTTCATAATTTAAGAGGTCAGAATTACATTGTTTCAGCAGTATGTGTGCGCGCTTAATGTTTCAGCAGTTTCAATTAGTGTAATTGTGTCAACTTCCAGGCAAAATATGCATATAGATTACTTGCTGTTGTATTTCCAGTTAAACATTCAATATAAAACAGCAAATTGTCCTGTTCATTTCTGTGCAATCTTTTAGTCATTGGCATGTATATCTCTTAAACATAAAAGAATCAATCTTGGATTTGCATGGACATTTTGTCAAACATTTGACAAAAATCCTAAATTTTAGGCTGATATATTTCACTGCTGGTAGGAATTCGACCTTCAACTTTGCAAACATCCAATCCCAAGATTTGATCTTCTAATTACCTTTTTGTCTCTCTGATTGTACATATTCCCACCACAAGGATGCATGACCTTTCACTTTCGTGCATGCAAACTTCACCTTCTTAGGATCTTCCATGGACTCGTAATCAAAATATTTCTCCATATCTATAATCCAGTCTATAAATTCCACAATTCTTATACTTCCACTATAACAGGAGCATCCAACTTTAGTTTACTACCCATCTTCGAAATAGCTTTCAACTTCGTCCATCAAGCCTTCTACTTTGCGTTCTTGACCTTTTGTTTCGTCTTGACTACTTACATTCTCAACTCGTTCTCCTCTTCTTTGCGTTATCTACAATGAATCCAACCTAGCTATAATACGTCTCAACATCTCTACTAAATCTCCAAGCCTCGGTGCTCTCAGCCTTCCTCTATGCACCGTGTCTTCTCCTCGCTGCTCTCTATAATTGCAGGACACAGACCTACAAATAAAATTCCAGAGCTTCTTCAAGACACAACCCAACAAGAAACATGCTCTAATACCAATTGGTGCAGTCTAGGCAAGGTGGTCTAGCTAAAGACTACCTAAACTTAGCAGCCTACTATCTCAAGCAATTACACAATCCAGTTGAGAACATTAATTGTTTCTATTTGTACTAATCTAGAAAATTAGCTTTTACAAAATATTTACAACATGCTGAAAGGATAAAATTAACTGTTCACACTCATAATACCAAAAAACAACAACAATTCATGGCTTCAATGGATGAGGTACAAACTGACAATTATCTCCTATGTACCTCTTGTTTTGTTATCTTTTATGCTCTGTTTTATTCTTTTGTGTTTTGTTCTGTTCGACCTCCTTTCAGTTCGGCCTCTATTATTCCTCGGTCTCTTTTTAGCTTCTTAGTCGTTTTTCTTTTCTTGATCGAAACTTCCCTACATATCTTTCTCTAGTCGCCGACAAAGAGCTTCAATGGTTGTAGACTAGCAGTCAACCGCCAGTAGTAACTCTCCAGCTGATGAACTCCAACGCCACCATCCAACTTGCATGGCTACCAACAAACGAATAAACCATAATTGATTTTGCTAAGGTTAAGGAATATTTATTCAAAGTTTTAAGAGTGTTTGAAAGAACTTGATGAACTTGATGTAAAATTTAAGTGTTATAACCAGTTAACAAAAGAAAACTTGCAGGCACAGGTGAAAATTGAACGGGGGGAAACGACATCCAAGTATATGTGTATATCCAAGGGTTTCGAAACCAAGGTATTACAATTTTTTAAGAGAAGGAATACTGTGATTCGTGAGCATTGTGAACCAAGATTTGTTTCTGTGGTGATTTTTGTCCACTTTTTAACAGTAGATTCCACAGTTGTTTAGACCAGTGTTACTAGACTCAGAATCGGCAGACTCGGTAGGCTAAATTTTGGCTTGAAATCAGACTTGGCAAAAACATGGCACCGAAACAATTTTAGAAAAACATGATACATAAAAAAAAAAATCTTGGAAACAAATGTTTTTCTCTACACCTCTAAAATACCTTTAAAGATAATCACTTACATGCTACTCCCCCAGAGTCACCAATTCTGGCAAATGAGAGGGCTGGCCTCAATTTAACCTGCAAAGACTTGGCCTCCGAGGACTCACCAAGTACATGGCAAGTCCTGTAACTATGGTCAAGAGCCTTTGAAGCACTTGGTTATTGAATCTGTCTAAGATGGCAACAAAGAGGTTTGAATCATTTTAATCCACTGCTAGGCTTACAGAATTATCCATTCTATACAGGCTGAATTCCTCCTCAGGAATACTTATCCACAAAATTTAATGGAAATTTGAGGCAGGCCTGAAATAAATCCATATAAGAGCTTTCTTCATGATGCAATCTGAAACTGAGTTTGGAAACTGACCAGAATTTCAAATTCAACCGTTACTTTGAGAATAAAGAACCACAATTAGATCCCTAAGATTAAGACACTCAGAATTGTACGACCGGTTTGATTATCAAGTTCAACAGGTGCCTGTAAATCATATTTAGCAAACTTAATATATTTCCATTCAAAATCTATGCACTTGTATTTTAAGCTACTCAAGAGGAATTAATTTTAACAACTGCCAATAATAAAAGGTCTCAGGCATAGTTTAAAAACTCAGTGAGTAATTCAGTGAGTAATTTGCCAGGCAAGTGAAAAGGCCTGGCAAATCACTCCACAATAAACTTTCCACCGAGTTTCAAGCAAGTACTCATTGACTAACTCACCCGAAAACTAGCAAATTCAGGCGAGTATGTGCAGGAAACTGGCCTGTTACATAAAAGGCAGCAAGCAGAAAACATACAAACACCCTTAGTTTTTGTCAGTTTCTCATTTACTCTTTTGTGCCTTTGACTATTGATGATCGTTTAGAAGTGTGATAAAAGTGTGCAAATGGCATGCATCATAAAGGTCCATGTAGTATTGAAGGCCTTAATTTAGGCTGGATGATGAGGTAATTGTCCCTTGACCCTGCTGGTCATCTTAAAAACTGTGTATATACTCCCTTTATTTAGCTTGAAATATAAAAGCAACAATTTTTTCCTTTGTTTTGGTGAATTTTTCAGCATTTTTAAGTTTCCCAAATTTTTTCTATTGAATTCCATGTATACTTTTGAATTGTTGAGTCCATTTTTTTCCCTGTTTTGATGAATATTTCAGAATTTTTAAGTTTCTCAAAATTTTCCTATTGAATTCCATGTATACTTTTGAATTGTTGAGTCCATTTTTTTCCCTGTAGTGCTACTATGATAATATAGGCTTATTATTCTCCAAATTCATTCTTTATGCTTCTCATGTGTTTTTGAACTGTGGTCTCATGTACCAAAACCGACAAACTCTTTTAAGTGACAGCTACCATGAAAACATCTAATATTAAGCAAGGCCAACAGTCATTTGCATATTTCTTTTGACTGGCCTTTATAGATGAAAGATGAAAGCATGGTTCGATACCTTAGTTCCAAAGGGAAGGTCACCTTTTGGCCGAACAGAAACATTTACATCGCATCGTAATGATCCTTCTTGCATGTTCCCAGTGCCCACTCCCAAATAGCGTACTATCCTTTGCAACTCAGTTGCATACTCTGCAGCTTCAACCCCGCTTCTCATATCAGGTTCAGATACAATTTCAAGCAAAGGAACACCAGCTCGGTTCATATCTACCTGAAAATTGTGAGCTGCTAGTTTATGAACACTCTTCAAAATTATTCACTTATTTAATAATTGCGTGTCCTTGCTGGTCTAAATATTATCCAAAGCAAATAACCAAAGAAGTATAAGAACGTCTACCTTATTTCAGTACCGTATCCATTTGTTTAAAATCACTTACAATTTTTTTTTTATTTTCTTGAAGTTATGTAGCTACTCATAACCATATCCTTAAGAGGAAAATCCGACAGTCGTCTTGAAAAGCATTTCACTCATATTATGGACATGCTCGTCAGTTGCATGAAAAGCTTTAGCAGTTGGGAACAATGTTGCATAAAAGATCTTCCTTACAGGCAATGGAGCCCATTATTTCCCACATTAACCGCCATTGCAGTAAGGTTTTTAAGGTACGTATGGAAGAACTAGTAAATATTAGCCATCTTTATATAAATTATTACATCATTCAATTTTTTATAAATAGAACAATGTATGATATTCAGCAATAGATAAATAAAAAGGAAATGGAAGATTTGCAAAAGAAAAATGGAGAACTTGGCAGAGAATTTTAGATGGAGGAAGATGAAAGATGGCAGCAAAATGACAGTAAGTGAAGTGTGCTTAGGAGAAATAAAATGGGGATGGAAAGCCCTAGGAATTTCAGGCGAACATAATACATCTATAATGAAAGAGTGCTCCGAAAAAAAAGAAGATAAAGATGTAATAAAAAATGAGAGGCTTCAAGCAAATCTGAAAGACTAGGAAAAGCAACAAGATCCAATGGATTAGAGTAAGACATTCAAGGATTCAAAATAGCTGAAAAAACTATAGTATTGATGACCGAGGATGAATTTATAGATGGGATAATTCATAGGTTATTTACATACTACGGAAGGATTGATTATATGAGTAGAGGAAAAATGGGGAAGAAGTGTAAAAATATAATTCTTGGCAAATATTTTTTTCCTAGATATGTTTGAGAATTCCTTGAAGATAGATACCAAAATTTGATTCAGAAAGCTTGGATTACTATCAAAATTGTAAAATGAATAGTTTTTAAAAAATAATAGAAATCTTATTGGAGAGTTAACTTATCTAACATCATTTTGGAAGAAGCCCTATCCACTGCATGGATTTATGCCAAAGAAAAATTAAAACAGGTCTCCCAAAATTAGTACTGTTACTTTTCGCATAAAAATTTATTAAGAATTTAGTTATAAATATTTTCTTTAAGATGCTATCTATGTTATGAAATAGAACATTTAGAAAAAGCTTGTCAAAATTTTAAGTTAATGCTACATTCAGCAGTAACAAAACAAGATAGATTATTTGCCCAAGCAGCAAGTTCCCAGCAACAAAATCCTCAAGAGGGGATATTGAAAAGAAAATTGAAAAAAAACCCTCTAAAGTAATAGGACAAGCAAAGCCAACAATGAAAGGAGAACAAGAATATTTTTCTAAATTATTAGAAGAAGATAATTTATTTTTGAAAAAATGTATAATATGATTCATTTTTTTTTGCAGGAAAGGGAATTTTTTTTGCAAATAACAGAAAGGAGTTATACTAACACCTCAACTAGTTGTTTGGAAGGGAGAAGAGAAATCCTACACTAGAAGAATCAATCAATAAAATAAATATTAAACAAATTTCAATGAGATTTATGATAAATAAAAAAACTAAAGCAAGATCACTTTCAAGACAATTAAACTATGTCAAGAATATTCTAGTAACAACAAGAAATGAAATTGAGATAGAGAAAGAGAGGAAATTTTGAAGCCTTAACAACAAAGTGTAGTAAAATGAAAAGGAGAAAAGGGGAGGAGTGGCTTTTGAAACTCAACTTTGAACAAGGTGAAAGATAAAAACACTCAACAAACATAATCAAAATTAAACAAATCAGAGGCATGCAAAGAAGTAGATTCAAAAGAATTAAATCAACTAAATCATTATTATTTACTTAAACATGTATAGAAGTATAGAGAGTAATGAAGAAGTAGGCATGGGGCACACACTCCTCTTTCTTGTAATGGATCAAATGTATATTTTGTGGAATTAATTATATTTAGTAATGAATTGTATGTTATTATGATTAAAAGAAGATATATATATCAGATGAATATTATTATCAAAGGATAAGGATATGTTGTATAAAATATTCTATTTCCACCAGATCTTAAATTGAAATATTGTGTAAAGTGACATCTCTAATATTTTATGGTGTTGTCTATTTTTGAATACTTTTATACTAGGCATCTTACTCCACATATATCTCATGTTGTGTGATCTCTATTCTATTTTCAAGATATTACTACATATTTTTGTTATTGGATGTAAGGCGACGAATCTCATTTTTCCCCGAATCTTTCGAGCGTTGTATCAGGGAAAAAGCATTCAACTTTAAATGCATCATTTTCAAATTCATATTTTTTTTATTTAGGCGATTCCTTAACCATAAGGAGCTTTTCCAGGGCCTTCTGAACAGTGGTCACGATAAAGATTCTGAGTAATATCGAAGGAGATATGGCCATGAATCTCTTTTTTGCTACAAAAGTAGGGCAAAATAAATCAACTTCAGAAGCTTCAATTGCGTTGCTAGATTTTTTTATACAAAGGATTTCTGCACCATCGCAAACAACTTTTCAAATGCTTTCTAAAAATGATCACAATAAAATTTCTGAAGAGAATTGAGGAAGTCGTCCAAAGTTGACCTTTGTAACTGCAAATCTGCCAATTTTGAAGGCGTGATTTAGCAAAATCTTCATATTTTGCAATCCATTTTTTTATGTTCAGTATTCATAGAGAGGTATGAAAATTAAGGATTTTTACAGGTTCGTCAAAGATACATGGGATTTGTTTGCCAACTGGAAGTGAGATAAAAACTTGATGGTGATGTAATGGATGCCAAAAATGAGGGTGATTTAGAAAAAGAAAAGGACGAAGATAACAGTCCATGCATTCTGGCTTCCAAAAAAGAGAATGAAAATGATGATGATGATGATAAGGATGACAAGAATGAGGATGAGAAAGAAGAACACGTAAAAGAGGCAAACGATAAGGATTTAAGAATTTTAGTTTCAAAGAAGGAAGTTTGAATATTTCAGTTCTAATGATGCATTTTAAAAAAAAAATCATAGATGCTAGCAACATGTTTAGCTTTATCAATATGGATTTCGATAAGCAAATATGTTTTGCATTCATATATTTTTCTTATAGTTATAGATGGTTTGGACATATTCTTATATCTTTACATTTTGATTAGAGATTTTTGAATAGGTAATATTAATGTTAAAAAGAAGTTTGTAAATCTTTGTTATTAAAGAAAACAATTTTATAAAATATTATATATAATGAAGAACAAAATAAGTTATAAGTAAAGTATGAGGATGAGGCAAAGAAAAGCATAAAGAAGAAGTAGAATCTTTGGTACAGAAAAAAGAAGGCAATCTTATAGAATATTATATAAAATGAGGAGCAAAGCAAGGTGTAAGTAAAGCATGAGAATGAACATAAAAAATTGTGAAGAAGAGCATAAAAAAGAAGTAGAAAATAAAACATAAGAAAAAATAAAGACAAAGAATATGAAGAAAATGCACAGAAAAGAAAATGAAGACTAATATGAGAACTTGAGTACTTTTGAAGAAATCTCAGATACTTCAACTACTCTAGAGCCAAAAGAACAGGAAAAATTAAAGGTTGTAAGGTAAAGATAATAGAAGATAATATTGAAGAGGAAAAAACCAGTAGATAAAAGAGATCTAAAGTGGGACATATAAACAATAATATTGAAAAGGAAAAAACAACAGATAAAGAGATCAAAAGTGAGACATATAAACACCCACATCATCACAAGAGGCAACAATCATGGAGGTATTTCACACATATTAGAGCAGCAATAGCTATAAATATACAATGAGTCAAAGGATGAATCACTATAACTACACAAAATCAAATGAACAACAAGTACGGACATAAATGGAATCAAATGAACAATAATTGTAATTACACATGGAATCAAAGGAACAACTATTGACATACATAAAATCAAAGAAACGGTCATTTATGTCTATATCAAAAATCAATAAAGCAATAATAATAGACATACTTGAAATTAGAGGAGCAACATTGTGGTTATACATAGAATCAAAGGAGCAAAACCATTCATGTACATGGAATGAGACAAGCAATTGTTATAGAAATATATGGAAGAAAAAAGAGGAAAAATTGTAAACATGAATGAAAACAAAGTAGTGAAATGAAATAGGCAATCGGGTTTGGAGAAAGGTCCTATTAAGAACTATCACCCACAAAAATCATATTTGAATGGTTGCATGATTGAGCATGGCCTCAAGTATGTAATGATTTGAGCAAGTGTTGTTATTTGGTTTCTTCTTATGAAAGATGCTATAGAGGGACGACATGTTATGTAGTTGGGATTATGTGTTTACTCTCATTATCATTAAAGGGAGGTTTATATTCATGATGTGAATAATATTGTAAAGGATATGTTACTAATATAGATATCTTAACATAAAGGGGTAAAAATATTATTAAACCAAGGACACATTACAAAGCAAGGCCATTAAATGACCCTAATAATATAGATATCTTAAATACAATCCAAACATTGAATTATTTTATTAAAATTGTTATCATAAAACAAACAAAGTGAATAAACCTAGCATAAATATTTTGAATATATCTATCAATAGATATAATCTTGAATTAATATATTAATTTAAAAACACTTTATTTTGCTTTGGAATTGTTTAAAAATTATTTTGTTTTATTGACATTGTTTAAACTATTTTTATTTAAGGAGTTGTTTTAGTTTATTTTACTTTAGAATTTTTTTAAAAGTTACTTTATTTGTATTTACCAAGAGTTATTTTATTTTATTTATTTAAGAGTTATATTATAGTTTTAATTGTTTTAGATATTTGTGGGTTCTTTAATAGTTTTTGTTAACATGGTGAAGTCATTTCACTCCATTCCTTGTTGAATTATTCTGATCTAAAATAGTAAAACTCTTAATATGGGAGTAGTGTATAGTTTGATATATGGTTAATACTTTGAAAAGTCTAAAAGTTCAAAGACTTATTTTTATAATATTTGATGAATGTTGATTAAATTTGTTGTTGTCCTCATTGTTATAATAGTCTTCATTTCTTGTCATGGATGTATTATAATATTTTGCTCTTTCCATGACATATAGATGTATTTAATATATCTATACTAACATATCTATCTTCATAAAAATCTATAATATCCAATCATACCATTCTTTAAGCACCTAATGTTTTTCACTTTATTTTTGTAGAATGAACACCTAAGAATGATCTCTTGATATCTTTTATTGAATTTTAAAAAATATTTTTTATTTACTTAAGAATTACTTTATTTATTTAAACATTATTTTATTTTATTTATATATTTTTATTTATTTAAAAGATTTTATACAAATGTTTTGAAAAGAGGATTCTAACTGTTTATTTAAAAAATATATTTTAATTTAATTTAAATTATTTTATTTAAAAAATATTTTTATTCTATTTGAAATTATATTATAATCTATTATAAAATTATTTTATTTTACTTACATTATTTAATTTTTTCCAAAATCTATATTTTTATTTTATTTTAAAAAAATTATTTATTTTAAAAATTATTTATTATTTAAAATATTAAATAAAATGACTTCTAATATACATTTTTATAGACCAACCAGAATTCAAACCTGAGGCCTTCAATATTGCTGATATGTTCGACTCCTAGCCTTATCATCCCTTTTAACTCCGGAAAACTAAGTTGATCATCCCTTTTCGTAATCATTTTCTATAATATTTTATCTGAGACTATTGGATTCTGACTATTTGCTGTGCTGATGTAATTTGCCTTGCCATGTTACGGAAGAAAATTGGGCTTTTATAGTTTGTAGGGCTGCAGAGAGAATTTCTCTCTATTATGACATTAGCATTTTGTAAATGAATAACTGAATTTTCAATCCAGAAAGTGGAAACAGGATACAGAACACAAACCTTGGTGTATGAAGAACAAAAAAGCCGCTTATTTCCGGCATGAATCAATTTCCCAGCATCCTCCTCCATATGCACTCTAGTCACCCCAAATCTTCTATGCCTACCACCAAACTCCACAGGGAGGTCCACATCAATGAACCCATTTGTAGCAATTGGAACATCAAATTGTGAAATCTGGTATCCTTTGGGAAGGTCAGGATAGAAGTACTGCTTCCTGTCAAACTTGGATTGACGACCCACATGGCAATACAATGCCAGTCCCAACTTGACTGCATATTCCACCACTTTTTCATTCAAAACAGGCAGAGAACCAGGAAGTCCCATACAGATTGGGCACACATTTGTATTTGGTTGTGAACCATACTGAGATGGGCAGCTACAGAATGCTTTTGTTAATGTTGAGAGCCGCACATGGGTTTCTATTCCTATCACTGCTTCAAATCTTGAGCCCCCCTCCTCATTCTCTTTCTCCACTGGGAATCTGCAAGCAATTTGTTGTATAGAATTTATTTTGGTGGTGTTTAAATGCCTGTGGAGGAGTGATGAACTTGAGGATGGGAAAGGCCTATGTTTTGTCATAACTTTATTGAAGGATTGGAAAAATCCAGCAGTGGTGATGGTGGTGGCTGAGGCTCTTTGCAGACAACAGTGGCGAATTGAAGCCATGCTATTCTTTCCCACTAAGATTGTATCTTAGACTACGTTTTTTTGTAGACTTTGAAACAACATTACAGGTGATAAATGTGTGCTGAAAGTGTATAGGTTATGCTTGACTGGATTCCTGGGAAGTGTAAAGTACTCTGTGTTTTAGCAGCTTCATTGTTACTTATTCACTGTACCTTGCTTTGTATCAATATATTAGAAAAGAAAAAGAAAAAGATTGAGTATACCTCAATGGTGAAAATTGCATCTTTATTGTTGGGTTATTTTGATGGAATCATTTAATATAATTATATAGCGACAAGTGATTTACTTTTGTGTTGAGTTTTGTTTTTTCAATTTTTATCTACTGTTTATTTATACTTATACATATTTTTATGCATTCTTTCTATTTGCATTTTTTTAGGCATTTATTGTATCCATGCTTGCACACATATCTAATCCATGTCTTCAGATTTTCAATTTCTTATCCTAGAGCAATCCTATGATGCTCTTTAAGATTAAATTTGAGCCACTAAGGATTGAATCCCAAATTTTAAATTTTTAAATTCAATTTTGTTGGCTATCACCTTTTCACTAGTTATTGGGTCAACATGCTACACATTTTCCACAACTTATTGTTATGCTTTAGTATTTAAAGACATTAAATGTGCAATTAATTCATTTTGATTATTAAGGAGAAATCTTTCTATGAACATTATGATTTGGAGCACTAAAAGGAATCTAAATTTGCATCAAAATCATGGACACATGCATGCTTGAGAATGTTGCCTATGATAATCTACCCAAGGTTGTAAAGTTAGTCTAACAATGAGATTGATTGATGAGAAATTGATCCTTACAATTCAACTTCTCAAAAGTTTTTTTATATATATATCACTAGTCCTTGTGCATCTTCAAATTAAAACAACTAAGGTGAAGCAAGTTACAAAAGTCCTCAATCAACTAGATCAATCCTACGAGTTGATTGATTTTGTAAATTAGCTCATTTTCAAGGAGCATAGGTTTGACCTCGAGGGGTGCAATTATGACCCATAAAGAAGTTCATGACTATTTAGAAGCTAAGATGGTGGCTAGATTGTAAGCATCAATTTTATGTATTGGGGTGATTTAATTATGCATGACATCAACATTTATTCTTCATTAGAGTTCCCAAGGTTAAATGCATTATCCATTGGCACTTAATTTGTAAATAATTAATAGCATTTTTTTATAATGAATATTTTTCTACATTAATTTATGCTTGATTTGGGAGGATTTATTTAATAAGACCAGATTTATAAAAAGAGGATTTTATCCCCTCACATTTTTGGTCAACTCAAGTATACTTTTACATCCCCTAGGATTTGACCTTAGGGTTATGCCTTCACTTCTCGTACAAATTTCATATATGATATAATTTTAAAATTATCATTCAATTTCAAATTTATTAGGGTTTGGATTCACATGTATTTGCATAAAATCATCATATTTTTATTAGGGTTTGAGGTTTCATAGTGATATACTATTTTGACTACTCATTTACTATTGTATCAACCATCATGGATTCATACAAGTCATGTTCCTTGGCTGATATACATGTATATATTTCTAATTTTGATATCATCATATCCTTTATGACACACCATCCTTCTATCCTTTATACTTTCTTGAGATTCTATAATATGTATTAGGATGTGTTTTCCATGGAGGTGTTATTCTGGCATGTTTTAACTTTTCCCTTCTTCATTGAGTTGGTTAGTGCTTATCCTTTCCTCTTGTTGGTACCTCAATTTCATGTGTCTAATTTTTTCTTTGTTAATAATTGATATGAGAAGTCTTAAGTTGGGTCACGTACATTGAGTAATTGTCTAATCATATTCATCCAAAGTGTGTTTATCAAATGTCCTTCGTAATAAAATGTAAAGAGGGTGCTTTTATGGTCAATACCTTGTAATTTGGCTTTCCTTTCATGATTTTGCAAATTTCAATATTTCAGATTTTCTCATACCATCATGCCTATCAAACTTGTCATCCTTGGCATGCCTTCCTTGACAAGTCCAATTTTTTCCTCTAAGCCCATTTTCCTTGAAATATGAGATTCTAGGTTTGTTCATTCTTGCAACCTTTCCTCAACTGCCAATGTTTCTTCCCAAAGATTTCACTTTGTAAATTTTCAGATTTCAGAGTTTTTCATACTATCATGCGTGTTAGACCTCTCATTATTGGCATGCCTTCCCCAACAAGTTTGGTTTTCCCCTCTAAGCCCATTTCCCTTGAAATCCAAGATTCTAAGTTTGGTCATCCATGCATCCTTTCCTCAACTACCAACTTTCCTTCCCAAAATTTCCACTTTGCAAATTTTAGGATTTCAATGTTTCTCATACCATCATGCATGTTGGACCTATCATCTTTGGCATTTCTTTCTTAACAAGTCCAATTTTCCCCTCTAATCCCATTTCCATTGAAATCTAAGATTTTGGGTTTGGTCATCCATGCATCCTTTCCTCAACTGCTAAATTTCCTTCCCAAAATTTCCACTTTAAATTTGAAGATTTCAAAGTTTCTTATATCGTAATGCTTATCAGACTTTTGAGATATTTTTTCCCTCATCCCCTTTGGTGTGTAAAGTCTCAAAAATCTATCATTTGAACTAAAATATCTACCTACCTTCCTACATGACCTAGGATTCCCTTAATGAACTCAAAATGAATTAGAATCAACAAGCAAGGACTCTCAAAGGCCTCTTGTTACCTTTGGGAGACCTCTAAAACATGGATAGTATACAAAAGAATATGGTTGATGATGTAAAATGCATGGTTTTAAGCGGATGGCCATTTGAAGGTGATGCAAGCAAACATGGGAAGCCTATACACTTACAGATCCAACCATGGTTCTTTCCCCAAGGTCTTTAGATGGTTTTGCAAGATATATATTTTGGATTAGCCAAAAAGGAGGAGGAAAAAAGAGGAGTAGTTGTAGAACTAGTAAAACAAAGATATTCACAAGAATCCCTAAGGTTTCAATTTTCAATTTTAGGTATAAAGGTATTTTGGTATTGTAATGATTTGGGTTCATCCCAAAATTGTAATAAACATTTGTAAAATTTGTGGATCAAGTGATTAAAGGCAGAATCAACCTTAGTTGAGTGTCTCCTTGTATATAGTATATATTTTAGATTTTTTTAGTATAGTTAGTGTTTACTCATAGGATGTATTTCAATGTACTACGAGAGTAAACTAAGTTATGCACAAAACATATTTACACACAACATATTCCAGAACACCAGATGCATGAAATAAGGACTGCTTATATTCATTTGTCCAACAATAAAGTATCAAAATTACAATAACATATAGCCCTTAGTAGTGGTTGAGAAACCAACCATCGTAGTATTTCATAACAAACCATTGACCGCTAATTGAGACTTAATTACCCGAGTACATATGACATACAATACATTAATTATTTGCATTACAACTATAGTTTTATTGAACATAAATAAATCCAGTTGACTATGACCAACTAGGCTAGGACCAACTACGACCAACTAAGTTATGACCAATTATAGCCGACTACAACTAACACAATGATTTCTTACATCATCCCCCATAAAAGAAGTCATCTTCTAGATGACCTGACAAGCAAACTACACATGAAAAGTGAGATGAAGGGGGGAGTGAAGATGTCCATGGATGCACCGATGAAGTTAGGGTATTTTTTGAAGAGCACAACTCCCTCAATCGCCTCACCTCCTTTGTATGTGTGTGGATTTGGTGGTCGGTGAGTATCTCTCATTCTATGGCAACTTTGACCATGTGAGCCACCTCCATCAATTGGCTTTTGGCCTTATCTACCTTCATGATCCTTGTTGCTAGCTATTCCTCTAACTCCTTTACCTGTTGCTCCAACATTTGCTCCTTCTGTTACGCCTCTTCCTCCACGGTGGTCACCTTGGCCTCCAAGGCCAATGTGCAAGCTTCCTCAACATTGGATAGTCAAGTCGGCTTGGCCAATTATGGTTGGAGGTTCTTTGAATACTTTCGTTCGACTCTTCCTTGACCTTCTATAACATCCTAAAGGTCTCCACCTTCCTTGCCACTACTAACTCGATGGACAATATATAGCGCTTTGCAACATAAAAGATGTCATAGAAGGCTAACTCAATACTGTAGAGGCCTTCTAGAACTTGGGAATCCCTCCTTTCCATCCTTGGTGGTACACCACACCATGCTCTAAAAATTGTTGGAGTCTCCCCCGCTAGGCAACCTCGATTGGTAAAATTATGAGAAAATTTTGACTCATAGCCCATCTACACAAATCCACAGATCCACCGTACCTCCTAGGCCACTAGTGGGGAGTGGCCAACCATGAGCTCCTTTGAGATCACTCCCACTTGCATCATCAGTCTCCCCATGTGCTAGATTTATTCTACATACCGTTGCACCGTACCTACAAGATCTGATGGATACAGTTGTGATATCTTCATGACCAAGCCAAAATTGGTGGAACCATCCTCTTTCTCCTCTTCGGTAGATGCTAATGGTAAATCCTCATCATCCACCATGGGCGTCTCCCTCAATGTCTTCCTCCCACTATCATATACTGTTACTACTAGCTCTATCTCTCTTATAACCATTGATTGATGTTGGTGTATCCCTTCCTCTTCTGCCATCCTGGCACTAATGCTCTCATGCATCTGGAGGAGTGGGCCTCCCTCATCCACACCATCATCCAAATCCTTTGAAGGAATTGGTACTGGCAGCTCCACAACCTCAATCGTAAAACCAATAGACCCAATCCAATAATCTATCTGTGCCACTCCTAGTGCTTTTGGTGATGTAACAAGGGGAATTGACAATTCAGTTAATGGGGTGATGTGCTCCTATGTTGTAATTGTTCCCCATGTAGTCACTAGACTAGTGGTTTGCAGTAATGCTAGTGGTCTCAGTATTGGCATGTTTGGCAATGTGATTGGCATCGAGGTAAGTGGTGGCACCAGTCCTGGTGGTGTATCTCCTAAAACTGCCAAACCTGGCGGTGTATCACCTAAAATTGCTAAACCTGGTGATGCATTTCCCAAGACTAGCAACCCTGGTAGTGCATCTCCTGAAACTATCAACCCCGATGGTGTGGCTGAAACTACCAACCCTAGCGGTGCAACTGAAACTACCAACCCTAGTGGTGCAACTGAAACTCCCAAACCTGGCGGTGTGCCTAGCATAGAGGCTACTACCCTAAGTGTTTGCCATGCACTAATTAGTGATGTCGGGAGGGTAAATGTCACAACTGACAGTGGGCTCCCAATGCTGATTGGTAATGTTGAAAGGGTAAACCCCATCGAATGGAAGGGTGGTGTCACGACCGCCTCCTCTATCTCCATCTTTGGTGTAGTCTGAGCGTCAACTGTTAAGGATACTTCTTCCTCTGTCAGTGAACTAGCAGCTAATGTCAAAGAAGACAAATCCATCAGTTCATCTTCCTCCTTTTTCCCGCTCTATGTTGATACTTCTTCCTTCGTTGATGCTTCATTTCCCACTGACACCTCCTTGTGTTTCCTTTTCCTCCTTGCCTACAAGGAATTTTCACCAACCTGTTTGAGCTCCAACTCTATCTAGTAGAATGTCGTTGGAAACCCTGGATCCAAATGGGTAGTGTTTGGAGTCGGCCCCATCTACCCTCTTATACTTGTGTGTGGATGACATCTAGAAACAAGGTAATCGCCTACTACATCATGTAAAAGGCCTTGTGCCTCTGTGATAAGAACTCTCTCATGCATTCTGAAAGCAATCGCCCCTAATTATAAACCTTGCCCATGCTCAAGCCAATCATGTAATCCACCATCCAAACATCGATATCTAATGCTCGGCTGCGACTGCCAACCTACACTTCATCAAGTCCAAAAACAAATTCCATTATGGAGTTGCTAAATAATGTTTGTGCAACCCCCTATTGCTACTATTCCAGATGTTTTCCTTCTCCTAGGTTGTCAAGTCACTTCGACAGACTTTCTTGATAATGGCCTCTTTATGTTGTGCATCATTTTTCCAGGTTTGTTGACCCCTGCTCCTGTTTCTGAGATGTTGAACACTCTCTCGAAGTCTTGTAGCCAAAATGACACTGTAACTGCACAACCCCTGTAATCCAAAATGGACCTATGTGAGTGTTAGTAGTAATTCTCCACCATTTCCTTCAACTAAGGCTCAAACTCCTGAGTGTTGAAGAATGGCAATAGTACTACCTTGTCTACCCGAGCACGCCTTAGTGCAATTTTGAGGACATGATCGTTGGTCGTGTTCCTCACCATTTCTTGCAAGTCAAAATCTCTCAGGTCATGGTTTCTACTCCTATGTTTGTGTTCATGTGTTTCTTATTTGCAACTAATGCCACCTTCAACTTATACTATGTTATTTTCTTTCCCTTGTCCATATTGTCATTTTCTGAGTGTTGCAAATCAATTATGTTTCTTTTCACCTAGAAATTAATTCTTGGCATGAAATAGTTACTACAACTATCCATACCCAATTTTTGTGTGCTTAAGTTGTACAGATACGAGATTTCCAATTTTTGTATGATCTACTAGCATTGGAAAATATTAAAAAGTATGTTTTGGGTGGTCTGGTTGATCCGTATGATGGAGAACTTATTTTTCCATACGCTATGAAGACCATGTGTAGATTTTCATACGATGTGAGGATGTGTAGGGTCTCATATAGTTTGGGAGCCTTGTGCAAGCCCTACAATGTGGAGAGTTGCAACATGACTTTTGTATTTTTGAAGATGTCGTAGAACTTCCTTGGTTGTATGATGAACTTGATTGGTTGTACGTTGAACTTGTTTGGTCGTACGATGAACTTGCTTGGTTGTACATTGAACTTGCTTGGCCTTATGTTGTGATACGTGGGCCATCCGGTCTTCTTGAATCTTCCTTCCTTAGTCTATACGACTTCTTTTTGTAGTGCCTTGTTGTGTTCTATATGATGTTTCATGCGATGCCTCTTTGGTTTCCAATGCTTACTAGGCCATGAAAATGAAACTATTCCCAAAGGTAAAATACCCATAAACCAGGAAAATCAAGGTCTCTTTAGTGAGATTTTAGAGCAGAATTTTCATGAAATAGAGAGTAACATAGGGGACAAGGCTGCCAATGGGACTGAGAGTCATATTTGTAGCAATAATTTGATTCCTATAATTCACAAGGCCTTGGATGCGTGCAAATGATCTCGTCCAAAGAAAGGGGCTGCAAACACTTTCCCGGCTAACCCATGGTATTATGAAGAGTGTAAGACAACCAAGAGAACTTTGAAAGAGTGTGGGTTGAGCAAAGAAAAAGGGAAGAAATGTGAGAAGTTGGTGCAAACAAAAAAAGAGACGTATGTCAATACAAGAAGGAAAGAGTTAATTTCTCTTGGAAAACACAACCCCAAGGGTTTTTGGAGGGAGTTGCAACAAAAGAGAAAGGAGATTGAGAATAACATAACACATATTCAATGGTTAGAATATGCAAGGCACCTTTATGACAGAACCCAGGGGAAAAATTCCCCTCCCATGGTTAGTACGTCAAGAGAGCTTTTCACGGTTGAAGATATCAAGCAAGGTATAAAAAGTTTAGAAAATGGTAAAGCAATAGACATAGATGGGCTGCAAGATGAATTCATAAAGTGGGGAATGGAAACCCTTGCTCCACACATCAAAACATTGTTCAATGATGTTACTCGAGATGGTTTTCCGTCGGGATGGAGAACTAGTGTCGGCATCCCTCTCTACAAAAGTGGTGACATTGATAACCCATCCAACTACCGCACTATTATGGTCAATCCTATTTTTGGTAAGCTCTTTGGGAGCATGTTAGAGCGTAGAATCAACAGTTGGGCAGAAAAAGAGGGAAAACGAGCAAAAGAGCAAGCTGGTTTTAGGCCTAAGTACTCTACCATTGATCACTGCATCACTCTTAGGCACCTGATTGAAAAAATATGGGACACTCAAGGTGAAGAAGCTCTTCATTGCTTTGTTGATTTTAAAAAATCCTTTGATACGATACCTAGAGACAAACTGTAGAACATAATGGTTGAATTAAATATACCAAACAAGTATAGGGCTGCAGTCCATAGGCTTCATGAGTAGGTCAAAGCTAAAATCATAAGTGAAGGTATGTCTGAGTGTTTTGGCAGCGATATCGGGGTCAAACAGGGTTGTCCTCTATCACCCACTCTTTTTGGTCTATACATTGACAAGCTAGAAGATTGGTTAAATGAAATGAGCAAAGAAGGGGGTATTCAATTGGCTGGTATGTGGTGAATTTGTTGCTATATGCCGATGATCTTATTTTAATCTCAAGATCTGCACATGGTTTGAAATAACTTTTGAAGGCCTTAGATCTATTTTTCCAGGAAGTGGGAATGCAAGTGAATACCACAAATACTAAAATCATGATCTTTCCCCTAAAGAAGAAAAGGAATCATGATAACTTCCTTTTTGAAGACAACCCTTTGGAGATAGTAAAAGAATACAAATACCTTGGAATTGACTTTCACTATAAGCTCGGCTGGGAGACTAGTAGAACCAAAAGGATACAAGGAGGTTGGAAAGCTTCTTTCTTACTTCAAAAAAGGTGCAAGAAAGCTGAACTTTGGGATTGGAAGACTAAGAAAACCCTCTTTAGTTTTCTGGTGACTCTGGTGGTTCTTTATGGCTATGAAGTGTGGGGTAGCATCATGTCAAAGTATCGGTGGAGACAAATTGAAAGAATTCAAAAGCATACCATCACCTGCAACCTTAAAGTCAAAACCTCAGTCCCTTATGATATTCTCTTGGCTGAATCGGGAACCTTTCCATTGGAGGCTTCAACTATAATTTTCTTGCTAAACTACTTAAAGAAGGTTGAAAACATGGATAACCACCGCTGGCCCAAAATAGTTGTTAAGGAGGCCTTAAGCCGTAGGAAGATAACATGAATGGAGCAAAATGTCAAATGGTTGAGTAAATGGGACATCGACTTGCATGAGTGTCCTAACACCAATGAAGAAATTAAAAATTGTGTTACAAAAAAATTCATGACTGCCATGTGGACAAAGCAGATTGGACGAAAAAAAACACACTATGTCAAAGAGTTCAACCCAACTTGGGAACACGGTGAAAAAACTTATTTAGGGGCAGCTATTAAAGGGAAAGCAAGGTTTTTTATTGCTCAGTTGAGGACCGGGTCTCATCATCTTAGGTGTGAGACCGGAAGGTGGACTATTCCTAAATAAACATGGGAGGACAAAATTTGCAAGTTTTGTAGCAAAGGAGCGGTGGAGACAGAATGACACTTTATACAAGAGTGCACAGCCTACGAGGATCTTCGTACTCAATATGTGGACCACCTTTTTTGGTCAAAATTCATAACAGAAGGTCCAACGTCGAGAAGAATTTGGAGTTTGTGTAGTTTATTCTTTGTGATTCTCGATCCCTTAGACCGTTTCAGTCTTGTGGATGGTATTAAAATCTCATTCATTCATTCTTGAATCGCGATTCCTTCCTTTGTTTCACCTTTGCATGATGACTTCATGCCATGTCTCCTTTGCTCGACTCACCTTATTTTGGCATTCTTTAAGTCATACGACCCTTTTGGTCAATATGCACACTTGACAATTTTTTTTATTTTAATTTTCCTTTCTTTTCTTTTAATTATCTCCACCCCCTTTAGTTTTTTAATTTTTTTCACTTCCACTTTATTGTTTAATACTTCCGCCTTCTTTAATTTCTTATTTTTTCCATTTTTCGTTCTCTCGCTTGATTTTTTAAATTTTTTATTCTTCCTTGGTATTTTTTCTATTTTTCTTAAACCTTTCATCCCCTATCTTAATTTTTCCATTTTTTTCTTTTCTCTCTGCTCTCTCTTTGATTTATGTTTTTTCTCACTTTTCTCATCTTCTCTCTCCTCTCTCTCCGATTATTATTTTTCTAACTTTTATCATCTCTCTCCTCTCTCTCATTTTCTCTTTGTTCCTTTGTCTTCGTCACCTTTTCTAACATTTAATTGTGACACATAGTACCACTTACATGTATAGGGGGTCTCTTGTAATAATACTCAGCATAGCATGTACCCATATACTTTAAATCAAATCATTTGTCAAGTAGGGAAGCAAGACTGATACCTTTAAAATTATCGTCGATATATCTTCCATCATACTACTTATACCACAACATTATCCCTTCAACTATCGGTGGCCTGGCTAGATTTGGTATGACTCTCCATAGCCCGTCTTTCATCACCACCTTCACTATCCTTGTTGTCTTTTGCCTATTCGTTCTCATTTTCTTCAATAAGTCTTTTGTATACCCATTAACATGTGGCACAAACATATCTTCAGTTATTATAACTTTCTTCAAGCATGGGCCAATCTTCTCGGCATATGTGCTCCATTGATCATCATCCCACCATTCTTCATCTTCGTTGTCACTATCACTTGGTTGGCGCTCACTTCGTTCCTTCGCCACTTGCTCTTCTTTCTCTTTTTGAACTTACCCATCCAACTCCTTGGTGAGATACCTACTCTTTATACCTTCATATAGGGCCAGGTACTTCAATGTCACCCTATTCATCGCCAAAGGGTGGGTGTTATGAACATCATGTTCGTCAGATGCTTGTGCACTTGAGGTACTACAACACCTTCGACTTTCTTATTTGCTAGCCTTCTTCAATGATCCTATCCTCACCTGTTGTGGCCTAGTCTTCCTCTGCAACATACCCATTGCCTCCTAAGCCACAATCCTTCTCTCCCATGGTTTCTTCACCCTGGACAAGCCAATTCTCTCTATTTGTGTATCCAATCATATTTATCTACATAAGTTCTCTTCTAACCTTGTAAATATTCAACTTTGACCCGTTCACAAGATCCTTCAATAGAGTGCCATCTAGTCTTGCTAATTTGACTGCTCCATTTTCTCCCACTTCATGGATTCAGAATGGCCCCAACCACTTGATTTTAAACTTTCCTAGCTTGAGTTCATTACAGTCATTGTACTTCAAGACTAACTGTCCCAGTTAAAAAATTTCTCGTCAAAGATATTTGTTGTGCTAGAACTTTTACCATTTCTAGAGTACATCTGTCACTTACTGAGCCACTACTCATCATTCATCCAACTTGTTCAATTGGGATAATATCTCCTTCAAACTCTTTGTATCCCTTAGTCAGTTCTCGATAAATATCCTTAGGCTCGCACCATGTACTCCATTGGAACCACCACTTCTTGAACATACATCAACTAAAATGGTGTGTGCTTGGTTGTCACCTTGTACGTCGTACGATATGTTCATAGGATAGTCGGTAGTCTATTTTCCTAATCTATGCACGACTTATGAATGATCGACACCAACACCTTGTTTGTGGACTCCGCGTGGTTGTTGGCTCATGGGTAGTACGAGCTCAACAGGTTATGGAAGATTCAAAAACTCTGTTGTCATCAACCAAATAATGTGGTTGATAAAGTGTCCTCCCCAATCATTGGTGATTTGCATTAGAATTTCATACCGTGTTACTATCTGATCATGGATGAACCTTGTCGTACTCTGTGTTGTGTTGTCCATCAACACTCAAGCCTCTGGCCACTTTGTCAAATATTTTGTAGCCACCACTATGTATCAACATCGATGCAATTGACTTACTTTCAACGACCCGATAAAGTCTATTCCCATGTGTTCAAACAACTCCTGGGGTTTGGATAGGTATAAAGGCATGAAGTCTTATTTCAAGGGTTTCCCTACTTACTGGAAGATGTCGTATCCCAAAACCCATTCTTAGGTGTTTGTATGCATTGTTGGCCACCACAGGCCCGCTAAAAGAATTTTCCTTTTTGTGGCATATAGACCCACGTGACCTTCGACTAGACCCTTGTACCCTTCTTTTGAATATGCCTGGTATCTCTTCCTCTATTACAAATCTCCTGAGAATCTGGTCCAACCCTATCTTGTACAACAACCGATTGATTAGATGGATTTTTTTTTCTCTTCAGTACGAGTTTCCTTCATTCTGTTGGTGGCATCTCATTTAGGAATGTCGATGTCGATAGGTACTCCCCAATATTCTCGTACCATGGAGGGAGTACTACAATTTGAAATAGGTGTGCATCTGAGAAATCTTCGTTCACCCCTCCTTCAGTAGGTTTGTCCGACTAGATCCTTGACAATTGGTCAGCTATCACATGGATCTTCCCTAGACATATGATAATCATGAATGTGAATTCTCGAAGGAGTAACAACCATTTTCTCACTCTCCCTTGTATTATTGGATTTTTCACCTAGTACATCAGAGCTTGGTGGTCCACATAGAACGTGAATGGTGTCGCCAACAAACCTAGTGCTTGAATTTTTGCACTGAGTACACCATCCTGAGTGCTTCGTATTTAGTCGTACTATAGTTCTCTGCTTTTGAAAGTAACTGACTCGTGAAAAAATCGGGTGGTCCAGCCCATGTACTTCTACTTGTGCCGATGTTGCTCCAATGGAAAAGTTGGAGACATCCACATGTATGTGGAACTACTTGTTCCAATCGGGGTATGCTAATATGGGTGAACTAATCAGTCGATCCTTCAATTCATTAAACTCCTTTTCTTGTTCCTCCACTCATATGAATAGTTGTCCCTTCCTCATCAGTAGGTCAAGAGAGTAGGAGACTTGTGCGAAGTTCTTGATGAACCTCTGATAGTACCCTATGTGTCCGAGGAAGGACTTTACGCCACTGATAATCTCCAGGGCCTCCATCTGTACAATTACTCTTATTTTGTCTAGATCTATTTTTAGTTCGAATTTGCTCACAAATGTGTCCCAATAGTTTTCCCTATGGAACAATGAATGTGCACTTCTTGGGGTTTAGTGGGATTCAGGCTTCTCTACACCTCTCCATGTGTTCTCTGAGAGCTTTCAAGTGTTTCTCTTTGTCACTGTAGATTGACCAGTCATCGAGGAATGCTTTGAAGTTGTCCACTGAAATTTTGTTGAAGATGTGTAGTATTATTCTCTAGAATGTGGTCGATGCATTACACAACCCAAATGGAATTTGTTTGTACATGTACACCTCATCCTTGACCACGAAGGTTGTCTTCAACTTGTCTTCCTTGACAATGCTAATTTGGTTGTATCCAAAGAACCTGTCCATGGACAATTACATCTTGTTTCCAGCGACCTCTTCCATAATTATGTCAATGAAGGGGATTGGAAACGAGTCTTTAATTGTCACCATGTTTAGACATCGAATTTCAAAAAATATAAATTTTTTCTCAGATTCCTTCTTCAGGGAGATGATGATCAGTGACACCTGGTCACTAACTTCTACCTTGAAAATAATGATCACTTCTAGCATCTTCTCAATTTCATCCTATACTTTTGTGGCCTAATTTTTGTTCATCTTATAGGGCCTCTTCCATACAGGTTGGGCTCTTGGTATGAGAGGGATCCTATGTACGCACAGCTCTAGCAGCATTCTCTTTAGGTCCTTGTATGTCCAAGAAAAGGCATCTTTATACTCCATGAAGATTTTGAATGCGAACACCTTTAGTACATGGTTCGAATCATCAATAACGAGGATCACCTTGGGCTTTCCTTCTTCATCAAGGTTTACTTTCTTTAGTGTTGGCTCCTTGTACTTGATCAATTTGTCTCTTTTGAACTTGTGGGCTGGAATCTCATCTAGTTCTGCCATGCCTTCCTTATACTCATTGTATTCTAGTGGAAATGTCTAGCTGGTTGAGCCCTTGTCTTCTTCCTCTCCCCCCTCTCTGATTTTTAACCTGTTGCATTTTGGGTGGAATGCTTTGTAATCCTCCATTTTACAATGAAGCAGACTATTTAGAGAATTTCCCTCATCCCCCGAGCAACTTTCAAGTTTGAGTACATCCTCGACATTCAGTTCCATCATCTTCCTTCATTCATCATTGACTCCCCTCCATCTAATTCTGATCTGAAGGAAGCCAGTTCTTCCCTCACAACGTGGTCTTTCAAATCAAAGATGTACTTCTTCTCGTGGCTTTCAATCAAGAGTGTGTTCCTCTTCCAATTATGATTTTCCTTGGCAAAAATCAACCATCCTCATCCCAACAATGTGTCATACACCTTCTTCTGCACCAGGACAATGATGAAGTTCAATAGGAAATGTTGCGTGCCAATCAAGACTTTCTATGTCATTAAGGTATCGAAAGGTTTGATGCCATGCTAGTTCTCACCTACTAGGTGGAATGTTGAGGGCCAAAGGGTTGGATTTCCTAAGAATTTCCATGTCTCCTCTGACAGTACATTCACCCCAGAGCGTCCATCGACAATGGTGTTGGAGAGTTCCCTCTCCATGATTTCCATCTATATGATGGTCAACTTCCTCCTGGCCTTCACTTCGAGTAGCATTGGGTTTGTGGCCTCTCCTTCTATTTGTGTTGTATACTCGGTTGGACCCTTCTGAAGGTTGTCTTAGATGACGTTCGTGAGTGCTACTCTCAATTGGGGTATCATTTGCAAAAGGTCTATTACCTTAATTGGTATGGTTGTGTGAAGCACTTGTCGTACGATTTTCTTCTTGGACTCCAACTACAATGACATACTAGACGCCTTGGAGGTTCTTCGCTCTTTCACCATTGGCTCTTCTACTTTCACCCTGGCCTCTCAGAGTCTTTCTCTGTACGAGGGTCTAGATAATTTTCCTTCTTTTTTTGTGTCATTGTGATCTCCCAAACTTCCTCATTGGCTACCTCCAGCATATTGATGCCTTTTTTATTTGGTCAGTTGATGTCTTCATGGTCACTAGGACCACACCATTTACACAACCTTTCACCCACACCTTGACCGTTCTGGCATTCCCTAGAAAATTTACCCCATTTTTGGCACTTTCAACATTATATCATGGGTCTACCTTTGTTTTTGTACTAGATTTTTCTTCTTGGTGTAGTATTGTTACTTCTCTAATTATTGTGGTAGACACCAAGGGATAATGCATTGTTGTTTTGAGGATTCAGTGGTGTGGTCGGAGGGGTTGACTATTCCCCTTGTGCAAAAAACACTTATGAACTCCTTGTTTGTAGGTTGTATGGGCACTCCTTGATGGAGTGTCCCATAACTTGGCAGATGTCACAGAACATTTTCTTCGGCCAGTTTGCCTTTGTGTGACCTTCTATTTTACATTCGGTACACCATAATTCATTCACCTCCTTTGAAACTTCCTTGTCAGATTTTAGTTCCTTCAACATCCTCATCATGTCTAGACGGAGGGCTTGTATGGTTTTTGACTCATCTTTTCTCTCCCCCGTACTTTCATCATCATTTGTTTTCCTTTTCCCCCATGAGGATGTCATGTTTTCACTCTCGACATCCATCGAACGGTTATATGCTTCAAAATACGAGGATGGAGGTACCACCTTCATTTTCTTTTGGAGGGAGGGAAGTAGTCCTTCAATAAACCACCTCTTCTTCAAACCATTCACTGGTTGTGTCTCTAGTTTCCCAACAACTCCTTGAGTCTATGATTGTAGGCTCATACGTTCTCATTCTTCCCCTACTTTGTGTTGTAGATTTTTGCTATACTTTCATTTCCATCTCCAAGGAGTTTAAACTCCTACTCAAACGCCCTCTTTAATGTTCACCATGATACTTTGCGGTTTCCATCTAGTTTTCTAAACCAATTGATTTCTACACCCCTCAATGGCATTGGGAATTCCCTCAGCCAATAATCCACATCATCTTGCCTGTTGGCTATCCAAATGGTCTTGCAATGTCATATTGGATCTTCTGACTCATCCCCCGTGAACTTCGGTAGCTTTTACCTTTCAGCTGGAAGAGTCACCATCCTTCCCCGATGCCCTCCTTGTGTATTAGACCTGACTAGACTGATTCTCTTGCAAAATTTCAATGAGTCACTTGAACTCTCAACCACGTACAAGTATCTCCCATGTCTTATGTCAGCATCCTCGACACCTCAAGTCTCCTGGGGTTCATTTTGGTACTCCCTCTACCCTAGGGTCTTAGGATTATATCTTCCATTCCTCAGCCATTCACTGTCATCCGATATGGACAACTCTCAAATTTTTTGAATACTGCTCTCGAGTTCTTCAGTCACTTCATTTTAATTTTCATAAATTTTGTATCTTTCTACGTATAGTGTCTTCAAGGGTTCTTTGTCCCTTTCCTCAACAAGAATTTGTTGTGCTCTTATGATAGATTGGTCCATTCCATCAAGGTTTTGGTCTACTCTTGTAATAGATTGATTTATTTTAGTTATATCTTCATGGATTTCTTTGTCGATTTTCTTTAGCCTTCGTTGTCGGTTTTCTTTCTCCTATAATCTAAGTGATTGTTGAACCTTCTCTTCCTGTGTGTCTTGCCCGATCGGTACTCGATTCATATCTTTATTAGGTTATACGAGCATTAAAAGTTGGTCAATCGATCATTGGTTGTTGGGAGTAAATCTTCATCTAGTATCACATTCTTCCTCTACCTACTTGGTTCTCTCCTCATACTGCTACAATATATGTTTACTTTGGAGATCCTAGTCACTCTTCACCCAAAGGTCCCGCAAGATGATGAAATTATGGGCTAGCAGCCTTGGAAGATGGTTGAGGAGATGGTTGACCTCATCATTCACTTGTAGTTTGTCCTAGATGAATTCTTGAGGGATCTCTCTCCTAAAATATTTCCTATGTATGTGATCCATTAACGATATGTCCCATAGGTTCACCAAATTCTATGTTAAATTGTCTTCCCTTTCTTCGTTTGTTTGTATAGGTTCTTCTGTTGGTCAACCCATTACGATGTCATCTTACCATCAGGTGATTTCCCTAAGCACTTAGGAAACGATGCCAATTTTTTGCCTCATAAGATGTATTTCAATGCACTGTGAGAGTAAACTAAGTTATGCACATAACATAGATACGTACAACATATTCCAGATTACCAGATGCATGAAATAAGGAATGCTTCTATTCATTTGTCCAACAATAAAGTATCAACATTATAATAACATCGATTTCAACAGTACCATCATCATAATAATCCCAACCACAAGGACTCCAGTACATATATCCCTCAATTGTGGTTGAGAAACCAACCATCATGGCGTTTCATAACAAACCATTGACCACTAATCGAGACTTAATTACCCAAGCACATATGACATACACTACATTAATTATTTTGATTACAACTATACTTTTATTGAACACAAATAACTCCAGCCGATTGTGGCCAACTAAGCTATGGCTGACTACAACTAAGACAATGACCACTTATAGTTAGTCAACCGAATGACTATAAAATCCTCATAAAGCCTTTGTAAGGTATCTTTTAGCATAATAAAGGAAATGTATGGGTATGCTCATGGATTATTAAGTAGACTCACTTAATACTTTGCAACCATTTATTATTTTTCTAAATGTATGTGCAAAACTCAACTTGTCTATGCTTTTTGAAAGGCACAATATTTTTGTGGTGTCCTAATTAAGGTATCACCTTGGTTTCAATTATTTCATTTTTTTATAAATTCAAAGGCTCTATTTCCCAAGTGGATAAAGGTATCAATGTGTTACTAGCTCCTTCTCCCCATCATCCTCTACACACTAAAAAAAATATTATATGAACATATTTTAATTTTATCCTTTCTAATGTGCTCTAATTGTCATGCCTAAATGTATATATCAACATAAGGGGTTATAATAAAACACATTCTTAGAAACTCATACAATTTATTATCTATTATAATAACGTTCTTAAAACCTTGAGCTTCCCAAACTAGCATATAGGCATGAAGTGACAACTAGAATAGGGGTGCACCATGCAATTGGTATGATTTGTGTCAAGGTAATTATTGTGCTTATGTGGTAATATATATTGCAAAACCTTAGGGAAACCCCCCTTGGTCTAGAAAAGCTAAAAGTGAAGAAAATCTTACCCACCTCACTAATTGGTCCTTAGTTTCCCAAGATGAATATAGGTTTAGTGGATATTCTTCCAAGGTTTGACAATTCTGGCACTTGTAAGATTTTACAACCTTAGCGATTTGAAACATACAACTCAAATCACAAATAAATTGTTGTTATTTTCATGGATGATATTATGGTATTTCTTTTGAAGGCCTATGCAACTAAAAAAAGGAGGGATTCTTGTCTAGTTTTTTAATTGCTAGTTGTTCGAAAATATTTTGTCTCTTCCAAGTGAAGAGTGGTGATTGTTTCAGTTAACTCATAATTAATAATTAATTTTAAAATACTTTGTGATGGAGAGAAAAAGACAACTCGAGTATTAACAAGGATAAAAAGTAGCTTTGAAACCAGTGCATGAGGATATTCATCTTGGGAATATCTAAGTAATTGCAAGTCACTCAGATATACCCCTCAAATATCGAAAGTTTGTTCTATAGATAGAAATGATTTTTGCATTGATTTTAGAAATCAACACCTATATACTTCTAAGGATTCAAGTAGCAACATAATAAAAATATATATATAAATTTGTAGGATTGAATATAAATAAATAAATGATTTAGAACTATTGGTAGAAGGGAAAGGGATACATATGGTACTGCATATCCTATTTACTAGTCTTCCCCTTCTCCCAACACTTCATATGATTATAATGATGAACTAGATGAATTTCAAGATCAACTCAGAGTGGAGACACAAAGAACAATGCTAACTATTTTCGATTAGAGAGAAACCATATGCTTCTTAATGGGATGAATATGGATAAATACTACGATGCATAAAATATTGGTATGAGTTATTTGAAAGTGGAAACATATGATACTAGTCATTATCCTCTTCTTCCCAAGATGTCATGCAGAGAAGAAGTTGAAAATGATAAGGTGTTTTATAACGTTAAACAACAACAACAACTTATTACAAACATTAGGTTGTGGGAAGCTTAACTTGCCACCCTTAGGAATCTAAATTCCCTCTCGATGAATAGAGAAAAATATTTTCCTTATGAGGAGGATTTTTCTAAATACTATGAAGAAGAGGATGATCATCATGATGCATTGAGATATAACACCATGGATGGAGAATATAAATATAGTGATTGTGATGCAATTGATATGTGCTTTCAAGTTGTGCATAGTATTGATGTAGAACAATATGAGTTTCATTCAAACAACATAGAACACCCCAAGGAATTCATCTAACTATCCCTATAGTACAAGATATCATGTGAAGATATGAAAACCTAATTGGATGTAGCAATGGTGCAGTTAAGAAACGAGTTATCAATAAAGAGTTGAATATGTGCTTGCACTAATTAATGATATTGTTGCTAAATCAAAGTAAATTTTCATAGCAACAAATAATAAAATCAAAATGGGAAAAATATAAGATCGGTGAAAATAGTTTTGTGACGAAGATGATAGAGAGAAATAAGGATCCAATGCAGTAATGGTTGGTGAAGAAGAAATAGGGGAAAACAATTCATGGACATGAAGTTTTAGATGGAGAAAATTTGAATGATGAGCCATAATTAGTTCTACCCTAGCCACTGGAAATGCAATGTGTGGATGAAGAGGAAGATGTGTGCATGATTTAACATTCAATTGAATTAGTTCATGAAATTGATTATATGGGGTGTGTACATATTTATGATGTCAAGTGTATATAGAAAACTAGTTTCTTTTATTTTTTCCCCTATTTATCCCTACCATTGATAATGAAGATACTAATGTGTGTTTGCATGAGTGTGGCGAAGACATCAATACATATGGTGATGAGATTATTGGAACAAATTTTAGTACATTAAATTATTTTTAGTTTGAAGACCTTTCCCTTCAAGAATGTGAATATGGTGATCATGTGAATGAATATGAAATCTAATTTTTTGGTGCAAAACTTATTGTCTTCCTCATTCAGAGTTTTCTTCAATGGAGTCACCAAAGATTGTTGTTCCTGTGATTGAGGAAGAAGAGATTGAAATGATGAGACAATTTTAAGAATTTAGTTATTTAATTGAGGTGTCTCATCATTATAATATTTGTGTTGATGAAATGTACATCAACAAATATGACAGTGAGGTATGTTGGTTTCTTGTTGTCCCTAGAATGAGTGGAATTTCTCGTATGAATATTTTATCCATGATAAAGATGTAACTTTTGATGTTGGGGATGATGGGGTGCTCGAGCTTGAATATTTCACTTAGGCCCAACATATAGTTGACAATAATGTTGAGAAAAACACATTTTTGAAAAGGAATATCAACATGTTCCTCAAGTCAATGGTGTTCTAGAGTTCTAATCCTTTCAGTTGGATTTGCAAGAGGGAGACCTTCTTTACATAGATTATCAATATAGTTGGGAAAATTTGTATTTTTTATGTGAGTTGGAGGTATTTTGTTTTGGTCTCAATTCAATAGGATGGTCAATGTGTGTGACAAAAATGCACTCATGTGTGAGGAAGGTCTTCTTTCCTCCATGAGTTCCAATTTTTTTGATGTTAACTTGGTTTTAAATGTTTTTACCCCTACTATCATCTGCATGCATGATACATCATGGAATAGGTTCAACATCTATTATTTATGGTTTCCTTACAATAGTGATATTGAAGTAGAATTTTCCTTCACCTCTTAAGCAACACTGGTAAGTTGATGCATATAGATGGAATGTTTCATTTTGTATGGTTTGATGTTAAGTACAACTATGGTCAAGCATGGAGGTTAGCTCCTTTAGTAGGATTATCTTTGATAGAGACAAGTGTATCTAGTAGCTTATTCATGGCCATGTGCCATGGGTATTCATGCAAGATGTGACCTAAAAAATAATGTGGTACATTTTGTGTGCAACCATAATTTTTATGTCCATATGCCTCCATGTCATTGGTAGTTGGTTATTTTACTTCATTGTAAACAATGTGCCATGTTCTTGTATATATTGTAGTCTTTGTGTAGTCATAACCCTTGTTTGTCACAATAAAATGTGAGTCAATCTCAATCCCTGTTTTTCCCCATTTTTTGTCTACTTTCAAAGATTTGGATTCTCATTATGCCTACAAGAGACACACATCCCCAACTAGAGACATTGTTGGAACCTCAATTTTATGTGTCTAATTTTTCTTTGTTGTTCTCCTTAAGTTGTGCATTTGACCATGTCCACCTTTTGTTAATAATAGATCTATGAAATCTTTAATTAGGTCCCCTATATTGAGTAATTGCCTAAGGGTATTCATCTAAAGTGTCTTTGTCAAATATACCTAGTAAAATTTGTTATAGGTTGCTTTTTTAAGTCAATACCTTGTAATTTGGATTTTATTTGAGTGAATCCAAATTTTGGGATTTCGAAGTTTCTCATACAGTCACACTTGTCAAAATTGTCATCCTTGGCATGCCTTCCTATCAAAATTGGCACCCTTGGCATGTCTTCCTCAACAAATCTGATTTTCCCTTCTAGGCCCATTTTCCTTGAAATGTGATATTTTGGGTTTGGTCATCCATGCATCCTTTCCTGAATTGCCAACTTTCCTTCCCAAAAAAATTACTTTACAAATTTCAGTATTTCAAAGTTTTCCATACCTTTATGCCTACTAGACTTGTCATTGATGAGATCTAGAAATGTCCAGTTTCCTTGCCTTAGTTCTATAATTTTTATCATATTTCTAGTAAGTTTCAAATACATTTCCAAACCTTTTCATATATTGATGAATGATTGTGTGATCATTGAATGTCTATGGAATTTAGTGGAGTTTTAAAATTAATTATGGTTTTTAATAATGAAAAATCCTCTGGGAATAAAACGAATCCCTACAATGAAGGACCTGCAACCTACAACAAAAGGACTTTTAGCCTATAGTAGAAGGATGTCGATCCACCACAGTTAGAGGAGGTGATCAACTACAACACATGAATTTTTCTTGAAGATGATGTAAGAAATAGTCAAAAAACGTGAACATGATTTATTCATGGATCACTCAATATTTTCACTACTTATTATTTAATTATGGAGGAAAGAAGAGGCTTTTTCTAATAGTGCTTAGCAACTTGCAATAAAATCTATCTTGTTAGGTGTGTTTTAATTTATAACCATCTTCTTAATTGATGTATAATCCTTATCATATTCTTACACTCTTACTCCCACTTGTTTTTGTTTTACTATTGAATTGAGATCTGGTCCTCTTTCTATGTTTTTGGAATATTTGGTAGTTGCTTGAAATTTGTTTTTAGTTTTGAAATAATAGAACTCTCACATATCTTGTATATGTGTGTGATCTTGTTAAAGACCAAGCTAGCTATGTTTTTGTATGAAGTAGATTGAATATAAATCTTGTGATCAAATACTATGTTCTTAATACTTTGTATGTTCAAACTGTAATAAAGAAGAGTATACCAATTTCATGAATCTCTAAGTTAGGATTTGAATGAATACATTTTGGATTGTAGCAATGAGCAATAAAGAGCCACTTGAGGTACTACAAAATCCATGTTGGTTTAGATTATTAGTAAATTTTTGAATTGTATTTTCTAATTCACATTATGTTGAGTTTCTAATAGATAATTGAATATTATTGAATCACACTACAACATAGAGAGTCATTAATTTATTGTTTGTGTAGAACTAGTTACCTATATAAATTATTGTAATTACTTACAACAATTAATACTCACCTAATCTATTTTCTTAATAGAAGTTATTTTAGTTAAGTTTCCTTTAATTAGAATTGTTTATGTTACTTTTTCTATACTCAATTGATTAGGAAGGTTTAGAATTCTCAACTACACATACAATGCCAACATTTCATGATTATGATTGCTTGGTTGACAATTTAAATGAAGCACATCCAAGACAATGAATTTATTAATATAGGATCTATTTTCTCATTAAGTTGTATGTATGTTATCTACATCATTTTTCTGGACATAGGGAAGCTCTTCACTCATCCTTGGCATTCCTTCCCCAACAAGTTTGATTTTTCCCCTCTAAGCCCATTTTCCTTAAAATTCAAGATTCTATGTTTCATCATCCATGCATCCTTTCTTGAATTTCCAACTTTCTTTCCCAAAATTTCCACATTACAAATTTTGGGATTTCAAAATTTCTGATATTATCATTTTAATCAGACCTTTAGGGTATTTTTTCCCTCATCCCCTCTGGCATGTAAAGTCTCAAAAATCTATTGCTCGAATAGAAATCCTTACCTACATGAACCAAGATGTCATTAATGGTATCAAAATAAATATGATTTGACAATTGATGAATCTTAGAGACCTCTTGTTACCTTTGGGCCCTGTAAGACATGAATAATGTACAAAAGAATATGGTTGATTATGTAAAATGAATGGATTCAAGTGTATGGCCATTTGAAGGTGATACAAGAAAACATGGGAATCATGCACAATTATAGAGGACCATGGTTATTTATCAAAGGTCTCTAGATGGTGTTGCAATATATACTTTATAAATTGATCAAAAAGGAGGTGGGGGCAAAAAAGGAGAGCAGTTGTAGAACCAAAAAAATAGAGATATTCTTAGGAAGCCCTAGAGTTTCAATTTCTAGTTTGGGTACAAGTATTTTTATATTGTAATGATTTGGGTTCATCCCAAATCTATAATACATATTAAACTTTGTGGATTGAATTATTAAAGGAAGAATCAACCTTAGTTGAGTGTCTCCTTGTGTATGATATATATTTCTAGATGTGTGTTGTTTATTTGGTCAACTAGATGACTATAAAATCCTTGAAAAGCCTTTGTAAGGTATCTTTTTAGCATAATGAAGAAAATGTATGGGTGTGCTCATGGATTACTAAGTAGACTCAATATTCTACAACCATTTATTATTTTTCTAAATGTATGTATAGAACTTAGCTTTCCTATACATTTTGAAAGGCATAATTTTGTGGTGTCTTGATTAAGTTATCACCTTGGTTTCAATTATTGTATATTTTGTATGAATTTAAAGACTATGTTGCCAAAGTGGATAAAGGCACCAGTGTGTTACTATCTCCTTCTCCCCATTATCCTCTACACAATAAAAAAAAATCAATATAAACATCTTTCAATTTTATCACTTCCAGTGTGTTCCAACTTCCATGTCTAAATGCATATAAAAACATAAAGGCTTATCATAAAACACATTCTTAGAAAATTATATGACAAGTCATCTATTTTAATAAGGTGCTTAACCTTGAGTTCTCCAAACTAAAATATAGGCATGAAATGACAACCAAAATAGGGGTGCATTGTGCAATTGGTATGGTTTGTGTCAAGGTATGGTTTGTGATTATGTGGTGATATCTATAGTAGTACCTTAGAGAAACCCCCTTGGTCTAGCAAAGTCAAAAGTGAAGGAGGTCTTACCCACCTCATAATTGGCCCTTAGTTTCCCAATCTAAATATGAGTTTAGCGGATAGTCTTCCTAGTTTTGACACCCTTGACACTTGGAAGACTTTCCAACCTTATGGATTTGAGACATACAACTCAAATCACCAACACCTCTAAGATATTATTACCTCACTTTCTCATGAGTTTCATTTTGATCTCATCTCTTGTATGGCTTGTGATAATAATAATCATGTGTCCAATAATGATTTATCATATAATAATGATACATCTAGTTTGATGGGCATAAACAATGATATACCCTCTTCACCTATGCATGATATTATTTATGTTACTTCTATTAAATTTCATGTAATCCATGTGTCCATAGATTCATTTTATTTAAATGTGTCCATATTTCATGCATGATAATGAGTATGACAATTATCAGTTTTATACATCTCATGTTAAACCTATAGATAATTATGATGACTTTTTACATAGGCTTACAACTTGATAATCTATTATCTTCTCATGTAGCTCTTATTGATACTTCATTGCATTATCCTACATTTCACATGATGAAATTATGATCCTTGGTAAGAAAATATTTCATGATAGTTCTATAGATGCCTATTTAAATATGAAGTCATTTTTTCTTGCTAATTATGAACAAATAGATGATGATGTTTTATTGAATAATGTATGCATATTATATTTGAGACATAATTATTTTTAATGGTTTGATTCATCTTGTTTATTATATTATTCTTTTATAGGTTTTTCCCATGCTTTAATTGCTCATTTATTTAGCCCTAGTCCACATGAGGATGGTATGAAATTGGAAAATCCTTCACATGCTTTATCCTTCAATGCTAATTAATTTTTTATCCATATGGATTGGGTATATACCATAAATATTTTTCATGATGCCCCTAGTTTACATGATTATAGCATAGTTGGGAATACACACCAAAGACTAGGAAGAGGCCAAGATGTTACATTGCAGCAGTCAAATTTACCAACTGAAATACTTAATTTACCTCATGTATCTCAATTCACATCTAAAGCATCTAATGAATTTGAAATTATCCAACAAGTACAAAACACTCAAGCTAAAATATATCTATGGGAATGAGCATTCACATGACCTTTTACAAATATATTAGATGAATGAAAAAACATTTAGAGTAGATACATGTTAGTATTGATACTACTATATAATTGGTTATATATTTGATAAAGCCCATTGTCCATAAGGAGCATCATGCTATATGGATCTAATCTAAAAATATGCATAGGAGATTGTTTAAACTAATTGGAAATAGTCATTTCAAAGATATAACCATTTGAACTTACTATTCGAGGATTTCACAATGTGGGTAGATCTTGTATTGGCACCATCTTTCTTGTAATCATTGTTGGATACACATTAGATATTAGGAAAATGTGAAATTAACCTTGCATTCCTATACCATTCATATGTCTCCACATTCTTTGGAATGTGTTCTAGGGGATGTGAGATAAAATCATTAAATAATGACATTATATATATATATATATATTAAAGAGGTGATTAAATTTTAGTGGGAGTTACACAACACAACGGAAAAAATATCCTTCTTAGGCATCCACTTATGGAAGGTGAAAGTTCATTCTCTGGGTGCCCAAGTGGAGGAGGTGTTTGGTGTCCATTTGTATTCCATTGGTGATTCAAAGAGAATCAAGAAGTTATAATCTTGATTGGCTATGGTCTAGGTTCCCACGTGAGAAGTCATGTAAAGGGAATTAAATATTTTATTATGTTTTTTGGCTGTCCAAAAGACAGGCATGGGTTTTTCCAAGTGGTATTTTCCTCTTCTTTTAGGTTACCACTATGGTTTTCCCTCCCAAAATTTTCTATAAATTGGAGCTATGGAATAGTAGTTTCATATGTTGAGTTGTAGGTATAGTGAAGATTATTATTGTATAAGTCTCTTTGAATATTAATAATATTTTTTCCCTCTTTCTCATGTGGATTTTTTTCCTGAAAGGGTTTCCCCATGTAAATTTGGTGTTATCTATGGTTTTCTTATTTTTATCTTAATGTTGTATGTGCAATCACACATAGTCTCAATTTGGTTAATCTAATTTTCAGCTTTCAAATGCATTCATAAGTTTATATTGCATATTATCTTCACCTTTTTTTCAAAATTTGGTATCAGAGCTAACGGTTTTGTTGAGAGAGGGACGACTTTCTCGTAAGTGTTGGAAGTTTTTTCTACAATGGAAAATTTTGTTTTCTGGTAAATTAAATATTTTTTAAGAATATTGTATACCATGGCCTCTACCTCTCATCAGGATATTGAGAAATTCAATAGCATAGGCTATAAGATGTGGAAATTGAATATGGAGGATCTCCTTGAAGAGAGAGATCAGTGGTTGCCAATTTCACAAGAAACAAAACTAGCTGCAATGTTTGATGAATATTATAAGTTAGACAAGAAGGCATGGGGAACCATTCGGTTATGTCTCATGGATTGTTTCCTCTTGAATTTCTCCATAGAATACACTTCATACAAGTTGTGGAAGAGGATAGGTGAAATCTACCAAACTAAAAGTTTAAGTCTAACAAATTATATCTCAAAAGATGGTTGTATTATTTAAAGATGAAAGATTATGATTCAATTGTAAATATTTTAAATATATTTAAATTGATTATAAGTCATCGTGTATCAGTATATATTAAATTAGAAGATGAAGATAAATGTATCTTGTTTCTTTATTCTATTCCTAAAAACTTGGGAAAATATTATCATTGCCATAAGTAGTGGTAATGCAAAGCCAAAGATGGAAAAAATGGTTTCAATAATTCTTTCAAAGGAGATGAGGAGAAAGTATATGAATTTTGGCTCCCAAGATTCCTTGCATGTGCAAGGAAGGTCCAAAGAGAAAGGGCCTAAAGGGGATAAAAAGATGGATAATTCTAAAGGACTCTCTAAAACCCTCAAAAAGAGTAGAGTAAAATGTTGTAATTGTGAAAAAAGAGGGCATGTGAAGGAGTGTAAGAACAAGAAAAATAATGTTTATTTCTTCACAAAAAATTCCTTTAATGATGATTATGATGTTTTTTTAAATTTTAGCTAACACTATTAGTAATGATCCTTGGTGTATTGATTTAGACTTCTCCTACCATATGACTCTTCACAAGGAGTGGTTTACTACATATAAAGCATATGATAGGGGAGATGTATTCCTTAGTGATAACAAAATGAAAAATATTATTGGTTAGGGAAATGTAAAGTTGTGTTTTAGTGATGGGAGGATTAAAACCCTTGATAATATTTTGCATATTCTAGGACTTGCAAGAAATTTAGTTTCAATATCCAAGTTGAATGATTTTGGAATGCATGTGACATTTGTCAAGTTTGGTTGCAATTTGGTAAGAGGGATTTTGGCAATAGCTAAAGGATCTTGGATAGGGAATTTGTTTAGGATAAATGACTCTAATTTTTGTAACTCTACCAATGTAACTAGCACTAAAAATGTATGTATATTGTGGCACCATAGATTGGGTCACATTGGTGAAAAAGGTCTTCAGGCTATTCTTAATAAAACATTGGTTGATGGTATTTCTTATTATTCTATTCACAAAAATAATTTCTATGAGAATTGTGTGTTTGGTAAATAGAATAGATCATCATTTTCTAATGAAACTAATAAGGCAAAGAGATTATTAGAGATCATTCATTTGGATGTATGTGGACCAGTGGATGTTGATTCTTTAGGTAGATATCGGTATTATGTCTCTTTCATTGATGGTGTCTCAAGATATACATGGATTTATTCTATGCATTTAAAATTATGAATTTTTCACTAATTTCAAGGAATTTAAGGCCTAGTTGAGAACCAATCAAATTATAAGATAAAATTGTTGAGATATGACAATGGGGTGAATATTGTTATAGGTTATTTGATGAATTATGTAAGCATGCATGTATTGTTTGGTAGAATACTACTCCTTATAATCCCCAACAAAATGAGGTAGACGAAAGAATGAACCAAACCCTGATGGAAAGAGCTAGGAGCATGTTGAGTGGTGCTAAGCTTAATAGTTGTCTTTGGGCATACGTTGTTGGTACTACTTGTTATTTAATTAATATATCTCCTTGTTAAGATCTTATTGATAAATATCATTATGAAGTGTGGATAGGTATCTAATGCCTCAAAAGGAGCGATCTAAACTAGATCCAAAAGCACATAAATGCATCTTCGTTTGTTATGGTGAGAATGTAAAAGGTTATAAGCTTTGGAATCCTCCATGCCACAAAATAGTATTATAAAGAGGTGATTTTCAGGGAGTTTAGAGCTTACTTAGGAGAAGAACAACCAAAGGAGAAAGATAAGACAAAAATAGTACACTTCGAGACAGATTGAGAAGCAAGAAAATGCACATGTGGAAGAACAATTAGATGGATTTAAACATAGAGAAGAAGAAGAGGGTTTAAAGGGTTTAGAGTGTGATGTTACTTTTCCCCATTAGTTATTTAAGTATTAGCATAAATATTAGAGTTAATATAATTTATAAAATGTAATGTTATCAAAATAAATGTGAGTAATCAATGTAAACTATAAACATGTGATAATTAATTAATTAACATAATAAGTGGAATAACACATCTACATAGATTAATCATATTAATATCAAAATCATATAGAAAATATTCCCAATATTGTCAAATCGATGATTCTAAATACTTATCTATAAAATCACAGAGAAGTAGCTATTCAACACTCAAAGGAATGGTTACAGGTCTAGGCCTTTCACAACAAGGAAGCACCCATGGAGGAATCGGTTCTTACAAAAAACCCAACTTGCCTCACAAGCCTTACAATATAATCAAATTGCCTCACAAGCCTTACGATACAAGAAATCTGTATCACAGGCCTTACGATACAACCCTTTCCAGGACAATCTCAAGTATATGTTGTACCCCAAGTTGGACACACACTGTGTTCTCCTTCTCCAAATGCCTCAATGCCAACAAGTGGCCTTAACCTTCACCCTTTTGTGGCTTTTGAATTCTTATGTTTCTCCCTCTAATTTTGTTCCTTTTTCTCTTCTCCTTGAATGTTCTCCATGCCTCGGTGATTCCCAAACCATCACACCCTTTTACAAAGGTTGCATTTAATAATTATTTAAATAACTAATTATTTTTCCACATTTTTAAGAGAGTTATTATACATATTCTTTAATATCTCTTTTAAACAAAGAATCATCATATCCTTTATTTTTCTATCTCCCTTTTAATTCTAAAGCGTTATTTCATAACTTTCTCTTTTCTTGGGGAAAAAGTCACATAACAATTCTCCCCTTGTAAATTAGTTGTTGTCCTCAGTAGCATGAGATGTATCTACATCACAACTCAAAAAAACAATAATGGAAGAAATTGATATTGAATATGTATATTCTTCATAGTGTTTATATATACATCATCTTCATCTATTTTAATCATTTTTCCAATGAAAAGAACTATATATACATACATATCAAGAATTTACAATCAAAGGAACTAATGCTATTCTATATGTTTAATCACATATATTTCAATTTGATCAATTTTCTCTTATGTAATCCATTTTCTCTAATATAGATGTTTTAGTCATTTACATGTAACTTCAACATTTTAGAAAATTATTATCATGTGTTGACATAACATTTACCTAGTGAAATTATCTTGTGAATAATTTTATTTTATTTTTGAAATGCCTCTGAGCGGGAAGGTGGAGTGCGTCATTCAACGTCCTTCTGCGAACAATGCCTCGATGCAAGCCATTTCTCAACCTTCTGCGTTGGGTGATCTGGCTTCTACAATTGTTATGGATGTGTCATCACGTGGGCTTGGGCCCTTGGCTAGCTGTGGATATTCTGGGGGTGCAACTTTGGGGCCGGACAAGGTTTTTAGTGTCGGGATGTTGAGAGATGCATTGGTTGCTAACGGGTATTTTCCTCTGCCTGATCGTCAGGGTGGGGATCTGTTGGTTGGGGCTCCCCCGACAGGCTCTATGATCCTGTCAGAGTGTGGTGGCGAGGGTTCTATTCCGACTGGAATTGCTTTTGTGGGCTTTGTTCTTGGCTTTGCATCACGGATGGATGTCCCACCTCTTGTTCTTGTTGTTGGGGGTTCTTCGGGTCTGGTGAAGTCCTTCTCTGAGGTATGGGGTTTTAAGGTAGTTGAAAATGAAGATTATTATTTGAAGCAGGGTGTGGTCTGCAGGTTCAATGGCTTGTGGCCTTCCCTCCTAGATCTCTATATATGGGTGTCTACCTCTTGGAAACCGTTGGTTTCTGGGGAAATTGAGCTCTACCCTAGCACTAGGGATTTCTTTATTGCTACCTTCACCTCCTCTACAAAGTGAAACTGTGTGTTGGACCTCGAGGTGGATGTGGGGTATTCATTATCTATCCATCAGGCCTTGGTCTCATTCTTTCAATCCCCTTACAGAGCCGTTGAACACCAAACCTGTCTAGGTTTGATTGTTGAATCTCCCTCTCTAGTTTTGGGAGGAATCATGTTATGAAGCTATTGGAAACACCATTGGATGCTTCTTAATGGTGGACTCTACAACTAGGGAGCTTGGGCATACTATGGTAGCTCGATTGTTAGTCGATCTGGACATCTCCAAACCTCTCCATGGTGATGTAGTATTACTCATAGAGGACATACCTTGGAAGTAGCTCTTAGACTATGAGGGTCTCCCCTTTCAGTGTAGGAGATGTTTCTTGGTGGGTCACTTGGCCTCTATTTTCCCTCATGCCCACCGCAAGGGTGTTGCAACTTGGTGGAAGGATGCTCTCTCAAACCATCTCACGATGGGTTCTCCTCCTTCGGGAGTTTCTTCTAAGAAGTTTGACCCTATTGCGTCTTCTCAGGAACTTATCCCTGCTCCTTTTCTGGCGGTCCTCTCTATGGAGCCACTGTTGGCTTCTACTGACATTGTTATGATTGTGCCTACTCGAGTATCCATTCCATTGAAACCTTCTGCTGTCATTTTGTCAAAACCTTCACATCCCTCATTTTTTGACAATGTTGAACCCTTGTTAGCTCTTATCTCCGCTGCTTCATTGTCGGCTCCCTCGTTGCATGGTGGCTCCTCTCTCGGGGTGGCTTTTGTGGATCCGCCCCCCTCGCCTTTCTTGTTATTTCTCGATTTTGATCCTTCTTGGTCGGTTGTGTTGAGGTAGAAGAAGGGTATCCCCAAATCCATTGCCTCTTCACAGCCTCAGGTTTTGGGAGTCAGTTTGGATCCCCTTGCTTTGGTGGTTGTCTAATTTTTTAGTTGTTCTACAACTGTCAGTCAGCTATTTCTATTTGTTCTTCTAGTTCAAGTTCTATTTTAACTATGATTTCCTTTGGCCCTTTGGGCTTTCTGTGTGAAGGGTACAACACCCTATAAATACTGCTTATCTTATCAAAAACATTTACCTAGTGAAAAATATGCATATCCCATAGTATGCAGTCATGCACCGTTGAACAATAATATATTTGATATACTCAAAATATATTCTAAGATGATAATCATGTATTCTGGACTACATGAGTATCCTCTATTTCCTATATGTCAAATATAATTGAATGGAAAACAAGTAAAAAATTTCTCTAAAAAGAGTTCATATCTTTCAACATATGCAAAAGTTATTGGGTTGATCAAGTCTAATAACAAGGTACAATAGAATAAAACATGGTAATATTTCTAGTATCGTAACAATGATAGTAAACCATTATCATGCATTGAGTAATTTCATAGAGAAACATTAGGTCTGGTATTTCCTTCATGTTAACAGAAGAGCAATCATTGGTTTGATTAAAATGATGATTTGACTAGAATAATAATGATTTGCATAGACTCGTGTCCTATGATATGAGACTCAACAAGGCCATTCGGACTTCCAAATGATGGATAGAGCTCACTAACTCATTTAATTGCAAAATCCAATGAAACCTTCTGAAGAAAGCTATATAATCAGATGTATCGTCGGGCACTTGTGCAAATTTTCATTTTTTTAAAATTTTATCCCCGACGTTCGTTGAAATTTTGACGAAATTTTTTTCTATCTAAAATTTTGACGAACATATTTCATTGAAATTTCGATGGACCTGCAAATTTAAATTGTGGTAGGCATAAACAAAAATGAGCTTGACTATTTATTGCGATAGTGTTTTGCTCGACGATTTTCTTGGGGAAAATCAGAAGAAACTCAAGAAGATATCACCAGGTTGAGGGTAGTCATTGTCTTTTTCCAAAATTCATTTGTGAAGTCAGACTTGTACTTCCAGGTTTGAAAATCATATTTTAAAGCAGCATCTCATTAGATTTCATTTTTAGTCTTGTGCATTTTTAGAATTTCATTTCCAGATTTTAGACCTGACTTCACAAATTCTTTATAAGGGAATTTTTTATAACTGATGGAAAATTATTGATGGATTTGGACAAAGATTATATTTGCAAGGTTTCAATTTTAACCCTAATGATCAATTTTCAATAGATTTGGGAGCCATAGCTAGATAATATCAAAGGTGTTGGTTGTTTTTTACTGTAACCAAGTTTATCTTCTAGACACATATCATATAAAATCTCAGATAATACTGCCTTACAATACCATCAATCTATATTCTAACCCAATACTACTTATCAGATCCTTATATGAACATAGTCACCTATAACCTCACTCAAGCATTTTAATTAATTCTTTGAATTAAAGCCAAAATGAGAATTACACACACCATAACAGTGAGATGAATAGAATAACCCTTGATCATTTTATTCAAGATAATAATATATTCATACAATGGAGATACATGACGTTGAAATGAGTAATTTTCATTCAGATGCTAGTACTGTCTTGAAAATTAAGCACCCATGAAACTCAAACCTACAACAGAATGACATCAAACCTAAGAATAGTATCTTCACTATAATATCAGGCTCTTTAAAAATTTTCTCTACAATGGCACTTAGACTCGACCTAAAGATATCTAACTTGCTAACCCGTATTTCTGATCCCGAAATCCTTCTTATAGGGAAAATGAAGGAGCAACAAGCATCGGACCAGAAATACACCTGTCACTGGTCACTTGGACTGCCTTATGACATTTCAAAAATTCATTACAATAGCTGAGTCTCTGGAGAATCTTCTTGTTCATCCCGTCCACTGGAGAATAACTGTTGCATTTTCCAAACTTCAAAAACTTGCACCAAAACTGCCACCAAGACATAACCAAAATTTTTTATAACCATAACCGCTGAGTTGTTAACTACTAGTTGTAGACTCTGCCCTATTCTTGTTCAGTTAAGTACTTTTCTACCCATCCTTAATATTCCTCATTCGTTGGCCAATTAAAATTTACCACCTCATTTACCTTGGCACTGTAAGGTGTATACTTTACTGTTACTTGATTCGCCTCCCTTTCAAAAGATTCCAAAAATGTGCTAGTGTTAATGATTTTATCCATACTACTCATCAGCATGTCGTAATCAGAGTCATCATAAATCAATTTGATTTGTGCATTGATGGTTTCATCTATCCTATCCTGCCATTGCTACAGTGATCTAACATTTCCTTGGGCATCTACAATATCAGGTAAAGATGTGTCACTCTAGTCATCAAAACTCTTTACCAACTGTTTAATCCTCCTGCTGAAATCATCAAGTAAGGCCTGGAAACCTTGCAATGACTTCACAAAGTCTTGAGTAGGCCTTAATTGTTGAGGCCTATTAGCTGCATTTTGAGAATTTCATTTCCATATTTTGTTGTGCAAGTTCAATATTCTGATTTTAGGAGTCTAACAGTTGGAAATCATAGTAAAATCAGAATTTAATAATTTATGGAATTAGCATTTGTAAGTGTTTTTTGGGGTCATTAACTTTAGACTATCTTCTCTTTTGCAGGGGTGGTTGCATGCCGATTTTTTTTGGTGTAAAATATCATAATTATTATATTTTTTTACCTGTGTATGATTAAAAATTATTGGAGTGTGAGTTTTATCTTTTTTGAAGATCTAAATATTCAAGTTTGGTAAAGAAAAATCATGTCAGATAATATTAGTCTAGAACAAAATGAAGAGACAATTGCTAGATTGTGGGCTAGATTGAAAAGAAAGGGTGATGGGAAATGTTATTGTCCTTGCAATAATTGCAAGGGCTTAAAGACGAGAAGACTTTTAATCACAACAACTGAGAAACATTGTAGGCAGCATGGTCACGTTGAAGGGGGCATGATTATCGTCCATTGGTAAGTTGTTCATTATATCTGTTTATATTGATTGAATTTGTAAATGTTTATATTGTTTTAACATTTGATATAGATATAAAAAATCACTTGATCATGATCATGGTTTATTTATGTCTATCATTATTATAAAGGTGGGGTGCCCTAGGGCACACGATATGAATTATCACGCCTGGAGAATGTGGTTTTGCAAGTGGAGGAACATGGAGCTATGAACATCAAAGATGAAGTTAATGATCCTATGGAAGAAGATGATCATGCGCCAGAAAACACAATTGAAGATGATGGTACAAATACATTGATCCATGACACATGTAGTGGCACATCTGATCATGTTGATTGGGATGACTTTGATGATGTTCATGATTTACTTGTACTTGAGAAGGCATGCAAGCCCCTTTATGAAGGCTCCCAAACAACTCTTCTCTCTACTGTATTGTTGCTGGTGAACTTGAGGGTTATGAATGGTTTATCCAACATAGCAATCTCACGGATGTTAAGGTATGTCATATATGTCATCTTTTTTCATCTATTTTAATTGTTGTTAGTTCATCGCTAGTAAATAAAGGATGAAGTATGTACCATTAATATTCTTTATATTAAGAAATTATTTTTTGTTGTAGATTGATTGGTGAATTTTTGTTACTACTATCAAATATTTTACCTCGCTCATACCAAGATTTATCTGGCATTATGAAAGATATTGGAATGGAGTATCAAGCAATAGATGCATGTCCCAATGATCATATTATATATCATTAACAACATGAATTTGCAACAGAATTCTCGGAATGTCATATAAGTAGATATCGAACAAATCAACTAACAAAAAAGGTGTCTCGCAAGGTTCTTCGTTATATTCCCATTATTCCACGTATGCAACAATTATTTAGGTGTGAAAGCTTAGTGCAATTTATGGATTACCATGCACGAAATAGAAGTGGAGATGAGATTCTTCGAATGCCTGCAAATGGTTCTGCATTTAGGGACATGGAAGAAAAATGGCCACACTTTGAAGAAGAACCTCGTAATCTCAGGCTTTCATTGGCAGCGGACGGTGTCAATCCATTTGGAGAGCTGAGATCTATTTACTCGGTGTGGCCTGTTATTGTTATCAACAATAACATTCCTCCATGGATGTCAATAAAAAGGGAGCACATAATGTTGGCAATGATTGTTCCAGGTATTTGTTTACATCAATTTTCTTTAACGTAGTGGCATCTTATTTGTCTTATTTGTTGCATAATGACTTATATGTTTTTTCATTTAATAGTCATGTACATGAATTTATATATATTGCAGTAAAATGGTTATAATAATTTTGTAATGTTTATGTTCATTCAACTAGGTAAGTACCAAGTTAAAGATATGAATGTATATATTGAGCCTCTTATCGATGAGTTACTAAAGTTATGGAATGGCGTGACTATGTATGACGTATCTAGACCAATATGACAAAGACAATTTGAATTTCATGCAATGTTTGTATGGACAATTCATGATGCCCCAAGGCTAACACATTTTTATGGTATGTTATAACGTTCAAATGCATAAATTTAACGATATTTAATTTTATGAAGTAGATATCATGCATGTTTTTTAAATAACCTATTCATTATATATAATTATAAAAATTGACATATTTAATCCAATTATATATGATTTGTAGGTCTTCAAACAAAGGGAAAATTTGCATGTCCAATTTGTGGTCCAAAGATGAAATCTAGTCGTTCAACAAGTTTAGGAAAGCAGGTGTTTGATGAGTATAGGCACTTCCTCCACAGAAATCATAAGTATCGAACTACTGAAAAACATTTTTTCAATGGGAAAGAAGAGACTACATCAAAACCACGAAGAATGACACCTCGCCTATGGAAGTTGGAATATAATAGAATTAATCATCAAGGTTATACATCGGATCAAATTATTTATCTATCATTTATGATATGTTTTGAATTTATATTTTTATATTGTGTTGTGTTTACTCATGCTGTAATTGACAATGATTGTCATTGTTAATTTGTTTAACTTATATGCTTCATGAAGGTTGTCAAGGCATTAATGGTCGGCTTCCACAGGGACTGAAAAGTTATCCCAGACAATTTAGTAGGTTGCCCTACTATGAGCAGCTACAAATTGTGCATTTATTTGATACAATGCATATCAGAAAAAATATAACAGAAACATTATTGAAAATATTGGATGGAAGGCATGACAAAGAAAAAATTGTCAAAAATTGTAGTGACATTCAGGAAGCCAGTCATGCAATGAAAAATGTCATTCAATTAAATAGCGATGGAGATGAAATTAATATAAGTGCCCTTCCTTAGTTATTAACGGAGCAGCAAAGCAATGCTATAAAACAAGTCATACAAAAAATTTGATTTCCCATAGGATTTGCTGCGAACATAAACAATATCATAACAAAGAAAGGTGAATTTGGGTTAGGGATGAAAACACATGATTGGCATACCTTCATTAAGGTAATTATTCTGGTATATTATATGTATATTTGTATACTACATGTACTTTTCAGTGTATTATGTTTACTACTTCTGGAAAAATATTTTAATGAAAAGATCATTTTATAATTGTTGCAGTACATTCTACCTCTATCTCTCCCAGACAACTTCGACAACAATGTCAAGCAAGTTATATATGATCTTGGAAAATATATGAGATAAGTAGCGATATTTGTTCAATTCGTTGTATATTTTTATTAAATCTCGTTAATATATTTGTGCCTTGAATCACTTGTAGATGGTTGTCATCTAAAGCAATCCATAAAGAAGATATAAATTATTGGAAGAGAAAAATTTCTCATCTAATGTGTGAAATGCAAAAGTGTCTACCTTCGACATTTTTCAATGCATAAGAACAATACCTCATACACCAAGTTGAGGAGATTGAATTGTGTGGACCTATACACACAAGATTAATGTGGATGGTTGAGAGGCACTTGAAAATTTTGAAGGCTTTTGTTAGACAAAGAGCACATCCCGAGGGTTCTATCGTGGAGGGATACATGGTATACCAGACCATGGTGTACATTACTGAATATCTTTCTAAGTTTGCAACAAATATCCATGTAGATTGCATTTAGGATCCCAGCTCCATTAACAAATTCGAAGGGGAGTACCTGATGGGGAAAGGTAGATTGAGGAAAGTGACAGGTAATTATAAGATGGTCATGGAGATTAATTAGAATACATTTTACATTTGGTTTTTATGTATATTGTACTTATTTAATTATTAATCTTCAATATACATCAATTATAAATTAAGGTCGTATACCATGGTAATTAACTAATTATACGTTGTTTGTGAATTTTAATTTTTTTTGATACAGTTGGTCGAGAGTGGGATGCACTACATTTGTACGTCGCAAACAATCTTGATTGGATGGTGGTATGGATTGAACGATGTCAACAATTTGGTCGCGCATTAACATGGGAAGGTGTGGCTTCATTGGTTAAAGAAGCTCATTGTAATGGAGATTCCAATGTTACACCAAGGGCAATTGATTTAGCATATGGTTTAAGAGATAAACAGGTATGTATAAATATATTAAACACCCATATTATTTAATTATTTTCAATTATATTGATGTATATATATGTTGAGATTTTTTTCTTTGCATAAATTCGGCCAAAAATAAATATGTTTATCGACTGACGATATTGCAATAAGTTTTACATGTTTGACATATTGCAGGTGAAACACCACAACGCTATGTGGTGCAATGGTCATAAATTTTGAATCAAAAAGTTGGATGACAGGAAGAAAACTTGTGATTCTAGGATAACTGCAGTCTTCCAGGCGACTAATGTTTCATCTAGAAGTGACATACATCCAAAAGTTTCAGAAAATCAATACTATGGGATTTTGGATGATATACTTGAGTGTGACTTTAAGTCCTTCAAATTATTTATGTTTTTCATCCTATGGTACAGGCTACGATTGAATGAAAATGATACCGAGAGAACTGTTATTGAACATGATAATTGATTTACTATGGTTAATAGAAGGTATTTTGAGCGAGCTGGAAATGAGCCCTATGTTCTTCCAAGCCAATGTGAGCAGGTATTTTACTCAAAGGTTCCAAGTAAAGCGGGTTGGTCATATGTTATTAGAAATGATCCAAGAGGAAGGCCGATAAAGTATAATGTGGTGGAAGAAGAAGATACTGAAGAAATAGAAGATGATGTAGATGATGATTAGGATCAACAGTTAATTGATAATGTGCCTGATGAAGATGTCGAAGAGAAGGAACTAGATCATGATGATGTAGGATTTAATGTTCATGAAGATGATATATGTGTGGATGATGGCATTATCGAAACTGATATCAATGACGATGATGATGATATGACCAATCCTTACAATGTTGAATCTGGATCGGATGATACAGACAAAGAGTTGGATGAAGAAGAAGATCAATGACATTGAAATGTATGAGTTATGTGATTGTATTATCTATTTGATATTAATTTCTTGATAGAATTATATTTGAATTATGTGGTTACATAATTAATTTATGATGTTTTTAATTTTAATTATATTTGAATTATATTAGAATATGTCCAATTAACAAATGTAAAAAATAAAATGGATAAACCAAAAGATGAAAGTGTGAGACCACTGCCTTGTTGGGTGTATGGAGTCTAATGAAGATCTATAAAAGTGTAATCTATGATGGCAATAATTCAAAGTGTTTGGCACACAGATGTAGTTTACAACTTGTATAAATGTGCAAATAAATGACTAACAAACTCTACCTGAGATAGAATGACAATCCTAGTTATGTGATTCTTCTTATTGATCCAATTAATACTCTTCAATTACTGTGATTGACTAGAAGGGTTTAATCTTTACTTGAAAGAACCAAATAATCACATCACACAAATACAACAAATGTGTATCGGTAAACTGAATATATATATGCTTGATATATCAATTTAAATAATGGAAAAGTATCAAAATGGAGACAACTAGATAACTGTATAATTCCACAAACAACTGATACCAAGATTAAGCCACAAGTTCAGACATATTCATTAACTTCATCAAAATTCATACATGCATCTAAGTCTTTTAAAGGAAAGTTTCATTGCAAACTATCTACTATATCTTTCTCCTATCCGCCTATATCTGTTTTACATTATGAAACAGATACAAATATATCAAAATTGTGAAAGGGTGCGTCCTTTGAGAAATGTCTTTTTCTTAACAACAATAACAAACTAGAAATTATGCTCTATTAAGCCACAAATAGATGTTTGATAGATAATCTCGGTAAGCTGGTTGCTTGTGTGTATCAACATCCTCCAGTGCATTCCTTATGGCTATCTCCATTTCGAACATCTCATTCTATTCACATGCATTGTCCATTGTTAAATCATTTCCTGTTGTTCTCTCCAGAATTATTTGCATCATCATCTTGCATTCCTTCATCCATCCTGTGGTAATAGACACTATTTTACTCCTCTTCAATTAAGTACTTGTCCACCCATCTCTAATACTCTTCATCTATTGGCCAGCCAAATTTCACCACCTCATTCACCTTAGTATTGTAAGGTGTTTACTTCACTGCAACCTGATTGGCTTCCCTTTCAAAAAACTCTAAGAATGTGCTGGTGTTAAATATCTTATCCATACTATTTACCAGCAAATCATAGTTTGAATCATCACAAATCGATTTGATTTGTGCATTCATAACTTATTCTGCCCCATCCTGCCACTGTTGCAATGTTTTAACATTTCCTTGTGCATCAATAATGTCTGGAAAAAATGTATCATTCCAGTCATCAAAGCTCTTTATCAGCTCCCTAATTCTTCTACTAAATCATCAGGTAGGGCTTGGAATCCGTTCAATGATTTTACAAAGTTTTGAGTAGGCTTCAATGACTGGGGCCTGTTGTCCACATCAAACCTAGAAGCCTTGTACATAATATCCAAATCATTGGCCCTAGGGATCCATTTCTGAGCCAAAGGCAAAACTATTTCTTGATCCCTATTGATATTTTTTATCCCATCCAAGAATAAAGAATACAAAGAATGTAGAGATGGTAATTTACCATGAACCTTTTCATTAAGATGCCTCAAAATTGTGTCAACCACCTCACTTTGTTTGGAAATTGCATCATCCTCAATCACCTTTAAGGTAGCCTGTAATTTTGTGATCCTATTCAACATTTTCTTCTTGGTGAGATCCACAAAATATTCAACTTCTTCTTCAACTGGCCTTGGTGTAGAACTGAGAGCAGGTGCTTGGGTGGGGGACCCCAGAGTTGAAACAATTGGAGTAGTAGGGCCAATCGATCTTGCAATAGAAGGTAATGCTCTGATACTAGGAGCACTGGAGGATTCTCCCACCTGCCCATATTTCAACCTATCTACTTAAGATTGCAGCTCAACATTCCTTTATTGCATCCTACTATATTCTGCAATTATCATATTGTATTTCTGCATCAGACTCTTCTTTTCAGCCTCTTCTCTCTTAGTTGTCTTTTGGGCCAATTTGGCCACATTTACTGTCAAGATTGTAGCTTTTGTTGTTGAAGTTTCAAAAGCTCTCTTGATGATTAGCCCTCCTATTAGGTGTGGGCTAATATCAGTTACATTTGGCTTTCTTCCTTGGGGTGCCAATGCCCATATGGCCAAAGTTTCATACTCCTCACTGAAGGCAGAGTCCTGCAAAGCTTCCTTAACCTCTTCTTCATTGTTTTGTATAGGGTGCTTGGACTGTAAGATAGCATTGAATGCAACAACATCAACTATGTCCCATTCAAGAAAAAGTAAGACACCATCGTGAGTCACAAGTCTTCTTCCCTCCTCAAGAGTGATGCCTTTGAAATCTTCCATTAAATCGGTCTTGACCTCATCATCATTCTCTTGCTCAGACCTATCAGGTCTCGATTCTCTCCTACTCTTGCATTTGTTTTGGTACTCTTCTAGTTTCATCCTCCAAACTAGTTGCAAGAATACATGAGTCTTTATAAATGCATCATCGTCCAAGAATGCCTTGTAGGCCTCCATCTTGGCATCTTGTACACATTGCCCCTTTACATCCATGTCAGAAAGCACCAATTGTGTTGATCTAGGAGGGGAAGGGATACCAATTTGCATGTCTTGATCAAACACAATTATCTCATTCATCAGATTTTCATGCGCTTCCTCAACTCTCTGCCTCTTAGGGCTTGGCTTTGATGGTAACACTGTAGGATCAGCTCTTGGTGGTGAATCTAGATCCACAATCCTTATCCCTCTGGGTGCTTTGATCCTTGGACCTAGCTGTGATGATGCTTGCATGACTTGTTTTCCCTTCTTATCCCCTTCATCCTCATCACTACTCAAATTCCTCTTTCTCTTGTATAGAGGCTTGTCAACTGGTGGCTGATAAGCTGGCCTTGTTTCTTCAGGCCTCACATCCGGTCTTTCTATACCAAAATCTGATTCCAAACTGACCCTATTGGTCATCAAGGTGCCCATGATATTTTTGAAATTAGCCATTGAGAAGTCTACTCTCTTGTGAAATGGAGTGAACTCCATTAATGGATCATATTTTGGATCCATTTTATGTATTATAGCCAACAACTTTTCATATGCAATCCATTTTTCTTTATTCAACTCTTGCCTATTGAAATCAAACTCATTTCTGATTAGGTCCTCAGGAAAGTTGAATTCATGTGCAAATTTTCCACCTTTAATTCGTTGTCTGAACAATGCAAAGAATCCCTCAAGGTCATGTTGTCTCCTAGGACCATTCCTCAAATTGAAGTCATCAAAAAACCTTCTGAAGTGGACCCATCCTCCCTTGGAACAGACAAAATCAGAAACAACAGTGTAGTTAGGGAACAAAGTCCCCTTTCCTTTCTTTTTTAGGTTGTCCTCATGAATACAACCTACTTGCCACATTACTTCAGCAAACCCCATCCTTGATGGTATATTATAGGGGAGAATATGAGGGGTTCCCTGGAAACCATACATCTTGACAGTTCTTATAGGGTACAAGATGATATCACCCCAATTGTGACACACTTTTAAATTAGGCTTCCTCACCTTCTGTCGGAGGAAGTCATGCAAATATTCAGGGACTCTTGGCACATTTACCACCAACCGATCCTTGATTCTAGAAGCAAAGTAGTTATCAAACTGCACAAAGCTGACACCTCCCCTGTTGTAAGACAAATCTGCACTCCACACCTGTACTGATAACCTTTCTCCATTCACCTCCTACCTCAACTCCATTTTTTTTGAGAAGAAAACAACATTCTTGTATAGGAACATATGCATCAATAGGGAGTACCCAAAAAAAGGAATGCTAGTATCCCCCACATGCAGCTTCATCAAACCCTCATGCATCTTCTCTGACAGGAATGATGCAAAGTCATATACGACAGAGAAGTGGGGATGTTGAATCTGGGCTCCTATAAACATGTACACAACTGGCATCACAGTATTAGGTTTGAACCCTCAAATCCGGCACAATGAATTAAATGTTGCCAGGAAGTGACTGGCAAAACAGCTCAGCCTGAAAGGCTCCTAGTCATTTGGGCTGATAAGAATTATTGAACTACCGTCCTTGGCCAGGTGAGGAGGAAGCAACCTCAATCTAAAAAGAAGCTTTAACCTTTTGCACTCCTCCATCTCCTCAAAATCTATTTGGACTAAGAAAGGGCTATACTCAATCAAATCAAAAATCTGCCAAATCTCATCTGCATTTAGGCTTAGTAGAATTCCACCATAATTATCCCTTATGACCCTTGTCACAGGATCATACCGTGTTGCCACTGCTCTGAGCAAGTCAACATCAAGGAACACATTTGGCACTATTAATTTCCCCATGTCATATCTCCATGCATTAGAGAAGGGGTGAGGTAAGTTTCGTTGTCCATACCATAGCCTAAACATTTCAAGACCAGTCATAGGAATCCTAGCATCCGCAATGTTATAATTTATGCACAGTAGACCTTCACCTAGGGTCTTTCCATTCATTAAAACCAAACCAATCTTCCTGTCATTTGTTGACATCGGGAGTTGATCCAGGAATCCATCATACAAATTCCTCTTCAAATAATCAACATGGCCAGAGTGTTGCTTCGATGGTGCCATCTTAAACAACTAGGGCTTCTTTTAAAAAATCAAATCCTCGAAGAAACTAGGGGTACCCAAAACACAAAAATACAACACAACTGTGCAATTCCAATAATTCAAATGAACCAGTAACCCTACGACAATAATTAACAAAACCCTTTGACCAACATAATAGAACCCTTCAGAAAGATAGTCAAATTAACGCAACAATTTAGAAAATAACTCACGGGATTTCACGCCTTGTAGAGAACCAAACTTCATGTTGATCGCTCAAAAAAATTTATCTCTGGCTCTGAACTGCTTGGAAAATACTTGAATTCTTTTGTGATGAAGATAGAAAAAGAGCAGATACTTTATGTTGATTGAATTGAGGTAGTAGACATCTCGTTTGCCATTAAAGCTCATTTGCATGCCGCCCCAATAGCTCCAATCGCATTTGATGTGAATTTCAACTTCAGTCATCGATCTTTTATTTTTGTCAAATCATCAAATGACCATCTTCAAAAGGGCTGATGAAATCTCCATGTTAGCATCGAGGGCCCACCACAAAAGGCAGCGCCAAAGGAATACACGTGGCGCCCGCCCATGATATTGCGATCACTACACATCCTGCATCTTTGGATCACGCGATGGAGGGCAACCGTTGATTCCTACAATCGGCGATCATGTTCACTCACAGCAGTCAGTAGCACCAAACATAACCATCAAGAAAATTTTTACCAAGATTATTACATCACTGTCTATCTTGAGCATGTGCATCTCACAATTGTTTTAGTAACCCACTTTATAATGTATTTAAGTCTGACACAAATATTAAATGATTTATTAATCCCTTTTCGGCATCAATAGCTTGGCACACATGGGGCTCGCCCGTGATATCACAATCACCAAACAACCAGGGGTGATGTCATCATGAGATGCGGGGAGTGGTCAGGACCAATCGTAGGAAGATCGACGGTCATTAAAAACACAAAAGTCATCAGCACCAAACATAATCGTCGAGTAACTTTTTACCAAGATTATAACATCATTGTTGATCTCGAGCACGTGCATCTTGCAACTGCTTTAGTAACCTACTTTATAACATATTTAAGTCTGACACAAATATTAAACGCTTTATTAATCCATTTTCGGCATCAGCAACTTGGGACACGTGGCACTCGCCCGTGATATTGCAATCACCAAACAACCAGCGGTGATGTCATCACGAGATCACAGGGAGCGGTCAGGATCAATCGTAGGAAGATTGATGGTCATTAAAAATACAACAGTCAGCAACACCAAACATAACCGTCGAGCAAATTTTTACCAAGATTATAACATCATCGTCGATCTCAAGGACGTGCATCTCACAGCTATTTTAGTAACCCACTTTATAACATATTTAAGTTTGACACAAATATTAAAAGCTTTATTAATCCCTTTTCGGCATCGACACCTTGGGACATGTGGCGCTCACCTGTGATATCACAATCACCAAACAACCAGCGGTGATGTCATCATGAGATCGCGGGGAGCGATCAGGATCAATCGTAGGAAGATCGACGGTCATAAAAAACACAGCAGTTAGCAGCACCAAACATAACTGTCGAGCAAATTTTTACCAAGATTATAACATCACCGTTGATCTCGAGCACATGCATCTCGCAGTTGTTTTAGTAACCCACTTTATAACGTATTTAAGTCCGACACAAATATTAAACGCTTTATTAATCCCTTTTCGACATCGGCAACTTGGGACACATGGCGCTCGCCTGTGATATCGCAATCACCAAACAACTAGCGGTGATGTCATCGCGAGATTGCGGGGAGTGGTCAGGATCAATCGTAGGAAGATCGACAATCATTAAAAACACCCCTTGCAAAATAAAACAATTATTAAAAGGGAGAAGGGGACATCGCCTAGGACAATGAAAACCGATGGCTCAAAGTTATTCTTAAAGCGTGGGGCACAGACCGATCTAGACTTAAGAAATAATAAAGTCAGGCGAAATAACCTTTTTGCATGTGCAGATTGCGCGACCGTCGGATGAAGTGATTTCAATCTTGACCGTTGCTCACAGACCTCTTAAGGTTTCTGCTAACGTCACAAATATGGTGCGAGGCGTGCGAGATGCTGCCATCTGTCACATTTGATGGTGGGGACTAGTTTTGCTCGCTAATTGATGATGAAGGTTGATGTCGATAGCTGTTTCCATACCAACGCATCGTGGTCATTCCTCGCTGACCTCGCGCAATTAAAATTGTTGTTTCTATAATGTTACGAGATGTGCGATTTGGTGACGCGTGTACTTTGATGTTGTGCACTGATAACAAATTTGGGGCCCATTTCCGTGCTGATGTGGTGCCCAGTAGGTGAATATCCTGTCCATTTGGTGACTTGAGGGAGAATGTGGCATTTTCAAACTATTTTGACTAAATCTGAGCCGTTCTCCAGGCCAACGTTGTGATTGATCAACGAAACGTATTTAAAAATAAACTAGTATTGTACTATAGCCATTTTATCTCACACGAGTGAATAGTAATGGCCAAGTTTGACTCTATCTGCATAATTAAATACTAAAATTTGTGAATTACTATTTCCGTTATGTATCTCTACATTGAGGAAGAATTTCTTGGTATCGAGTGAAGCAAACTGTGGTTACGATTTCTCAATTTCCCTGCCCTGGATGTTCTGTGATTGAAACCGTAAGTAGCACGTATGCCATTTCTTGTAAATTCAGAAGATTTTATGGTTGCTTGCTAGGAAATTCGTGATTGTTTCCTGTTAATAAGGTTAAATAAGTTTCAATTTTGTAACAACCGATTCACCCCCCTCTTAGTTGTCTATCCTTGTTTTCCAACATAGATATCTTCCATTTCAAAACGCACAAAACAATATTCAGTAGATAATCAACCATCTTTCATTTGTATAGTGATTAATTTATCCCTATAGGAAACAAGTAGAGTATATAAAGAAAACTAACAAAGCCACAACTACCCTTATTTTGTAGTTTGGTGTGCATTCCTTCCTCTCCCTAATCTTCTCTGATTATTTTGAAGAGACCAAGTGTTGTAACTAAACTATGGTTCATTCTATGTGCATGTAATTTTGATCTTGATAGAGAAAATTAACAAAATATTAATCTACTCTTGTCAAAACACAAACAACACTCATATTTAGTATAAGAGTCAACGAATCATAAGGAAAACATAATATGAAGATGAATTTTCTCAAATCTTGTGGTTGTAGATGCCCTTTTGAAATCTTTGCAAAATGTGGGAGGATAGACAAAGCTCGTGAACTATTTGACACAATGCCTCGAATAATTGTAATCTCATGGAATACACTCTAATTAGAAAAGTCTCATCACTTCCCTCATAACAATCTATCAAATTTTTTTAGTGTCTATTGTGTTATACTCAATTTGGGACATGGGGTATAAAAAAATAGACACTAAAATAAATTGAGAGATTACAATTCTTTGAGACATTTTGTCAAATAGTTCATAATCTTTTTCTATCCTTCCACATTTTGTATAAATTTTAAAAGGGCATCTAAAACCACAACATTTGAAAAAATTCAGCTTCATATTATGCTTTGATGGATGTCTATACCTTGTTCCAAATCTCCCATATTAAGGAAACCAATAAGGATTTTGGTGAAGGTTGTGGAAATTTTCTTTGCATCTACCAATTGCATTTGTTTGAAAGTTTCTAAAACCTTTTCAACAAATCCATTATGTGTTTATTCTAAAATTATTATAGTACACAATTTCACATTTATTTGGCTTTGCATCTACCAGTTGTATTTTCTTGAATTTCCCTACAATATTTTCAATGTAGATCTCTTTTATGGATATCTTATAGTCCTTGTAGTCCACATCACTTTGTTTTTTGAAGAAACTATTACCATATCTTTCTTATTTATGTTCTTATTTTGCATACATGTTTATAAGTTTGATATTACAAATAATAATGTTAATTTTGGCAAGACATTAAAAGATTTTGTTGATTTTAAAAATATATGCATCCCAATGTAAAAATGCCAACAATGGAAGCAATGATTGTAACACATAAATTTTTATGTAGTATCCAATTCAAAGGATCATGTTACAATTTAGGGTTATGATTGGGTATTTAATTAGAGTTAGGATTTAGTGTTCAAGTTAGTGTTAGGTTTAGAGTTAGGGTTAGGGTTAGGAAAAATAATGTTAGGATTAGGGTTAGATTAGGGTTTATGTTTTATGGTTAGGGTTAGATTTAGATTTTTGGTTATGGTTGGGATTAGATATGAAATTAGGGTTCGGGTTTAGGATTACAATTAGGGATTATAGTATTAGGGTTATATTTAGAATTAAGTTTTAGGGTTATTGTTATGATTAAGGATTGTTTTTATATTTGGCTTAGAGTTGGGGTTAGGATTAGGGCTAGGGTTAGGTTTAGGGATAGATTTAGGGTTATTAGAGTGAATACAACTAATTAATAAAAGAAAAAATATTTAGGGTTAGGTAATTAGGGTTAGGGTTGGGGTTAGATTTTTGGTTGTGGTTAGGGTTATAAAGATAGGATAAAGGTGAGGGTTAGGGTCAAGGTTAAGGTTTCGAGAAAAAGGGTTAGGTTATGATTAGGGTTAGGGCTAGGTTTAAGATTTGGATTATAGTTTAGGGTGTAGCATTTGTCTTTAGTTTAGGGTTACAATTAGGGTTAAGGTTAGGGTGTAAGTTAAGGTTAGTGTTAGGGTTAGATTAGAATTAGGATCATGGTTTAGGGTTTAGGGTTAGGGTTGTGTTTATGTTTAGGGTTACAATTAAGATCATGGTTTAGGGTTTAGGGTTAGAGTTATGTTTATGTTTAGGGTTGTGATAAAAAGGATTTGGGTTATGGTTAAGATTATGGTTTTGAGAAATAGTGTTAGGGTTGAAGTTATGGCCAGGGTTACATTAATGAGAAAATGATGGTTTACTTTCCAAGTAAGGGTTAGGATTAGGTTTATTGTCAGGGCTAGGGTTAAGGTCAAGGTATGAGTCAATCTTATGATTAGGGTTAGGGTTAGGGTTATGGTTAGATTAGGGATATGATGTTAGGTTTCAAGAAAAGGTCTAAATTTAAGATTAGGCCATAGTTGGCTATAATGAACATGAGAAAAAATGGATCTAATTTTCTTTTGTGGGAAAATAATCAACTACGACTTAAACTTAAATTTAGAGATTACCCTAAACTCTAACCATAACCATAAACCTAATCCCAAACCTAACCCTAAATAAAATACATAACCTAACCCTAATTGTAGTGTTTGAGGCTAGGCTCAAACACTATATAACCTAACCCTATATAACCTAACACATAACCTAGCACTAGAAAAAAATTCTTCTCCCAAACAATCTCCTCTACTTCTATTCACGCCTAGTGGAGTTGCAACATTCAACATTGGTGCTTCAACCATTCATTCAAAGTGAAGAATTCCAATAAGAGATTTCAATGAACTAGAAGGGACAAGACTTACAAATTTCCAAGAAGAAATATAACATTTCAGATACATATTGATAGATGAAATGAGTTTCTTTGGGGAGAGGTTGCTTGAAAACATAGATTCCAGGCTTCGACAAGCATTCCCAAAAAATAGTAACCAAATTTTTGGAGGTGAGTTATGGATTGAAATTGCTAACTTTGATAACTTTACATTACAATATTTTTTATTCAATTATATTATAGTTCCTTCTATACAAATTCATACTTATCAATTTAATTAAATATTCTATATTCAGGCATATCTACATGATTTTAGTTGGAGACTTGGCACAATTACCTCCAGTAAATGACATGGCTCCATATGAAAGAAAAAGGTGAGAAAAGATACTATGGGAAGAATTCAAAATGGTCATTACATTAAGTTGTGTCTTTCGACAAGATGGACAAAATGAAGAACAACAAATATTTTGTCAAATTCTAACAAACATTAAGGATGAAAATCCCACAACCGATGATTGGATGTTGCTTATGTCAAGAAAAAATGCAAGAACGAATGCTTCAGAGAATGAAGAATTTGAAACCGGTGTTCATTTGTAATATAATTAATGATTTAACAATATTATAATGATTTAACTAGCTTATATACCTTATATATAATCTATATAATATACGTCGAGATTTATCATTTTTGAGGTGTATTTTTCTTTGCTTTTTGCTTTTTGAATCTTAAGGCAAGTTGGGACAACAAGGTTCTAATTTCAAAGCCGAGTTACCCGGGGTGGCATGGGCATAGCAGCATGGAGCATAAAGAAGTGTCGAGTCATGCCAAGTCATGGCGAGTTAAGGTAGGTTGCAAGGGTAAGGAAACTCTACAAGGTGAGTTGGACTCATCAAGATGTTAGCCAGGCTAGGAAGAGTCTGCAAATCAAGGGAAGGTCCTTATGGGTTATTACTGGTGATGAGAAGTCATAAATGGGGGAGTTAGGCCAGAGTACGGTGTCATCCTACCGCTATCTAATATTTGGACTAATAACTTATATAGGGAGGTATGGTTGTTCAAGGAAAGGAGCACCATAGGGATGCAACCGGGTTGCACCGAGAGTCCATAGTCGGACACCAAATGGAAAGGGTGTTCCAATACTCCTCCTTCTAGGAGCGAAAAGAAGTAGCTCCCGCCTCAAGTCCCATAGTGGCTCAGGTGTTCATCATAATCTTAGGAGCGGGGAAGTCTCATTTTGCCCTGGCTATGAAGTGAGGGGTTTTGTGGTGAACCCAACGTCCCAAACCCTGTGAATGCAGTAACAGGGCCAACATGGGTTAGTTCCCAGACATGTCGTCGAGGGAGCTAGATGTTGGAATGATTTTTTAATGACCATTGATCATCCATCAATTGATCCTGATTGTTCCTCGCAATCCCGTAATGACCTCACCACTAAGTTTCAACTGATTACGATATCACAGGTGAGCGCCATGCGTCTCGGTCGACGATGCCGAAGGAATAATCAAAGTGCTTTAATATTTATGTCGAGTTTTAATACATTATATGACAGGTTACTAAAGCAGCTACGAGATGCACGTGCTCAAAATAGACAGTGATGTTATAATCTTGATGAAAAGTTGCTTGATGGTTATGTTCAATGTTGGTGACTGCTATGAATGAACACGATTGTCAATGGTTGCCTGCCCTCGCGTGATACAAAGATGCAAGGTGTTTATTGATTGCGATATCATAGGCGAGCGCCATGTGTCTTTCCTTGGTGATGCATAATGTGGTGGGCCCTTGGTGCTGAGATGAAGATTACATCATATTTTTGAAGGCAACCATTTGATAACTTCTCAAACACAAGAAGATGTGATTTTGGCCCTATTAGGAGAAGAAAAAAAAACAATGGAAAAGATTTAAAAGTTGATTCTCAACATGAGAATGTATTATAATCATGAGGTAATAATAATTAAAAAATAAAAAATGAATGTTATTATTGTAAGAAAAAGGATCACATAGTGTGGACTTGTATAACTCGAGCCAATGATGTTCTTGAGGGAGAACTTAAAGAAAAATCAAATGATGTTAGCTTAGACTATATATATTTATTTGTTTCAATCAACATGTTTTGTTGTGAGGAATGTAAAACTTAACGGAGGGTGTTGGAATATTAAGATTAAAATTAATAAATTCACCTTACTAACTTGTTTATTTTTGTTATTAAATAATTAGTTATATTCTTATAAGATAGTAGTTCAAATGGGAATGAATATTTGAAAGGCTTTGTAAAATCCATATTGTAATATATTCCCAAATGAACTGTATGATATAATTATTATTTTGAGTGTGTTTGTGTGCAGATATAAGTTCTCTTGACTTTTCCAATATATTTTGTATGCTCTATTAGCCATAACTTCATGATTAATTTTCCACTTTCGACACTACTTCTTACTAACTTTGCAAATGACAATTTACTTCTACTTAAAACTTGTGGTAATTTCATTAATCTCTTGCTACCTCTGGTATTGAATTGGACTAGTTATGTCATCTAGGATTTGTTCCTCAATTTGTTTTACTTTTTTCAAAAAACAATTAGGATGGTTATACTTGTATTACTATGAATGGACATAAATTTGAGGATTTTGGATGTTTTCATTCAATTTTTCATGTTTTCCCCTTAGCTCCTACTTTATGTGTGTTTTTTATGGAAGCCATTGGATATCTTTTGGCTAATAGTATTTCATGGAACCTTATTAAAGGTGCTACTCTTCATAACTCTATAGCCCAACTATTCAATGGTCATTTTTCTAATGACTCCTTTCTCACTCTCTTGGAGGACAAACATGACATTATTTAGGATATTTTCTAGAAAGCTTTAAGGTCAAATATATAGTGGCATAAAACTCAATGTTATTAGATAGAAGGGGGTTGATCATAAGGAAGTGTTGAGATTCCTAAGCATCTCTTCTACCTTTTAGGTTTCTCCTTCCTCTTTAAGGAAACATATCATTTATAGAGTTGAGAAAAATTATTATATTAAATTATGAAGCCCCTTTCTTTGGCAAGGAGATTTCATGTGTGTTCGAAAATTCTTGTTGCACACATTTCTATTACTCATGTTGCTAAGAACCTTGCAAATCCTCATATTTGAAGATTGAAAAAAATCCAAAGGTATATTTTATGGCCTCCCTTTAACCAAGGAAAATGGTTTCACAAAGTATCCTAGGAGCTCTATTATTTCCCTCATGACTATAATAGGCTTGGCTTACTTTATATTCACTACTCTAAATGGCGCCATAATAGGATTTGCTTGCTTTATATTCACTACTCTCAATGGCGCCATAATTTTAAATTTAATTAACATAATCTAAAACCTAACTAAACTAGGTTGTAGCTCGTCAAATTGGACAAGTGAAAGGTCAATACCAGCGTTGAGGAAGAGTTTGGAGGAGTGAAAACAAGGTCAATACTAGCGCCGACGAAGAGTTTGGAGCTAAAAAAAGGTCAATACCAGCACTGAGGACGAGGTTGAGGGCACTTAGGGAAAATCGACGACCAAGGGACAATGAGTACTATAAGTTTGGCACCCCCATTCTCTTTAACTTGCAATTTTCATGCCTAGTTTCCAAAGATCTTCTCGTACATTGGTCCCCCCATTCTCGTAAAATGGTATAAGATAAGACAAAAAATAAAATAGCTTAGTCTTTCACATTTTTATAGTGATTACTAGAGGCACATAGACCAATTCTTCATAATAGAAGAATTTGATCATACTTTTCCAATGATGGCATTATGAGAAAACCTTAGGTTAAATGAACAATTCCTAGCTCAGTTTTTGAAATCATGTCCAACCATATAAGAGAAGACTGCTGCTATGTGTACTTGGATAACATGGGGAAAGACTCTTTGGGCTCTTTCATCAATCTACGTATTGTTAAATTTAAACACCTAAAAGTGAGAATGAAGAATCTTTCCTAGGATGGTGGCCAATTATGCTTCTCAACACCTAGATTACAAAATCCTTTTCAATATCATTGACATCACAATTAAACCTATTGCTTGAGATATAGTCATAGAGGTAAACAAATTGGCTTTCTTGATAGTAGATACATTCTAGACAGTTCAATCCTTGCATTGGAGATTGTTGAATGGGCCCAACAAACTACTCATGATGCCCTTACTACTAAGTTAAATGTTTGATAAGGCATATGATTGCATCAAATGTCCTTTCATTTATAAAAGGCTCAAATGGATTTATTTTCAACCCTAAATTATTATCACACATTCAAAATTAGAAAATACCAGTTAATGAAGAACCCTCATTTGAAGGTGATATCGTCATGACCTTTGAATGAAGAACCTTCATTAAAAATGATGATGCCATGTCAAGACTTTCAAATGAAGGTATTTTTTATTTTAAATATTTCATGTCCAAAATGCTTTATAAAAGGAACCTTCGCATGGAGGACCTTCAAATGAAGACCTTAATTCAAAGGTCTTTCATTAGAAGATCCTTCATATGAAGGTTCCTTTAATGCCATCCCATTATAGCTCTTAGAGTTGTTAGAGATATTTTTGTTTTGAAGTAGAGATTGGACCATCAAACAGTGTCACCATGACTCTACTAAGATATCCATCAAATTGATAAACCCTAACTTAACAACCACAAATTCGCAAGAAAATTGCCCCTATCAGCCCTAGGGCATCAATTCAATGCCAAGTTTCTTGCTTTAAAAGACTCCTAAATGCAATGAACCTCTATCATACCATGATGCACACCAATCCACTGAGTTACAGTTCCAATATAGTGGGTGGATTGGTGGATGTCATTTCTATTTAGCCCTAAAACCCTTACATAGGAAAAACAGGGCAGTCCCTGTAAATCTAGTAAAGACGTGCCACTCCAATCATCAAAATTCTTTACCAGTTCATTAATCTTCCTACTCAAATAATCAGGTAAGGCTTGAAAACCTTGCAGTGATTTTACAAAAACTTGAGTAGGCCTTAAAGATTGGGGCATGTTGTCTGCATCGAATCTAGAGGCCTTATACATAACATCTAGGTCATTGGCCCTAGGGATCCACTTCTCAACTAAAGGCAAAACTAATTCCTGATCCCTAGTAATGTTTCTTATTGAGTCTAAGAATAAAGAATATAAAGAATAAACTGATTGTAATATACCATCAACTCCCTAATTCAAATGCCTAAAAACTGTGTCTACAACTTCATTTTACTTGGCAACTGCTCCCTTCTCACTTGCTTTTCAAGCTTCCTATAGCTCTCTAATCTTATTAAGCATCTACTTTTTGGTGGGATCTACAGAGTACTCAACCTCCTCTTCAACTGGCTCTAATGAAGGACTAGGAGCAGGAGTCTGGATGGGGGACCCAGGAGTAGAAACAATTGGAGAAGTTGGAGGTACTGATCTTGATGTAGAAGGTATGGCCAGGGTACCAGGAGCACTAGAAGACTCCCCCACATGTCTGTATTTCAACCTGTCTACCTCAGTTTTCAGCTCAACATTCGTTTGCTGCATTCTATTATACTCTCCAATAATGGTGTTATACTTCTCCATCAAACTTTTCTTCTCAGCTTCTTCTCTTTCAGCTGTCTTTTGGGCCAATTTGGCCACATTTATAGTCAAGCTTGTAGCTTATGTAGTTGAAGTTTCAGAAGCTCTTTTGATTATTAACCCCCCCTTTAGGTTTGGGCTAATATCAGTAACATAGGGCACGGGCCAACCTAAACTTAGGAAGTAATAAATTTAGGCAAAATATTTAACTCAATTTATAAAAAGGGGCCCGACCTAGATGAAACAATGAGACATAAGTCATTTGAATACCCACTCCAAAAAGGTAACAGCCGAATATATCTCACCCAAGGTTTTACATGGAACATTAGGATTTTTATGAAAGCCAAGGTAAAACCCAACCTTCGGTTCCTCCCAAACAATGTAACAAGCCACGACAAGGGGAAAAAATAAATGGAATTCAAAGAACAAGATTTGAAACTCCATTAAATCCACCATGATGCACACCAATCCACCGAGTTACAGTTCCAAGACAGTGGGTGGATTGGTGGATGTCATTTCTATTTAGCCCTCAAACCCTTACACAGGCACAACAGGGCAGTCCCTGTATTTAATTGTTTAATCCCACAAAACAATGATTGAGAACTTCAAAAAAAATGCAAATGAAAGGGAACACATATAATTATCTACACCAATGATCTCAGAGCATTTCAAGCTTGTATGGATCCATACAACACAAAAGAACTTCAAAAAATTTGTAAAAACATAGAAAATTGCTTCAAGAATGTAGTATCTGATATGAAATTTTGGTATCAACTCCTCCAACAATTGCAATGGGATGGGAATACAATATGATAGAAGTGGGATAAAAAATGCATCGTTTGAAGCATCAAACCAATATGCAAAGATGAAAGAAAGTGCTAACCCCTTAAACTGAAAAAGTTTCTTTTAACTTTAAGTTTGTTGGGTAGCCAATTCTTTTAAGTTATCGAAGCCTACCATCATACATAATCAAAATGTTGTTGTTTCAAATGACTATGAGCACTAAATTTCACTATTTGAAGATGTTGAAACTTTGTCATAGAGAATTAGAACATTGATGCGACCACTCATCCTACCTTAAAACATACCTAGCAATTAGACATAGGAAGATTTAAGATGACTTAAACATTTTTTATTGTCAAAGCATAAACTTATGATGACTTTACCAGGCCTAGTACACACTCCCTCCCCGTTAACCACATAGACATATGGAAATTAAATGTAAATTTGCTGCTATTTTTAGTCATGTAGGTGTCCAATAAACCACTTGGTGATGTTTCCCTTCAAGTTTATTTACTTGAATGAAGAGAAAAATTCCTTTGATTACAATTAGAGAATACATTTGATGCCTTGGTTGTGTAACTGGTGGACCATAGTCACATTTAACACTTGTTACAAAGTTTGGGAGTTAAAATGTTAAGTAGATTTGATTTGTGATGGACACATTTGGACGGTAGTAACAATAACTTGCAATCTATCAAGACTTGATTACCTTATAACCTGTCAAATTCTAGCGATGAAATGATAGATTATCATAATGTCACCTTTGGATCACATCACCATGAAAGAACTTCATCCAAAATCTTTATGAGTGTAGGTACCACCAAATAGGTATTTGTCAGATTTGTCTTCCTCGAGCGAGGGAAATTCAGGAAGAGAAGGGGAAAGCGATACATGTAGTAGGTCTAAAAGAGGGAGAATGACTAGAGGTCAAAATATTAGAAGAAAATTCCGTAAACGTATAGAATTTTTTCTTGTTGAAGGGGGGTCATGTTCTTATGATGATGAGAGCATAGGCGACACTGAGGTGCCCTTGAGGTACAAACATCTACAAAAACAATGGGTACCCAAGGAACTTCCTCCAATAAACATTGATCTTTGTGTCAATGAGAGGATATATCACATAGCACCATCATCATTACATGGTTTGGGCCTATTTGCATGGATGGAATAAAGGTCTGTTATGACAAAGTTACTAAGTTGATGGAGTATGTTGGACCCTGTTACAGTTACAAAGATTGGATGCAACTAGTTTGATATACACGAAGTATACATAGGTATGCACTATCAGCAAATTATATACAACTAAAAGATAAGGATCAAAATAAAGGAGTGGCTAGGTACATTGACGAGAGGCCAAAAGCATCGGGGAATATTGCAGGGTTTATAAATAGTACACGACCTGGATCAAAAAATAAGCAACCCAATTGAATATTTGAGGCACGAGAGGAAAATCATGTATTCATATGTGCAATAAAATCAATAACTGTAGGGGAAGAGTTGCTAATTGATTACAATTTGAATCGCTTAGATACAAAGACAATTACAATGGGGGTGGTATGTACTATATACCATTTTACCCAACCTCCAATTAATGACTCCAATACACCATTTTATTATTATGTTTGTTTTTGTAAGTCTATTGGTTTCATTTCGGTAATGTTTTTTATATTTAATTTTTGTCACAGTGGGACATTGATCATACAAGGAAGGCTCTGGCCCAAAGCGTAGATCATGATCCATCTTCAGACACTTTTATCCGACAGGTTTACCTCATTGTAATTGTACAAATTAGATACAAGCAAAATGTTTTATTATTATATTTTTTCATAAGTTTATTGGGTTAATTTTGATAATGTTTTTAATATTCTTGTTGCAATCAGCTGATCGAGGAAAGGCACCAGCAGTACAGAAGAACATCCATATGGAGGTGCAATCACTATTATGCGATGATGACATCTTATTTTCCATAAACCATGTGGATATGATGAGGAAGACCCCAAAAAAATGCAATCAATAAATCCTTAAGTTGGTATTTGTAGTGCCTCAAACATATGAGATAAGAGAAAGGGTTAAAATATTGTCTGAGAGAGCACAGAACTTGCAAGTAAGTTGTCATGAGATCTTTAATTATAACATAAGTTCATTCATGGTTTTATATTTTGTACTCTTTTATGTCATGAACTAAAATATGTGTTGTTTTTACAGGATTATTTGCGTCCTCATCATGTTGCTGGCCATGATCAAGGTACCGCAAGTGTTTCCTGGGAAGTAGGGGACGGTACAAGTGTCAATCCTAATCTTCTTCTGCATACAACACATCATCTGACCCCATCATCTGTGCCTATATTATCGACTGAAATATTGGCAACACATACCATACAGGCATTCGGTATTCCACCATCTGGCAGTGAACACATGCCACTACATGTGTCAGTACCTATGGATACAGAGGTCACTAGTACTGGTGATGTTTTAGTAGCATTTCCTCGATCTTCCCGTATTACTAGTACGGGAACATTTCTGGTCACATTTGTGGTGACCGAGGATTTCCTTCCCATAAAGATAGAGAAGGTCCCAAGTACTTTAAAATGTTTTAATTATTATTATATATAATCTAATTGAAATTTACTTATTGATCACTCTTTGTAGACTAATGATCCGATGATCATTTTGCAGGAAATTATGTTTTTTATAAACATCTAAGTGATATTACATTGGAGCTCTTTGGGCCCACCATATGTACACGTTGGAATGCCCATAATCAAGATATAAAAGATGAGCTCATTAACCATTTAGTTGTGTTGTTCGGTGATAAAACATTCAACAAAACCAAGGTCCTTAAGAAAGTTGGTACCTATCTAAAGTATGCGAGGGACCAATATAGGTCACATTTAGAGAAGAACAGAAAGTACGAGCGTCCCCCATGATTCTGAAAAGGGAGTGGAAGGACTTGGTGTCAGATGGAAAGGAGAAGGCTGAAAAAAAGAAAGGAAAGACACCATCGGGCCAAACAAGGTATGTGATACTATCAACAATTTAATTATATACTGATTACTCTTTTTTTTATATAATCTAACGTATTTCATTTTTTTCATAGGCACCCCGACACATCGAAGGCAACAAAGGCAAGACTAGAAAAAAACAGGTAGCACAAACTTGGCTCTGGTGGCTATATGAAAATAGTCGCACGATTTGTAAGTATCAATAAATGAAATATTGCATCCAAATAATAAATTGCAAACAATTTTGGTTTTATCACACCGTAGAAGCAAAATTCATGATCGCATGCAAAAATGCAGGGCTTTGATTTCAACAGAGTGCCCACATAAGAGGACCTGAAGATTTCCTTCCACCAAGGCTATGGAGCTTTGACTGAACAACTAAGAGTCTCGACTGGGCAAACACAATCTTCTACTATATCCAACACGTAGGTAAATAAACTCAATAAAGTTTATTTCAAATTGAATACTTGTGCAATCTATTCAATATTAATTTCCACCATAATAATGTGCCTATTTTTTTTACACAGATAAGCAATGATAATACTGCACATGACATTGGAATGTAGCCTAGTGAGGGTGGAGCACAACCTACTGATGAAGGCCATGTTGTGCATCTCGGTACTAGATGTATTCATGTGTTATACAAAACGCGGTATGGATTAATACAATTAAACATCTTTAATTGCATTTGGTGTATTAATCAATGTAACCTTTCGTGTTTCAACTTTAGAGCATGTAGAGCGTGATCAACATGTTGAGCATGATCAGGCTAGACAAGATCAAGAACATGATGTGGTTCCATCAAGTAAAGAGGACCACTCTAATGATATTTAATTGCAATTGGTGTATTAATTAATATAATCTTTCGTGTTTCAACTCCAGATCAGGATTTAGAGGGTGTTCAACATGTTGAACATGAGGCTATAAGACAATATTAGGAACATGATGCGGCCCAATCAGGTAAAAAGCACCACTTTGATGTTCTTTTAATTAATGAAATACGTGTAACAATAATAATAAAACATATCAATTAACATTTCTTTGCTATTGCAGCAAACCCCCCCTTGCAGCCGCATCCACGTTGTGAGTACATGACTAGGCATACATTAAGATCACGAGCAAAGCTCAGAACAACTGAAGGGGGGACAAATTATTTTGAAAACGATACTCCACTTTAGCTTTGTTTAGCTGCAAAAAAGAAACAAAAAAAAAAGTGATTGTAATCATATTATGACAACCATATTTTTGATAATATGTAAAAACTAAAAAAATGAATGTTATATGTTAATGAATGAATGTGAATATGTTAATGAATAAATGTTATATGTTAATGAATGAATGTTATATGTTATTAATCGATGAATGAATGAATGAATGAATGTGAATATGTTAATGAATGAATGGTATATGTTAATGAATGAATGTTATATGTTATTAATATAGGATGAATGAATGAATGTTATATGTTATTAATGGATGAATGAATCATTAATGTTATATGATCGGATATGGGGAATTGAGAGTGATGTGAGGGGGGGAGGGGGGGGAGAGAGGCCAAATGAGCTTCCACCTTCACGTGGTTGGCCCTATTAAGTAGAGAATATTAAACTATTCTCAAAACAAAGAGAAGCTCAATAAGGTAAGTAACACACTTTTCAATATAAGAAATGCATCGTTTGAAGTATCAAATCAATATGCAAAGATGAAAGAAAGTGATAAATTTTCACTATGAACATTGTGTTGTGTGTGGATTTGGATCATAATGTAATGTTTTTTATTTTTATTTTAGTGGTCTCTAAAATTTGACTTTTGTGCATAAGAGGTTAGTGGAAAATTTGATAGCTCTAAAGGGTTTAGAGGCTCAATTGAGATAGATACACAGATATTTGGATCTTTTTGTTGATGGGAGGCTTCCACTTAACCATGAAATTTTGTACCATCTGCAAGTATGCTAAAATATGTCTACTTACATTCATTCAACTTACTGTAATATAATATCTGACAAAAATCTCCTTTTCATTATACTTACATGGATTTTCATGACCTGTTCCAAAGCACATGTTTTAAAACAAGAAAGAAGGATGCTAGCAAGGGTTAAGGAATTTGGCTTTACACCTGCCAATTGCATAGTTTACTTCATTCATCCAACATATTGCCTATGTGTTTCACAATTGTTGGAATCATATACTATAATTATAGAACTAGTAAAATTAAAATATGTAAGTTTCAAATATGGCATTACATATCTTTCTATGAATTTTTGAAAGAAAATATCAAAATGGAGAATTATTAACAAAATAATCTGCATAGTTTCTAAGAGATCAAGGAATTTTTTCGCAGAGTTATCTTGAATATATTTAAGACAAAAGTAACTTATAGAGATTGAAGCAGAATATCGGTAGTCTAAAATCACCAGTCAACACATCTTAGTAGTATCTCAATTCAAGAGAGCTAGGTCCACTATCCATTAGCCAGTAAAACAAATAAAATCAATTCATAAGATTATTATGTTCTAATAGGGTTGACTGGTTGCTTCTTTCTTTTTGATTGTCAGGAAGTCATCAATATACACTTGGTTTTCCCACCTTCTCTTGCCTCATGGCTAGAGATTTTCTGCAGAAGGAATCAAAGTAACCTTCAAGATTGACAATGGCAATGAGTACAAGGTCAATATAACTTAATGCTAATTGGGTATGATTTTATTTGTTCAAGACCAATTTAGATTCATTTTCTGCTCACACTACTTTTATTTAAATTTATATTTTTCTAATATCCATTTTCCTTTACATTCATATTCTTCTATACATATTGTGTTTACAATAATGTTTTCCTTAATTTAATCTAGGGGAGAGGACCGAGTACCTGAGCAACTTTCAATGTCATGCTATTAGGATTTACTATGAAGCTAATCCAAAGTTTTTCATTACTGCTCGAGGCCATATTGTAGTGCTTTCTCTAGGAATCCCACATGATCCCCATCAGGTATCTTATTTTTGTAGTCTCTAAATTTCTTAGAAGAAATCAACAACCAGTTTGTCTAAATGTGGCTCCTTGTTTACACATTAATATCTCTTTTGGCAGCAATGGATCAAATTGGATTCATGGGTTCTTAGAAGGCTCTCAAACATGGAGATCAAGAGTGGGACCAAGTAAAACCATTCATAATCATGCTCATATTGTTTTATTGATTGTCTAAGAGCTAAGTATCCAGGATAACGTTCAGTATTTTTCTATTGAATTTTCAGAGTGAGAATAATTTTGGGTTTGCAATCCTATTTTTTAATACACTAGCTAAGTATCCAAGACGCACTACAGGTACTCTTTCTCACCAAATTGATCAATTTCCACAAATTTAGATTCTAGTGTGTAGTTTAATATTCACTAGTTTGATTTTTTCTTTTTTAGCAAAATTAGAATCCAATTCGTAGGTCGTGCTTGTTGTCCATGACAGTCCCCTTGATCTCATGACTCATCATAGGTTTCATATTTTGCTCCAATTGTTGATCAGCATCAAATGTGGCCATCATAATATCATCCATAGCCTCCATATTCTACAATTATTCACTGCTCATTTCTCATACATAGTAACCAAATAATGTAGGCCTAGAGCTTGGACTGCAGATGTATGCAAAAAATGATAAAATGATAAATCCCTGCCTCTATAAGCCTAATTAAACACAACAACTGACGTGTTTGATATTTTAAACAGTCATATGATTGTCCTTTTTCTACCTTGTAAACACTTAATGCATACAATAATTTTCAATAATTAAACACAACAACTGACATGTTGTTTGATATTTTAAATAGTCATATGACTGTCCTTTTTCTACCTTGTAAATACTTACTCAATGCATACAATAATTTATTGAAATGCAAAGTTGAATGGCCTCTTAACTCTTGACACTAATTTCATTGCATTTGTCCAAATAGGGTTAATCATATTGTGATCTAAATTTTCATAATGAAGTCTTCCAATCTGTCCTTTAAATTTGAGCATTGATGACAATCCATCTTGTCTTTTACTACCCCTATTAAATGCTCATGGTCTTGGCACATCAACTTTCTCTCTTTGATTGACCTATCCTTATGTCTTGTCATTATCCCTATGGATGCACTTTGGAGCCTCCTACTACTTTTATATATCGCCCAGAGTCACCCCGATAAGTATTTCGATCCATTTGTATCTTCATCGACAAGAGATCATGTATCGCTAGGATATTCTATAGTTTCCCCGACGTGGTGAGTCTCCTTGATGATTATTCTTTCGATCTCAACTATTTCGCTAAGATTTTTGTCGATGTAATCTTATCAGCATCACATAACAAGTCGGGTAGACATTCTGAACTTACTCCGATTGTATATGTCTTGCCGATATGCTTCCCTCATGCTTCGTCGATGAGACAAGATGTGTATCTCGCCGATGAAACGTCATCATTGGGACCAAAATCCAGTCCTCCCGATATATCTTCTCAAGAAATTTTGATCACTGTAATAGTCTTGATCTTTCACTGATATGCCTACATTTCAAAGAATAGTTTTTTTTTTTTAAATTGCATTGTTCCATCGAAATTGCGATGAATCGCAAAAGATGTCTGACAAGCTTGCAATGTATCCGACGAACTTTCACCGTAATGACTTGCCTATTTTGTCACGAGTGCGACGAAATTTTGTTGTAATGACTTTCCTATTTTGTCATGAGTTCGACGAACTTATGTTGTTGATCCGACGGTTTGGCAAAGGTATGTCGGTCGTGCTCCGGGTGCGGTTCGTCACTAGAGTGACGACACTGTCGTCTCAATTCTGATGAATGTATGTCGCTGCTCTGACGCTTTAGCGAAGGTATGCCGCCCGTGTTCTAGGTATTGTTCGTCGCTAGACCAACAACACTATCCTCATGGTTCCGACAAATGTATGTCGTTGTTTTGACGCTTCAGCGATGGTATGTCGCCCGTGCTCTGGGTATTGTTCGTCGCTAGACCAATGACACTCTCGTCTTGGTTCTGACGATTGTATGTTGATGCTCCGACGCTTCAATGAAGGTATGTCGCCCGTGCTCCGGGTAGTGTTCTTCACTAGGCCGATGACACTGTCGTATCGGTTCCAATGACCGTATGTCGCTACTTCGACGCTTCAACGAAGGTATGTCGCCCATGCTCCAAGTACTACTTGTCGCTAGGCCGACGACACTATCATCTCGGTTCCGACGACTGTATGTCACTACTTTGATGCTTCAGTGACAGTATGTTGCCCATGGTCCAGCCACTGTTCGTCGCGCGATCGACGAAGTGGGCGTCGCGGTTCTGACGAATGTATGTTGATGCTCCAACGCTTCGACGAAAGTATACTGCTCGTGTTCCGGCCACTGTTTGTAGCACGATCGATGAAAAGGGCGTTGCGGTTTCGATGAGCTTGCGTCAGGAGGGCGATGTTTTATAGTTCGTCGGGATATAGAGGAAAAGTGAGTGATGGCGCTGATTTCTATGATTTGTTGGTCGGCCGACAATAGATCATCAAAATATTGACGAACGGCCGTCAGAAATTGGGGTCAAATTCATTAGTATCGAGGCATTATTTTTTATAAGAAAGCAACAAAAATCATTCAACAATTTCTCCCATTATATTTTTTCATGTATGGAGGTTCATCACAAGAAATCTATATAGTAGTGGTCCCAATAAATCATATAGAATCCTTTTGTTGGAATTCCCATTTGTATTCACAAATTTTGACCAATATTTATCAATTTTCCTATGACATCATTATCTAAAATGTGATTAGGCTTGTGATCTCTATAATTGAAGTATAACTTTTGAAGACGAGTCAAGGCCTTCACTACATCTTTTAATATTGTTGAAACTATAGAATCTTCAAATAAAAATTTTAATATATTTGGTCAATCTAACCCACATATATGGCATAACTATACATAATCATTTTTCCACTATAAAAGAGCAACGAGTATTTCTAGAAAACTAGAGGTCGTTTCTCCCCTTGTTAAAATTTGACATGTCCACATGTCTAAAGCTAAGAGAAACATTTTAGTTCTTTATCTTGTATTATTTTAGCCGATGTATTCAAATAGCCTAATATTTTACCAATTTTTAAGATCAAAATGATCCTAGGACTTGTGGGTTATGAGCTACCACACTTCCACCGTGCCACTCTAATACAAATTATACTTTGGATCAACATCATATTTATATTTAAGTATCAAATCCAAGTTCTTATTGAATGAATAGGGTTCTGAAAATCCATATTGAACCTTACTCATTTTTTATTTATTATTATATATTCTTAGAACATACAAGAAATAAAAATGAATTCACTAACTAATTTTCTAGATTGTGTCCATAATTGATATTAAAATGATGACCCTACTCAATTTATCATATACTATGATCAACTAAAAAGAATGACCCTACTTTTAATAATTGTCAAAATTTAATGACATCATCTAAATTTGATTTCTAATATTAACAAAATAATCAAAATAAAAAGAACATAAATTATGTTAATACTTTAAAAAAAATTAAAATTTACTCTTATTTAAATTCAAACTACAAATAAAATCCAAAAAATATATTATTTGATAATTTATTTTATAAATATTTTTTTATTCTAATTAAAAATAAATAAAACATTTCTAAATTCTTCTTTATTATTTATTATTATTTCTTAATCATCTCTTATTATGAAATCTATTTTTTCTTAATATATTGTTATTTTCTAATCATAATATATTTCTAATCAATTTTATAAAAAAATAAAAATAAAATAATCATCTTCCTTTAATCCCACTCATACTACAATATCTTTATTTCTAAAATATATTTCTACTTTATGAAATATGGACATTTCCAAGCGATTTCCTAAGAGGCATGGCCATTCATTTTTTCTAAAACATTATCTATTATATAGAGAATTTAAGGTATTCAAAGATTATATCTGTGAAAGGTATGTTATATATAGGGTAGAGGACTCAATACTTAGCATGTTTCAATAGTTGTGACAGTAGTTGTTTATATAATGCTCAATGTCTTTATCAATATTGAACCAATAGTTGTGACATGACTACCCATAATTAAACAAAATGTATTCCTTTAATCTAAAAGCAACCAATCATGTGATGCCACAACAATGCTCAACTACTCATGATGTGAATGCACAAGTATTGGTCAACTACATCTTGACAAAAAACATGTTGATGTGGCCCTAAAATGAAAGCTATAAATAGGGGACTTGCCAAATAAGTTGCTACAAAAAATTGGGAGTGATTTGAAATTTCCACATAAGATAATTAGAAGCATGAAGTTAGGGTGCACAACTACTGGATCCTCTCCCCTAGGATTAATAATTATTAATGATTATTATTTTTTAAATAATTTTAAATAATTTATTATATCCAATAAAAAATGTGTATATATATATATGAGTATTATTTATAATGTATTACAATGATAAATAGAGATAAAAAATTAATATTTTTAGAGGTATTTTATTTTTTTAATTGTTTAGATTCTAATAAATATGTATTGATTTTTGGAGTATGATTAGGTTTTAATTTTATATATTTTTAATAGATTGGATTTAAAAATGAGTAATTTGTTTCATAATTATAATTTATAAGAAGATATTTTAAGTGAGGAATTGGTCTAAAAGAATGTCGTAATCAATCTAATAATCACAAGCTACAAGAACTTGGTTATGATCATTAGGCTCTGATACCAAATGTGATGCTACTTTCCCCATTAGTTATTTAAGTATTAGCAACTAATTTAATATAATAAATATTAGAGTTCATATATTTTATAAATATTTAATATTATCACAATAAATGTGAATAATCAATTTAAACTATAAACATGTGATAATTAAATAATTAACATAATAAATGGAATATCACCTCTACATAGAGTAATCATATTAACATCAAAATCATATAGACAATATTCCCAATATTATTGAATCAATGTTTCTTAATACTTATATGTAAAATCATGGAGATGCTGCTATTTGGTCTAGGCCTTTCACAACAAGGAAGCACCCCTAGAGGAACTGGTTCTTACTCAGAACCCAACCAGCCTCATAGGCCTTACGATATAATCGCCTTACGATATAATCAACCTGCCTCAAGGTCTTATGGTACAAATGACCTATCTCACTGGCCTTATAGTAGAACCTTGGCCAAGAGAATCTCGAGTGTACGTTGTACCCCAAGTTGGACATACATCGTATGCCCCTTCTCCAAATGTCTCAATGCCAACCAATGGCGTTAACATTCACCCTTTTGTGTCTTCTAAATTCTTGAGTTTCTTCCTCTAATTCCTTTCCCTTTTCTCTTCTCCTTAAATGTTCTTTGTGCTTCTCACATGAATGATTTATATATCCTTTTAAGGGTGATTTCCAAACCATCACACCCTTTCACAAAGGAATTTAATAATTATTTAAATAACTAATTATTTTTCCACCCTTTTAAGAGGAACTCTTATACATATTCTTTAATTATATCTCTTTAGCCAAAAGATCATAATATCCTTTATTTTATTATCTCCCTTTTAATTCTAAAGGGTTATTTCATAACTTTCTCTTTCCTTGGAGAAAAAGTTACATAATGTAGAGGACGTGCATGATGAGCACACAAAAGGTAGAGCCCATTATTTCTACTTTAAGGAGGTCCACAAGGCAACAAAATATAATTGATAGATATAACACACCATATTTTTGTTTTTTATTTGATTTGTTGAGTATTGATGATGAACCTAGATCTTTTAAGGAAACTCTCTCTTAAGAGGGAAGTGAGTCTTGGATGCAAACCATGTAGGATGAGATGATGGTCTTGGATAGTTGTGACACCTGGGATCTTATTAGTTTTCCAAAAGGAAGGAAGCCCATTCGTTGCAAGTGGGTGTTTAAAAATAAATTTGGTGCAAACGATCAGTTAGAGTAGTACAAGGCCAAATTGATGGCCAAGGGCTACTCCCAAAGAGAGGGAGTTGATTTTGGTGAAATTTTCTCTCATGTTGTTGAATTTACTTCTATTAGGTTTCTATTATCTATTGTTGTTTCTTGTGATTTTGAGATAGAGAAAATGGATGTTAAAATTTATTTCTTGTATGGGAATCTTGAGGAGGAAATTTATATGCAACAACCTAACGGTTTTGTAGTGAAAGGAAAAGAGCACTTAGTTTGCAAGTTAAATAGATCTTTGTATGGTTTGAAATAGTCACCCAGAATGTGGTACTAGAAGTTTGATACATTTTCATTGAAGCTAGGTTATGTTAGGAGCGAGGAGGATTATTGTGTTTAAATTAAGGTTATTGATGGTAAGATATTAATTGGTGTCTTGTATGTTGATGATGTGTTGTTTATTGGTAACAACAAGGCTACGATTAGGGAGCTCAATACTCTCTTTTTGGGATATTTGTTAAGAAGGAATTGGGGGCTACAAAATATATCCTTGTGATGGAGATAAGAAAAGATTGGGTTCATATAGCGATTTGGTTAAGTTAGAGTAAGTATTTTGATACCATTTTATAGAGATTTAAGATGTAGGACTATAAACGAGTAAATATTCCATTTTCAATTGGTACTAAGTTGATTTCAAACATATGTCCTAATTCTGATGATGATTTTGAAGAGATTTCTAAGGTTCTTTATACTATTGTCATTGGTAGTTTAATGTATGCAATGGTTTGAACTAGACCAGATATAGCCCAAGCAGTGGGATTTTTGAGCAAGTTTATGTCTAACCCTGATAGAGCATTGGAATTTTGTTAAAATGGTGTTTAGATATTTGAGAGGTACTTTTGATTAATATTTATTTATCATGATACTAATTATTTGGTCAAGTCATTACACATGTAGGGGCTTGTTGATGCAAATTGGGAAGGTAACAGGGATAGTTAGAGGTCCACTAATGGCTATGTATTTACTTTGTTTGAAGGTGCAATGAGTTGGATGAGTAAGAAACAACATACAATTGCATTTTTCACCACTGAAGCAAAGTATATGGATGCTACACATGCCTCTAAGGAGGTGATATGGTTACAGAGACTTGGTAATGGTTTATTTTTTATTATAGGACAATGAGGATCACATGTGATAGCCAATGCTATTTGTTTGGCTGAAAATCCCATGTATCATTATTGTACGAAGCATGTTGATGATCAGTACCACTTTGTGTGAGAAATGGTTGAGAATGGTAAGGTCTTGATTGAAAAATTTGACACTTTGGATAATGTTGAAAATTCTCTTACGAAGCTGACAGTGACCACAAATAAGTTTTATTAGTGTAGGAAGGCCATGGCCTTGATCACTATAATTGATTTTATAATTTGTATCTCTTGGATTTAATTACAATGTGTAATGTCAAGTGGGAGAATGTTAGGAAAAGGTGACATTAACCTTGTATTCCTATGTCATTCATATGTCTCCACGTTCCTTGGAATGTGTTCTAGGGGACATGAGAGAAAAATATTAAATAATGACATTATAATTATATTTTAAAGAGGTGATTAAATGTCAGATGGATTTACACAACATAATGGAAAAAATATCCTTCTTGGGCATCCGCTTATGGAAGGTGAAAGGTCATGCTTTGGGCACCCAAGAGAAGGAGGTGTTTGGTGTCCATTTATATTCCCCTAGGGAATCAAAGAGCATCAGGAAGTTACAATCTTAATTGGTTATGGACTAGGCACCAATGTGAGAAGTCATGTGAAGGTAATTAAATATGTTATTATGTTTGTTGGCTGTCCAAAAGGTAAGTGTGAGTTTTTGCATGTGGTATTTTCCTCTTATTTCAAATTACCATTATGGTTTTCTCTCACACATTTTTTTATGAAGTGGTGACATATTTTGAGTTGCAAGTATTAAGGTGATGTTGGATTGATCAGAGGATAGTCATGAAGAGTATTATTGTATGTCTCTTTGGAGATTAATAATAGCCTTTCCCTCTTTCTTGTGGAGTTTTTTCCTGATAGGTTTTCTCCATGTAATCTAGTGTTATCTATGGTTTGTTGATTTTTATCTTAGTGTTGTATGTGCAATCACACATAATCTCAATTTGGTTAATCTAATTTTCATTTTGCAAACACATTCATAAGTTAATATTGTAGCTTATCTTCTCTTGTTTTCAACATAAGATACATTATTCCATGTGATGCCTATAAATTTTGACTTAAAATATCTTTCTATGATGTTTATGATTACATGATATGAAATCCATATTGTCAACCTTGTATAGATGTGTAAAATTTTGGCATAAAGGAAATATTTATATCATATTTATTGATCCTCAATCATATATGTATACACAAATGAATATTTCAAATTGTAAGAATAATGAAATATTCCACAAATCTAGGAACTATCAAACTAACAAACCTTCTACAAGAAAATCTAAATAAACAAGCTAATGAAGAGACACAGATAAATAAGCCAAAAGAATTATTGTATTTATTTTTAATGAATATATTATTATAAATAAGCATGTGCTTATATAGAGAAAGGAAATGCACGAATGGTGGAAAATAACTAAAGGTAGACATTCATGATATGTGGATCTAAGTAAAGCTAGACATCCATGCTAGGTAGATTAACTAGATGAACTACCATTATGGAACACATGTAACTTAGCTACAACTACATAAATATTAATCAAGCAGATCAAAAATAGGCACATGATATATTGACATAAATATCTAAATGATTTTATCCCAAATAGGTGAATATAATGCAATATAACAATAACCTAAATGAAAGTAATATAAAATACACCAATACCCCACATAAGAAAAAGTTAGGGAAAGATAGATAAAATGATGGGTCCCAAAAAGAAGGCCTAATCAAGTACCCATTTACAAAAATTCCCTTATTAATAGAGAAAGGGGGAAAATAATAGGAAAAAACTTCCCTCTAAAAGAGATAATATGAGGACTTAGAATTCTCCCCAAAATATGAAAGAGGTGTCCTTGAAAGATTAGGAATATGAACATGAAAAACTCCACTGAAAGAAGCATAAAGAAGCTACAAAAAATTGTTAAGGAACAACTACTATATTTATAGAACCAAAGAACCTCCAATGATATTATCAAAGATCAAGTGCAAAGAACCACCAATTTGCATGAGTGATCAAAACACTACTCGAACATAGTGTTGATGTAGTCAAAGATGTAGATGAAATTGTATGATTGTTAAACCAACAATACTTGAACATTACATAGGTATAGTTGAAGATATAGATGGAACATAAATTTACATGAGGAAAAATGACACTAATCAATCATGGACAAAAGGTAAACTCACACCAATATACTACAACAAGGCAACAATCTAGTAGTTGAAAATAAAAGTGTCAAATAACTCATAAAACTCATCAATCTCTATCATGTTTCTTGTTTATTTTTACTCTATTTATCCTTATTTTTCTTTCATTTTTCTGTTGTTTTCCCTTTGTATATTATTTTAATTTTGTTGGCTTTATAGTTTATATTCTAGCTCCTTACCCCTTATCCTTGATTTAACATCAACCCCTACCCTTCCTCCTTTCTCTCCTTTCACTCCAGGCTTACCCTTTCTCTTCCTTTCTTCTATCTTTTAGGTTATTTTCCAATTTCCTTGGTCCTCATTTCCATCCATCTATTTAGTCTTCTTGGTATGCTATCATCCTCTAAATTCTCTTATCTCTCTTTCATACCCTTAATATGGATCATAGAGTTTGATCCAAAACATTGGTAACAAAAAAAATGGAAACGGTCAAATCTAGAAAATATTGCCTAAATCATTATGGATTGTGGAAATTTCATGAGTCTCAACAAATGTTGGTACCAAAAATGATCTTATAAGAAATAAACTTTGATTTTCATGCAAATAACCTTGGGATTTCAACCATAAATGTCAAGGAAATGATGAAATGATATCAAAATAGGAGTCAGTGAAATTTGATAAAGAGCCATAAAAGAAAATGATGGAACTTAAATTAGTGATGAATGTACTTGAGAACAATATGCTTGAAGAAGGAAAAGAAGAAATTTTAGAAAGGGTAAAGGAAGAAATTATGGACATGAACCAAAGAAAGAAGAACAATTAGAGTTATAAGAGAGTGAGGAAAGGAGAATGGATTTTAGAGCAATCCACCAAGTAGATGGAAGATATGGATCTTGGTTTAGAAAGGGATACCTTATTGATTTCTAAATATGAACATCAAAAAAATATTAATCTTGACGAAGTTAAGGAGGAACAAGTATCATCTGTTGAAAGCATAATTAAAAAAGATGTGCCGATTCAAGGAACATCCAATTATCTATCAAAGATTGATGTGGATCCATATGAGGTTGATTTTTAGAATAATAATGTTGACAAACATGCAAGTAAGAAGAATGACCTAGTTGGTGTTCGTAATTTTAAAATATTGGATCTCAAGAAGAGTAATTTTGTTTTGAATCTTCTAGAATAAAAACAACAAAAAAGGATGGAAAAAACTTTGATTTCCCATTTGGTTATAGTTCAATAAATAATGATAGTTGTGGCAAGTAGTATTGCATCAACTTCATACAATACCATTTCAAAATTAATTTTATTTTGAGAAGCATTATAACATTAATGAAAAGATAAATGGTAAAAAAAGGGAAAGGGAATTCTTTCTCTTAATTTCAAGATTGCTCGGGAATGATGGTGTGGGATCCAAGTGTTATACTCAAAAAAATACAAATATAATAAATGGTAAAGTACATGAAGGGTGAAGTTTTTGATGGGTTCAAAATTACTATTCTTAATAAATTTATCATACCATGCACCTTGATAGGCTGACCACTCAATGTAGCCATGGATAAGTATAAGGTATGCAATGCATTACATGTTATAAGAACTAAAATGTGTATGTGTACATTAGGTGTATTTCCTTGGTGAATTTATATAGATTCATCAAAGTAGGGAGTTGAAGTTTACATTCAATAGAAATATGGGATTTTTGGAGGTGTCTCTAATAAATCTCTAGGAGGAATCACAAATAATATTTATTTCAATGAATAAGGTGATTGGGTAGCAAGTTTCTTGATGATCGAGAGCATACCTACAATCTTATTTTATGGTGAAAAACACAATATTTATTTTGGTATTCAAATATCTCCAAATCAAAATAGGAGGTTGTGCAATAATATGTTCCCAATATCACCAACAAATAGAGGATTCCAACTGGCAATAGAGTTACTTGAGAGTAGGACACTATCATATTTTCACTCAAAGGGTATATGTATAGCTTTCAAATACCTTATTGGAAAAATTGGGTTCTTGGTCATACCATTTAATGTTATTAATACATTAGCTACTTTCCAAATCAAGGTGAATCAAGCATTGAACATTCAAATGAGACAATTTTTTTGAAATCTTTTGATGATATTTTAATTAATTACACAAAAAGGAAAGATCATCTACACCCATATTTAATCCATGAGATTCTAGAGTAGCAAGCTCTATTTAAAAAATAATTTAAGTGTGAGGTTGGGAACATAAAGATTTTATACTTGGGTCATGTCATTGTTGCTCAAGGAATGTAGGGGATCCAAAGATAATTCAAAATTTTCTATTCTAGGCATCTCTTACCACACTAATCTATTGAGAAGATTCATTAATCTATGCATCAATAATAGAAGGTTTGTTGAGGGGTTTTCATATATATCAACAACCTTAACTAGAATGCCATAAAAGGGAGCTCATGAATGGATGGATAGAACATAATAAGATTTCGATAAGCTTAAGAAGGTATTCAATTCATGTCCTATATTTTTCACTTTAGATTTATCACATCTAAGTCTGGTAGAGTGTGGTGCTCAAAGAGAAGGTATTAAAGTCATATTAGTGCAAAAAGGAGACTGTTGGTATGTGGCGACTGATCATTCTATATTGTACACTCTTCATGTATCCTGCTTTTTTGCGAAACTGCCGAAAAAGGGAAAAATCACAAAAAAGGAAAAAACCCCGATTTTGTATAACCCTAATTTATAAAGGGTTTGGGATAGAGTTACAGCATCATAAGATAGAAGCGATTATTCACGATATTGTAATAGGGTTTTGCACTGGTTAATAATATCATTGGATGGCTACGGTTTGGTGGATGTAGCCCACATTGGGTGAACCATGTTAAATTCTCTGTGTTAATTTTATGTGTGTTTTATTTCTGGTTTATTTGATAAAATTTGCATTTAGCTTTTAGATATCTGCCTTTGAAAACCTAACAAGTGGTATCAGAGCGGGTTGTTTTTTATTATCGTCTGTAGGAAAGTCTCGCGGTTGAGTGGGAGTCACACGGTTAAGTGGGAGCAATGGTAGACGAGGGTAAGTTGAAGGTTGATAAGTTCAATGGGCATAACTATTAGTTATGGAAGATGCAGATGGAGGACTATCTTTATCAGAAGGATTTATGGCAGCCATTGGAAGGGAAAACCAAGAAACCCACAACAATGTCGGATGAGGATTGGGATATTTTGGATAGAAAGGCACTTGGCAGTATTCGCTTATGCCTAGCACAATCGGTGGCGTTCAATATTACAATAGCAAAGACAACTCTAGGGTTGATGGAAACCCTAGCAAAGTTATATGAAAAGCCTTCCGCTTCAAATAAGGTATTTCTTATGAAGCGTTTATTTAATATGAAAATGGTAGAAGGTGGATCAGTTACTGATCATTTAAATGAGTTCAATATAGTTACCAGTCAATTAACTTTTGTGAAAGTAAAATTTGATGAAGAAGTTAGGGCTCGTTCTTTGCCTGAAAGCTGGAATAGCTTGGTAATGGCTGTTAGCAATTTTGTTTCTGGTTCGAATACATTGAATTTTGATGATGTTGTTGGTGTTATTTTAAGTGACGAAATTCGTAGGAAAAGCTCAAGTGAAACATCCACATCAAGCAGTGTTTTGAATGCAAAAAGCAGGGGTAGAACAAAGGAGAGAAGAAACAATTTCGGAAGTCATGGGAAGTCACGAGAAAAATCAAGTTACAGAAGGTCCCAATCTAGAGACAAGAGGGATTGTTGAAACTGTGGTAAGCCAGGTCATGTAAAGAAAGATTGTTGGTCTCGGAAAAATAAAGAAGGAGACAAACAGGAAGGAAACAAAGAGGCAAATGTGGTAAGTAATAAATCCGATGAGGATGCTTTGATTATTTCTCTTGACAATGCTGATGATTCTTGGGTGTTAGATTCAGGGGCTTCATTTCATGCTATGCCCCATAGAAATTATTTTCTTGATTATGTCCAAGGGGATTTTAGGCTGGTTTATTTGGGAGATAATGAACCCTGTCAGATTGTTGGAAAGGGAAGAATCAAGATTAAGTTGCAGAATGGGAATCATTGGCTACTACATGAGGTAAGACACGTTCCAAAGCTAAAAAGAAATTTAATTTCAGCAAGGCAACTAGATGATGAAGGTTGTGTTGTTACATTTAGTGATAAAAATTGGAAGGTTAAAAAAGGTGCATTAGTGGTAGCAAAAGGTGTGAAAGTAGGCACCTTATATTTTTGTATAGGTCATACTATTCCTTCTACTTTAGCTATTGCAGATAAAAATCAATGTTTAGGAACAGTTGTTGCAGTTTAGCAGGAAGAAAATCAGATAGTTGCTACAAATTCTGAATCAGCACTATGGCATAATAGACTTGGTCACATGAGTGCAAAAGGTATGAAAGTACTTCATTCAAAGAATGCTTTACCAGGTCTAAAATGTGTTAATATGGATTTCTGTGAAAGTTGTGTGTATGAAAAACAAAAGAGAGTTAGTTTTCTCAAGGATGGGAAACAAAAGAAAGATGAGAAATTGGAGCTTGTGCATATGGATGTTTGGGGACCAGCTCAGGTATCTTCTCTCGGTGGCTCTCATTATTATGTTACATTCATTGATGATGCAACTAGGAAGGTATGTATTTATTTCATTAGGTAGAAATCAGATGTATTTGGAACTTTTAAAAAATGGAGAAGCTTGGTTGAGAATGAGACAGGTAAAAGGTTAAAATGTCTCAGAATTGATAATGGTGATGAGTATTGCAATAAAGAGTTTGAATATTATTGTTCCTTTAATGGTATTCGTAGGAAGAAAATGGTTCCAAGGACTCCACAAGAAAATGGAGTGGCTGAGCGCATGAATAGAACAATAATGGAGCATGCACGGACTATGAGATTGCATGTTGGGCTGCCTTTAAACATGTGGGTAGAGGCTGTAAACACTGTTGTTTATTTAATTAATAGAGGTCCATCTAATCCTTTGGGTTGTGGTATTCCAGAGGAAGCATGGACAGGTAAGAAGGTGAGTTATTCTTTTCTGAAAACCTTCGGTTGTGAAGCATTTGCACATATAGATTCTGAAAATAGAACCAAGCTTGATGCAAAATCAAAGAAATGTATATTTGTTGGATATGGCATTGATGAATTTGGTTATAGGCTTTGGGATTTTGAAAATAAAAAAATTGTGAGAAGCAGGGATGTCATATTCAATGAGAAAGTGTTGTACAAAAATCAGTTGCAGCAGCATGAGAAGAAAGAAAATGATTATGTAGTGCTGGATGATACTCCAAACAATGAAGTTTCAATGGATCCTCATGCTCCTCAACAACAACAACAAGAAATACCACAAACTCTAGTGAATGTTAGACGATCTTCAAGGTTAAGTAGACCTCTAGATAGATTTTCTCCCTCTTTGTACTCTATTTTATTAACTCATGTTGGTGAACCAAAATGTTATCATGAAGCTATGCAGGTGGATACCAAGGTTCAGTGGGAGCATGGAATGGAAGAAGAAATGGACTCCTTGCTGAAAAATTAGACTTGGGAATTATGCAAGTTGCCTGCAGGTAAAAAGGCTTTAGCAAACAAATGGGTTTATAGGATGAAAGAGGAGGATGGAGGTAAGAAAAGATTTAAATCTAGATTAGTTGTAAAGGGATTTGCACAGAAACAGGGTATTGGTTTTGATGAAATATTTTCTCCAATTGTTAAAATGACCTCTATTTGTACTGTGTTAAGTATTGTGGTTGTTGAATATTTGCATTTAGAATAGCTTGATGTTAAAACTGTCTTTCTCCATGGTGATTTGGAAGAGGAAATTTATATGGAACAGCCACAAGGATTTGAGGTCAAAGGTAAGGAGAAATTAGTGTGCAAATTGAAGAAAAGCTTATATGGCTTGAAGCAAGCACCTCGACAATGGTATCTTAAATTTGATAGTTTTATGGCTGAGTAAGGTTACAACAGGTGTAATTTAGACCATTGTGTTTATTTTAAGATGCTAGGTGAAGATAGCTACATTATTTTATGTTTATATGTTGATGATATGCTTGTAGCGGGGTTTAACATGGATCACATAAAGGAGTTAAAACAACAGTTAGCAAATTCACTTGCTATGAAGGATTTGGGGGCAGCAAAACAAATCCTTGGTATGAAGATTACAAGAGATAGGAAAAATAGGAAATTGTTTTTATCTCAGGCTGATTATATTAAAAAGGTGTTGCAGAGATTTCATATGGAGAATGCAAAAGCTGTCAGCACACCTTTGCCCAGTCATGTCAAATTGACTAAGGATATGTGTCCAAAGACACAAGAGGAGGAAGGAAAAATGTCCAAGGTACCATATGCTTCAGCTGTAGGTAGTTTAATGTATGTCATGGTATGCACGAGACTAGATATTGCACATGTTGTAGGAGTTGTTAGCAAGTATATAAGTAATCCAGGAATTGAGCATTGGAATGCAGTGAAATGGATTCTCAGGTATTTGAGAGGTACATCGGATAAACATTTATGTTTTGAGGGCTCTAATACAGATTTAAAAGGCTATATTGACTCAGATTTGGCAGGGGATATCAATACTAGGTGGAGTACCATGGGTTATGTATTTACCGTTGGTGGGACAACAGTAAGTTGGATATCTCAGTTGCAAAAGGTGGTTGCTTTATCCACCACAGAGGCAAAGTATGTGGCTGCCACAGAGGCAACAAAGGAGATGATATGGATGCAATTTTTCATGGAAGAGTTGGGAAAACAATAGGCTGAAAATTACTTGTTCACAGACAGCCAGAGTGCTATACATCTTGCAAAGAATTTTGCTTTGCACTCTAAAACCAAACACATACAGTTGAGGTATCATTTCATTTGGTCAGTGTTGGAGGATGGACAGGTAAAGCTGGAAAAGATACATACAGATGTAAATCCAGTGGATATGTTTACTAAGGCAGTGATAAGGGAGAAGCTGAGCTCCTCTTTAGCTTCGGTTGGCCTTCAAGGTTGAATTAAAGTATAAGAAAGCAGTAGGGTCCAAGGTGCTCATTTCCAGTGGGAGCTATAAGTGCAGCGGTGTCGTCCAGGTTCAGTCTCCAAGTGGGAGATTGTTTAGGTGTGGAGCCTAATCAATCTCCAAGTGGGAGATTGTTGGTATGTGGCGACTGATCATTCTATACTGTACACTCTTCATGTATCTTTCTTTTTCGTGAAATTACTGAAAAAGGGAAAAATCACAGAAAGGGAAGAAACCCCAATTTTGTATAACCCTAATTTATAAAGGGTTGGGGATAGAGTTACAGCATCATAAGATACAAGCGATTATTTGCGATATGGTAATAGGGTTTTTCATTGGTTATAATATCATTGGATGGTTGCGGTTTGGTGGATGTAGCCCACATTGGGTGAACCGCGTTAAATTCTCTGTGTTAATTTTATGTGTGTTTTATTTCTGATTTATTTGATAAAATCTGTGTTTAGCTTTTAGATATCTGCCTTTGAAAACCTAACAGAGACTCCATTAAAATTGGGAGCATGAAGTTAGAAGATGTAGAAAATGGTTTCTCTATTTATGATAAGAAGATCCTTGCCATCAAGTATGTTTTGGAAAAAATCAAATACCACTATTTTTATGATAGTTATGTGGCTATGAAAAATTGCAATGGCTTGAATCTCTTCTCGAGTCATCGTGACTTGGAATATCTACAAGAAAATAGGGGGAAAAACAAGATGATGATTGTACATTACGGAAAAAAGTTAAGGCAACTATCGATTTCTTTCTCAAAATGCACATTCCTTATTCTATTTCTATCATGTTTTGGTGATTGGAAGAGTTTTATCATAATATAAAATTCCAAGAGTATAATTATTGCACACATCCTAGATGGAAATGTGAAGGATGATAAGCGGTTGGGAGCAAATAGTATCATTGGGTACAAAAAAAATCATTTTATACTTGATTTTAAGATGAAATAGGATATTTTGAAGGCTTACATGATACAACCCTAGTAGGACATTGTATATCCTACAAAATTTATGGGGAAATAAGAGAGAATCACTTGGAGGTGGTTCAAAAAAGATGTTGATAATATCAAGGTGAACGATACTTACAATATGAATGAATGAGATAGAGTCATTATTCTAAATTCAAACAACATTGTGTGGTGGAATTATCTTTTAGAGAGGCAATTAGGCTAAATGTATTGCCACAAAAATATTTCTAGTGATAGAAAAAATTTAATTGTCTCTAGCAAGAATAATTTCATTTGACGGGTGAAAAACTCACTCTTGCATAGGTTATCGATTACAAATAGTTGAACAAACAAAAATGGTGAATAAGTGGGTAGAAAGATACTTGAGGGAATGTGTTTTAGAAAAAAAACCAACATAGATCTAGTAGTTGCACTTGGGAGAAAGTTGCTACAACATCAACCAATATATGTCCTTTGATGTGTTTCTATTCAAGGCAATGTTTTATGATACACTACCTATCATTGATTCAAAGTTCACAAGTAGTAGTGTGCTACTCATATGGATAACTGATGCCTTCATTATCACAAGGATGGAAATTTTAGGGCATGAAATTGAAATTTTTTTGGTTCATTGGAAGAACCTACCTATATAGGATGCCACTTGGGAAGAACTAGGAAATCTAGAACATTGGAATTTACATTGCTTGAGGACAATAAATTTTTGGAAAGGGTAGAATTGTAGTGTCCCTTTTTCAATAAGATCAAGTTTCTAAACCAAGAGCCCATTTCCTATTTTTGGTGGGCTAAGCTTGATGGAGCTCAACCTCATATATCTCAAATATTCTAAGTTGGACATTTTTGTGTTCAAATTACTAAGTGTGTGCAATTTGTTAGAGTTTTATAGCTCCCCTTCTCAAATATGCATTTCCACCCAAGTCTAATTTTTTCTTTATTCTTATTACAGTTTTAGACTTTCCTATGTGGGAATTCCTTTCCTTCCAAGTATGATTTTCCCTTTGTTTTTTTGGATTATTAAACTTCTCCCTAACATACCTTTCTACCAAAACCAAACTTTCTCATCCATCACACTATTAGAGTTAGAGTTTCAGGGTTACCACTACTTGGGTACTTGGTATGCCTCACTCTCAAACCCCAATTCTTGATTTGTGGTAAAATTCATGGGTATCTCTGACCCCCGAACTCTAGCATTCCCACTTTTTGCACTATTCATCCCTCCTACCTCCTTGCATGACCCAAAGCACCATTAAAAACTAGTTTTGAAGTTACAACAACTCCAAAAGGAATTTCCCTACCCAAGAAATAGTGTGTTATATCTCAAGGTGTAGATTCACATGTAAAATTGTGGTATCAAAGGTGGAAGACAGTGATGTTGAGCACACAAATATATTGAGAGGGGAGGTGAATCAGTATATTATCAGAATTTACCTTTAACCAATGTACAAATGAACACCAAAGTATCATTAAGAGTGACAATAAAAGAAATGAACACAAGATCACACAAGATTTACTTGGAAACCCTAACGGGAAAAACCAGAGTGAGAAAAGTTGCTTGGATCTACTACCCAAATCTAACCTCACAAGAATACATAAAGATCTTACAATTATTTTGTAGGCACCAACCCATTGGAGACACCAACCTCCAATCTAAGCACCAACTCAAAGAACAAGAGGCACCAACCTCAGAGTACGTTGAAATGATTACAGATAAATCTCTTATAATAAATTTGTACATTTCTGCTCAATCAGTTGGACTGCTATGAATACACTCTCTACTATAAAAGATAAGACATGAAAATATCAAATAGATCACACACCCATGTACAGTCACATTTTTGTATTGTTCTTCACTCTTTTGTTCCTCCCACACACATAAACCCAAAACAATTTTCTTAAATATAATTTTGGGGTGATAGATAACATTGATATATTGACCTAAACTAGAAGTTAGAACCACTTGTGATGGAGAAGTCGGCCTATAAAAAATACTTCATATTGCTACCATGTCGGCTTGAGAAAATCAAATTTTGAACTGGAAACTAGATGTTTGACAAGTTTGAATCTAAAGTGTTGATCTTCCTATTTTACGGGCAAATTAAGTGGTGTATATCAATGCTAGATACACCTTCTCTTAGAATATTCTTTGATCAATAGGAAGTAGTCAATGAAAAGTCTTGGACACGTGTCACCATCTTGCAGTTCTACAAGACCTTCTCTCTCCTCTCTATAGACGTCTGATAGGCATCAAATCATCATTGAAAAGTCATCGACAAAGGACACACATCACCATTTCACACTTGTGGAGCAACCATAGCCTAAAAAATCCGATTACGAGTTAGTGAGAACCTTAGGAACCCTCCAGCTCAGACCTCCTAATTACACATGTCAACACTTTACAATATTTCAAAGCAGATGTTATCAAAAACCTTGCATAAATATACAAAAGGAACCTTTGCACCAACTAGGAGAACTAGTACGCAAGGGTGGTAACAAAATGATATCGAATGGCTTAAGTTATAACATAAGGTAGGTGTGAGATTGATAGGTGGAAGATACCTAAGGAGACTCGGGAAGAAAGAATGCGCATATTATGTAATAAGGGGGTGGTGGAGACAAAATGGAACTTCATCATGGAATGCACAACTTATGAAGATATTTTCAATCAGTACGCAAATAGTTTGGGTGTCGACAATATGCAACAATTATTTGAGGATAATATCAACCAAATGACCAGCCTTCTAGTCAAAATCAATAGCAGGGGATTCGACTTGGAAAAGATCTTGAAGACAAATTAAGTTGTTTGTCTTGGTCCCTTGTCTCGGTCCCATAGACTGTTTAGTCTCGTGGACGTCATTAAAATATTTCATTTCATTTCAACTGGAAACAACTGATAGCCAACCAACGATGAATTAGAACATAAAGTGCATGATACGAAAACACTTAGGGTTTTGAAGGAATTAGAGCTAAAACCCTACCAAATGCATAAACCCTAATCAAACATGATCTTTGATCTAGCCAAAGGTATCAAATGAAGACCAAATTCATCACTAAAACTAGCAAAGATGAATAGAGCATCAAGAGTACAATAGAAATAGATAGCCCCAACAACATTCATGTCCAAAGCAACACACCTTGACAACAATGACAATATTTGCAACATTTGCATTTCCTTCACAAGACTGTTAACCCTTGGCATCAATGCAAATCAAGCATGTTTCCATCAATCTCCTCATGCAAAAACCTTGACAACAACCAATAAATGCATAAACTTTGACATCAATGATAACAAGCATATTTGCAACAAGTGATTCTTTCATTAATGCAATGGTTGCATCCTTATTAACCCTTGTCCTTAGGTAGATTTAAGTCATTATTTGGGAAGAATCTCATATCGATCGTTAATTTTAATGTTATCAAGGGTGAGATACATTCATTCAAGGATTCATTTATTCTACACCAAAATATCATGCCAAAAACTATTTTAAGCACTTTTGTTTGAGCATGCAAATTCAAGGATAAAAACCCTTGGATTTGTTGGAGATCACAAGACAAAAACTCTTTAATTTCATAGAGTAGAGGATGAAGCCCCTTTGATCCTATAGGATGATCTTACTCAATGATTATGAATGAGATTCATGGTCATGGATTTCAATTGGATCAAGTTTATAATTTATTGGTGTTGTGGGTTTGACCAAAGTAGTTTATGTTTTTGTATCTACTAGAGTTGCAACTTCTTTTGGACTTCTTTAATTATAGAGAAAAAAAGAGGAGTTCCCCTTTTATTTGCTTGACTTCATTTTTATAATTTGGGTTGTCAATATTGCTATGTAAATCGTGAAGAAAATATAGGATTTTCTAAATCTAGTTAAAATATTTATCTTTTTTTTCCTAAAATAACTTTTAGGGTTATTACACATTCCCTTTGTTGATAGAATTTTCCAAGGACTTAGAATGAAATGCTTCAATATAGACCTTATGAAGTTCATATCCCACCATATCCCAAAAAGATTTATAAAATTCACAAGGAAATTCATCAAGGCCAAGAACTTTGTCATTAGAAATTGAGAAGATAACTTCCTTCAAGTCTTCTTTGCTAAGAATCTAGTCACAAAGAATGTGTTGGGAATTGGAGACCTAGTAGGGGACCACATTGAGGCATTGTTGTAAATCAATAAATTGAGCTAGTGTATACTCTTGTGCAACAAAAAATGGCTCATAATGCTAGAAATAAGCTTGAAGAATATTAGAATGTTCTTTCAAGAGTTGTTGTCCTCTAATTTGTTTGATGGATTGAGAAAAAAGACAAGCACACAAGACCTACAAAAGTTCCTTCAAAATTTTGTCATCGATCTTGACCTAGTGAAGCCTAGCCTTAATTTAAACCCCGCATGTTGTATGAGTGTCTGTAACCTTCTTCTAGTGGCAAAGTTGAGCCACATGAAGCTAGGAAACATAACTGAATGACTACACTTCCAAAGTGATAGTGACTTGGCAAAGGTCAAAGGTGGTGGCCTTGTAAGAGCGATGAAAAAAGTAGGATAATTAATAGTCATATATGCAAAGGAAATGATAATTATGGGTTATTGCACCATTCCACCAAGATATTCATCTAGACCCATGCATGGGATCATGGTTCTAAATTCCAAACACATGGAATGGGAGATGATGTGGCTTTGTGATTGAGAAATGATGCACATTAAGAAAAAACTATGTCTTCATGTCCTTGGGCTTAACTTGCCATTCAATATGAAACTTTATTGGAAACTGGTGTAAGAAGATAATGTCTAAAAAAACTCCAATAATAAGGAATAATAGCTAGCAAAAGAGAAAAAGATTGAGCCAATATCATGAAACAATCTAGCTACTTCAAAACTCTATTTAACCAAGCTCATAAATCACTCCAAGTGTGTTAAGTCATATGATCTTAGTGAGAACCAACATTGGGATCAAAGAGCCCCAATTAATTGTGAAAAATTAGGCCTCTTTTTCCAATTGTCTAGTCCATAGGCAAGGCCCCACATTTATTATAGGCTATTTCAATCATATTAAAAATTTCATACATAACCTAAGTGGTAGCTAGGTTGAATTAGCAATCCATCTCCAGAGGGAAGATCTCTAGAAATAGCATATTTTGAAGCATAAACATCAATAACACCAAAATAATGATTATTAATGTTGAAAATTTCCCATAGCACTCAATTGGTGGGGTCACATCCCTAATCAACTAAATGTTGAATCCATTTAGGAGATAGAAAGGTGACAATACCACCTTCACCCACTTCATGGTGACTACACAAAACATGACTATAAGGCCAAATCACATGGCAAACAACAAAAAGAAAAAGAAACTTTAACCTCTTGTAAATCGACAATGTCTAAACTTGATAATTTCATACTAACATCACAGAGTTTCTAGGGGAAGTATGTCAAACCCTAGACATTATAAGAAATACAATTTATAAATAAGTGCCAAGAGGCATCTCATTATTAACCTCATGTAGAGGAATAAGTATTATGCAAAATGACTTCATTCACTTCAAAATTCCCCATCTAGAAATGGAATGGGACTTGGTGTCTATTTGTTGGCACAAATTATCCTTTGTCAAGTCACCTTGGCAGACTACAAGACCTCTACCGAATAGGAGGAGGGAAAGCATGTCAACCATTGAGAATAGTTAGTCAAGACAATGTTGATGCCACAAGTGGAGTTCAAACCACTGTCACCTCAGTAGATATCTCCCTAGGGGAGGATGGTACAACTTTACCTAAATATAGAGGTTTTCCAACATTTTTCGAAGCCTAGTTTTGAAAGTTAGAAGTTGAAGGGGTAGGCTTGTTGTTACTAGAGTTCTTGGATTTGTAATTGAGCTTAGTAGATCAACCTTCTTCTTCTTCTTTCATAGAGGGTGGTGACCTACAAGAGGGTTGTGAAAAGGCCTTTGGGTGTGAGGAAACCATAGGTAATCCCAAATTTTATGATCTAAGGATTAACATCAATAATAGGATTTTGGGAGGTATATAAAGGATGTGTTTGGTGTATTTGGTTTGACCGACCTAGAGATCAATAGATTCTTTAAGGTACTTAGATAGGTCTACCTCAACACAAACCTGTTGTTAAGGATGAGCTAAATAAAATCATTATAGTTTGATGTATGCCACCAAGCCTATAGAAGAGGTTATTTGTCTCAAGAAGTTCCAGCATGACAAGGGTAAATTAAGGATTTCAATCCAAACAAGCTTTAAAGACTTGTCATCAAAGACAAAAAAGTCTTGATTCCAAGGTTTGAAAACAAGCAATGAGGAATAGACAAGCCAAGGGCCATGATTGAGCATAGTTTTAGCATGATTAATTTCAACAAAGCAAAAAAGGAAAAACCCTTTCGAAAGGTTTTCTATGGTGATAAGATAGATCCCATGTGGGGTCTAGACCATGTCAACCTAGTCTTTAAGCATGCTTTCAAGGGGGGCCCTACCACAAAATATCCAATCAAAGTAAAATTTTCTAGCTAGTGGCATGAATTATCAAATTTTGGAATTGGAAGAACATCTAGTAGTGTTTCAAGAGATATACCTCATGAAACACCTTGGGAACAAATTTTTGAGGTTCTTTGGGTGGGGATGCCATTACTTGGCACCGTTGAACCTTCATTACTTGTAGGCTTAGTGACGAGAAGGATGTTACAATAAATGTAGGTAAAAGCATTAAACTCTTCCTTTTTGAAGTAGTATGACATGGACAAAGGTGAACACAAGAATTATTTTACTTTTATTTATGTAAGAGTTTATTTTTAAAATATATGTGGGCTTAAGAGTTATTTTAAGATTATTTTAAAGTTATTTTATTTATTTAAGAGTTAATTTAAACTTTTAGTTTATTTTATTTCATTTATATAGTTGTATATACATTCATATGTGTTAGTTTTATCTATATTTATATGTTGTATATAATTACAATTTATGTTTTATTGAATTGTTTGTTGCTATAGTTTTAGTTTTTATAATGTTAGTTCATTTTTAAATATTTGTTCTCTTTTAGTTTTTCTTATACTGTCATGACATGATTGTCATTACCTTAATGTATTCTTTTATTATCAATATAAATATGAATATAAAGTTTTGTCTAAGTTGATTGATATAATATATTTTTACATATTATAATAACTATTAATATTATCTTATACTAATGTGTTATATAGGGTAGTATAGTAGGTAAAATCTTTAATCTCAATGTAAGGAGGGTATAGGTTCAAAAATACGATTGGTTATTCTATTGGTTGCATCTTCCCGATGAACATATTTCTATGACACATGGTACAAGGGTTGACCTTGGTCTGTGAGTTATTTTGTTGTGCTTTCTCTAGTGCGGCGAGGCTTATTTGTAGTCATGTGGGTCATTTTATAGTTCTTCCCTTGGGCCTCTTGTGGTGGTGTTATCTATTTAGTTGTGATTGCTTGATGACAAAAAATTTCAGAGAGGGCGGACTGAAAATTGTAGAAACTAAAATTTATGCTTGTGGGTTATGCTCGTGATTTACCAAGTTTATGTTTGTTTTGATTTGTTTCAAGAACTTTGCTAGGTAACGCAAATATCAAATACTAATTCAATGAAGTATTTTGACAAAACTATTTTAATGAAACTAATTGTTGTAGCATACTTGATTATATTAATTCAAATAGGAATTACAATAGCTTGCAACTACAATATTTTCAATGCAACTCTTCATACAATGCTTGTGAAATCAATTAACATCATACCCGAAATTCTTTAACATTGAATGCAGGTCAGAATATTAGTTATCAGCAATTCTGAAAGTATCTATCAACAATAGATTAATCTCTAGAATGGACGCCAACTTCAAAATAACAATCTTCTCCACCAAAAAAATGAAATACATTGAACTCAAAGACATAGCCGCCCACAATGATGGTCAAACATCACTCATAACCTGGACACCATAGTTCCACATGTCCAACATAGACTAAAATGTATGACCTATAGCAGTGGTACAACCTCTTCACAATTTCCCCATGTGGTTGTTAGAGGAGTGCAAACAACAACAAATGGATCCAACAATGAAGTTTCTCTTAATGATCTTAATCTACTCTTTCAAATCCTTGAAGTTTCTGATAATAAACACTTTAAATCTGCACATTTCAAATTCCCACATCCCAAGAATAATTCCTTTTAATAGCAATGAAAGTGCTCGTAAATGATTGTCTTCAATAGCTTGAAATTTGCACTTCAAACCCCTTACAAAATTTGGTGGTAATCTCCTCTTTAATGCACAATGTGACTTCTAAGATAAAACCACCTAATTAGCAAACCTCAAATGATCTTTCACACCCTCGAAAAGCTCGATTCCAGAAGAAGTTATGCTCTCCAAAATCATTGCAACTTAAAACCCTAATTTCCACCTCCAATATCAAAGCACAAGCCAAAGTTGAGAAAAATGAATAAGAATGAATTACATTTGCTTTTGATACCCTCATATACTCTTCTCAAAAGAGGTTGATTCCTCATGAGCCCTTTATAATCACTAAAATAAATAAATAAAAGCATTTGCTTTTATTACATTATATTCTCTCATCAAGTGGGCGCCCATCATAACTTGACTTTATTAAATGACTTGAATGCACTTTTATAATTGACTTCATAACATTAAATTCACTTTTAAAATAAAGTCAAATAAGTCATAATATTCTCACTTTATATTTTGACTTTATGATATTAAATGCCTTTATAATAAAGTCAAATAGTCACTTATAATAATTAATTATTATTAAAGTATAACTTTAATAATAATTAAATTCCTTAACTCCATTAATAAACCTCATTTATCAATTTCATATGCACCGGGAGATAGCCCACTGCATTCTCTGCACACTAGGGTGTGTTAGTTTTAGGATAAGAAATGCAATAAGCAGAAAACTCAACACATAGAACAATGAACACGGTATTTTTACCTTGGGAAAACCCTCCTCGAGGGAGAAAAACCCAACAAAGTATTCTCTTATAAATCAAAAGAATAAGTGCAGAAATTGCACAAAAAATCAAGCCCTAGAGAGGTCGAAACTTATACGATGGATCTGCACTTGTATATAATGTGATTTCATGAATACACAAAGTATTTGACTCTTCTCCTTGATGTTAATATGTTGCTTAGAAAATAGACTTGCTGCTAAAAGAATTTGAACTTGGAATGATTTGATTTGATTATTAAAATAAGAAGACTCTATCTTCTTTAAATAGCAAGCTAGGTGACCTCCTTTCTAGGGCCGACCTAGAGAAATACAAAATTTGTTTATAATGTGAAGGCCAACCTGCCTTGAATTGGTTTTATATTAAGAGAAAATATCTCCCGCCGCTACAAAACACTAACACTCCCTCTTAGCTAGGGAGGTATTTTCAAATATCCTTGTCATGGAGTCTCTCAACATGATGCCCACAATGGCTACACCCATTTGTGGAAAAAACACATCTCGGTCTCAGAGATGTACAAGGGTTCGTCATGGAGTCTCTCAACATGACGTCCACAATGGCTACACGCATTTGTGAAAAAAAAACACATCTCAGTCTCAGAGATGTACAAGGGCTCACACCTCATATTTCTCAGTCTCAAAGAAATATACACTACAAGGGCTTTCACCTCATATTTCTCCATCTCGGATAAATATACACTACAAGGGATTTCACCTCATATTTCTTCATCTTAGAGAAATACACTACAAAGGTTTTCACCTCATATTTCTCTGTCTCAGAGAAATACATGCTACAAGGGTTTTCACCTCATATTTCTCCGTCTCAGAGAAATATACACTACAAGGGCTTTCACCTCATATTTCTCCATCTCAAAAAAATATACGTTAAATCTTAATGATGTTGTGACTCCCTTTGGAGCTCCAAGTACCCGCATCAACCTCATAACCTCCTCTTCCAAGATTGCCTGCAATGCTTGCCTTAGAGGAACGGTATCCAATGCACACCTTCGGTACTACTGACATGCAAGAGTCTAGGACTATCCTCCTCGACCTCATCCTAGATCACCCTATTCTAAATAGGTTTGTGGTGCTACCAATGTCAAAATAAGGTTGAGTTCCTTGTGCAATTCCATTCTCTGCAGCTGAAGAGGCCTTCTAAAGACTCAACACTGCAACCCACTTAGCTGACACCTTCACTTCTTCTCGGCGAGTCACTCTAGTTTGTTGAGACATAGGACTCCATTTTGTTGAACACATAACTCCCACTTGATCCCTGCCTCAATACAGAGATTGCATAGAAATCCTCTGGAAGTGAACTCCCCTCCATTGACGGATCTCAAAACCTTAGTCCTCTTCCCAATAATGTCATTGTTTTATCCAACTCACAAAGAATCGAGAACTGTTTTTCTTTCACAACTCTCAATCCAATAGCCAATAACATGTCTTCTCTATTGATCTTTGATAGGAACCTCACCGTTTTCCCGTTATATTGATTACCAATATGTTGCCCTTCAACTGAAGTTACAACCTCTAGAACTTTCAATGAGTTGAATACAATATCAAACAAAGATTGAAATGTGAGGCCAATGCCAATATGATGTACTCTAAGTTTGGTTGCTTAAATTTGACTCAAGCTATAGGCGTGATATTTTACAACAAAATCATGCTTGGATATTCACTATTCAGAAACATACAAATGCACATTCTGTTTGGATATGTTATATTTACAAGCATATCAACTTATAACTGATCTATGCCTTTATATATTTTCCCATGTCCTTTTTTCTTTAACTGAGGCCCTTCTTCTAGTGTCAAAGTCTAGTATCACCAGGTCCTCTGCATTTCCTATGTAATCATACAAACTCTCCTTTTCTTATTTGTTTCCTTATCAACCCATACAAGATTTGGATCCTCATCATCAACTGATATTCCTGTACAAGAGGACTATAAACATAATTAATCTTTTCGCCCAAGACAATAGCAAGTACTATCCCTTTGTGACTTTCTTTCCATACAACGCTTTCAACATCCCACTGCCAAACCCAAGTTCTAGTTATGACGCCTCCACAACCACATCGATAGACATACTACAGTCAGATAAATCACAATCCTCTATTCTCCTATCGACTTACTTGCCTTCAAAAAATTCAAAACGAATTCTCGAGATGATATAATACAGGGATAACTTTAAGAAACACCCCCCTGGGTGCAGGTGTAAAATCTTGGCGAATCTTGTATACTTCTCGATGAAAAAAAATATTTTTATTGGCAATTTTTTTCGTTTTTCAAGAAAAAAAAATAATCCCCATTGGCAAATATTTTATAATCCCTGGAATTCTATGGAAAATCATGGCGAATTGCAAATTTTTTTAATCGAATAAAATATTTTTCATTGGCGAATAAAACCGTTTTTCAAACCATAATTTTTTTTCCATTGGCGATTAAAACCTTTTTTCAAAGCAAAAAGTATATTTTCATTGGCGAATTAAAATGAATCTCAAAATAATAAAAAAATCCGATGGCGAAACAAAAATCATATGGGTCGTTCGATGCACAACTGTAGTTGCATTCCGGAAGTAAATCTCTAAAGCACTAGACTTGCGATTTGAAACCTCCAGAATTTCACTAGAACCGCTAGATTTCTAGAAATCAATGGTTGAGATTTTATTACCGTACAAATGGTTATAAATTTTTGTTTCTCAGCGATTGGGTGACCTCGGCGGGATGCACAATTTTCGAAGTGATAACTCATTTAATGGATTGTACGATACCATTAAGGGATGTCTTCTCAAACACCAACTGGATAGATTTAACGTAATCTTTTAAATCCTCTGAAAGGATAGATCTTAAATAAGGTATTAAGGAGTTTGGAGAAACGGAATTAGTAGCAGATTGTCACTTCCTGCTAGTAAAGTTAAGTGAGCCTGCATACGAGGAAAGGTGGCAGCATTTTGAACTCCATACTCAGAGTTTCCTCAAAATGGTACTTCCAGCTGATATTAGGGTATGGGAAGATGAAATTGTGGTCGTCATACAACCAAATTTGAATTGGCCTGAAGAAGAGCAACTCGACATCATTTCCCAGCTACGTTCAGTGGTGTGGAAAGAGAAAACCAGCAATGCCGAGTACAACAGGGTAATTTTTGTTTTAGAAGAAGAAGAAGAACGTGCTGAATTTCATAATTTAGTTATGGAAATGCAGTTGGAACTGTAGTTTCTGTATAGAGTCCCGACACCTCCAGCAGTTTAACAACATACATGAATCCTTTTGTGAATTGTGAATTTGTGACACATAATGATAAGGGGGCGTAGTTTCAGCTTTTGAGCATTTTTTGAATTTTGATTGTACAGGGTGTGGGGTGATAGGTCTGTGAAACCACATTTTTGGCACTAGAGAGATAAAAGAATATATTTCTAAATCTATGTATTTATCAATGTTTCCTTTTAATTATGAATGAATTGTGTTTCTTCATGATAATTGTTCAATGTTTATCTGTTAGTGTTAGGTCAAATTCAGAATGCTTATTTTTTCATCTCTGAGACTTTGTGTTCAGATTAATTCATTTGTTAAAAGAGAAAATATTGTTTTTCTTTACTAATTATCAAAAAAATGGACTTTGTGTCATTTGTTTTAAAATATTTTGCATCTACTTTCATGGTTAAAGTGACAAATCTGTACACCAACAAGAAAAAAGAGTTACAGTCTGGAATAAAATCTATGAAGCATTAGACTTGCGAATTGAAACCTCCAGAATAACACATTAATTGTTAGATGTAGACATGTGGGGAGATAAAGGCCCATCGCTCTTCGCTCATTCACTCTTTTCAATGCCTCAAATCTCGATGTTGTACATTTCATTTAATTGAAATTCTCACTTTTTGAAGAAAGTGCGGTTGGCAGTGGCAGTGGCGGCGATTAATGCCATATGTGATATGAACATCCAAAGCAATTTCTTGGACAACTCATAGCTTTAATGAAACAAGATTTGTAGTGATTTCACATCTTTTGAATGAGTGATTTTGACAGCTTGTCAACTTGAGGTAGAGTTCAAGTTGGCACATAGCAAGACGTCAATCAAATTATAAATTTTAATTATACAGGCTCGTAGCGGCACTGGTGGCCCATAAATAGGGATAGTGATTCAAAATTTCAGTGATTAGTAGATAGTGCCATAAGGGTTTTTATTTTCTAGGGTTAATAAGGATTCGCGAAGAAGATGATGCAGTATTGGGGATACTGTAAATTCTCCTACCTACAATTATGTAGTTACAGAGTAATCAGTAAAAGACGAATTTCCTTCAAGTTCAGAATGGGTGGAATTGGAAAGAAGTTGATTTGGTTAACCTGAATTTTCAGATGGGTTTTGAACCGAGATGAGGAGCTCTGATGGAGATAAGTGTTATCCAAATTCATAGAGGCTGCAGGTAAAAGATGGGAGTAGATTTGTTTCTCCTTCTGTATTCTAACAGCTCCCATTTCCCCAACATGGTTGGCCAAGCAAGTTCCATGCATTTATTTTCAAAGAGACATTTGTTTTTCATCTTTTGTATGACTCTGGTTCTCGAAGTGGATAAGTACATTTTGTATCTTCACGGCTCCCATTTCTTCAAGATTGATTGGAACCCCCTTTGCCCAGCATGGTTGGCAAATCTACCAACAGAAGCTTGGAATCATGAATTTATTTTCAAAGCCACATTTATTTTTAGAGATAGATGTGTAGTAAGTTTTCAGCAACAAAGCTTGGAAATTAGAATCAATTTGTAATCCATTGTAATGAGCAACAACTTGGAATAAATTATTAAATTTTGTCTATGTAAAATACTAAAGTGACACACTGACATATGTTATTTATACAAAACAGGAGCTACACTTACAATGCTACTCGTCTGTAAAAAGATATGTAATAATGTGACATTGAAATTCAGTTGCAATAAAATAAATGGTTGTGTTGTGTTATTCTTGAATCTTCGTTATTCATTTAAGTTTAAGAGTAAAGAGTTGTTTTCTGAGTTCAGAACTTCAGTGTCTATTAATAATTTAATATATTCAAAACAATTTTTTTTCTTTTGAGAAATTAAGTAATATACTCTATGCAATATGCACTTGAGAATTCATGGTTTTATCGGGCTATCAGTGGAATGCAATCATTCGTTCCATCGATGTTTATGTGTTACAACGATGTGCTTACTTTTGTTGATTCTATCGGTATATCAGGGACCGGGAGCGCATCTTATGAGTTATGAGTCTTCGCCTTCGGGCCATCGACGGGGCTATGATGGGAGTTCCACCGATAAAGTATTGTTAGGCCGATGCCTATGGTATTGACTTTAAAACACATGTGTCATGTTAATTTTTTTAAGTTAATATCATAAATTAGTAAATTACTCAAGTTTCAAGTTCAACCGTTGGATGAACATTTGATGTATGGTTGTAGTTACATTCCGTAATGAAATGAACAAAGCGATGGGCTTCCCAACTTAAACCTCCGGAATCACCCTATAATGGTTAGATTTAGAAAGATCAACAGTTAACATTAGGAATTTCCAACTTTTAGAGTCTAGACCTAAGACGTGTCATTCACTTTAATGTTCCAATTTCGAGAAACAAAGCATTTAAAGCACTTTGTAGTTGGTACTGCTAAGTGTCAACTGTCAAGTGATTAGTGTTTATTTTTAAACTTTAAAGTTAATATTATGAGTTATGAGTCTTCGCCTTCGGGCCATCAACGAGGCTATGATGGGGTTCTACCGATAAAGCATTGTTAGGCCGATGCCTATAGTATTGACTTTAAAACACGTGTCATGTTAATTTTTTTAAGTTAATATCATAAATTAGTAAATTACTAAAGTTTCAAGTTCAACCGTTGGATGAACTTTTGATGTATGGTTGTAGTTACATTCCGTAATGAAATGAACAGAGCGATGGGCTTCCCAACTTAAACCTCCGGAATTACCCTATATCAGTTAGATTCAGAAAGATCAACGGTTAAGATTACGACAATAGCAAACAATCAATATGAAAATTTTATGACAGTTTGGTCATTTAAATGCCTATCAAAAAAATTGTTTAATTTACGAATTTTTATATAAAATCTTTTATAAATGGATTATCTTGAAAAATTAGAAAAAAATGATAATTATTAGTGATAAATATAAAAATCTACTGTTATAATTAACAATTAACAAAAGTTTATAAAATCGCATTAAAAATAAATCCTGTTAAATATATTCTAAAAATTAAAAATAATTACGTTTTATTTTGAAAAGATTCTAAATTAATATATATTTTTATAATAATATTATAAATCATATATATTAATATAAAAAATGATAGCTATTATAAAAAAGTCAAAAGTTTATAAATTCATATTCAAAATATTCAAAAACGTTATATTCTATTTTCTTTTTATAATAAAAATTATAAAATGATATATATTATAGATTAAAATACTATATAATATTTTTTTACGGTTTAATAAAAATATAGCAAGTCAAACTATGCGGTCTAATAAATTTTATAGCTATAATAAACGGTCAAATATTTAATAGACCATCAAATTCTGTAATGACATGCACAGAGCTATGGGCTTCCCAACTTAAACCTCCGGAATCACCCTATAACCGTTAGATTTAAAAAGATCAACGGTGAAGAATTTGCAACTAGTAGACCTAAGACGTGTCATTCACTTTAATGTTCCAATTTCGAGAAACAAAGCATTTAAAGCACTTCGTACTGCTAAGTGTCAACTGTCAAGTGATTAATGTTTCTTTTAAAAGTTAATATCATTAACTACTCAAGTTTCAACCGTTGGATGAACATTTGATGTATGGTTGTAGTTGCATTATGTAATGACATGCACAGAGCGATGGGCTTCCCAACTTAAACCTCCAGAATCACCCTATAACCGTTAGATTTAAAAAGATCAATGGTGAAGAATTTGCAACTTGTAGTCTTGTAGACCTGACTCCTAAGACGTGTCATTCACTTTTACGTTCCAATTACGAGGAAAAAAACATTTAAAGCACTTTGCACTTTGAAATTGTACAGTGATTTTTAAAGTCTTCAATCTTCAGATTGCTCATTGCAGTGCACCACCCTATTTTGGATTCCACAATTCCACTTCCAACAACGCCATTCCAGTTTTCAAGCGTCGGGACTCATAATCTAGGTAAGTGAAAGAATTCCTGCGGCTACATTTCAACTTTCATCGTTTGACATTTCTTCAAATCTTATTTTGTCAAAGTTTGAAATTTGGTTTTAGACTTTAGAGACTCAAGAATTCATTAAACTTAAGGAGGACTAATAGGTATTACTTATTAAGGAATTCAAATTACACAACTTCACATTTGTACAAGCATGTCTACCACTAGTACCACTACAACAATGTCCGATAAAAAAATGCATTATGCAGAATTGCTTAAAACCCAAGGTTTCACCGATGGGTACCATGATATTTATGATCCTGAAATCTATGGTAGGCGTACCTCAGAACTTAGATTTTCATCTCAGAATAAGGCTGCAAAGCAAACAGAAGTTGATAGCATCAGTGCACCATGGGTAACTAGATTAGGGTGCATGATGTTACATGAAGTTTTCCCTTGCCTAGAATTTATCATGGTCTGTGCTGAAAATTATGATGATAAGAAAAGAGCAATTGTTAATAAAGATAACCAAGAAGAATTGTTATCCATTAATATAGAAGAACTTGGAAAAGTGTTGGGGTTTACAACCGAAGAATTTGGAAACCACCACATTGACCTAGAAAAGCTTGCTAGTGATTATGAAGCAGTGCAAGAAAGGCTGAAAAATGATTTCTTAAATCAAATAGTTAAGGATAGAAACAAATTGAAAGGTGATCATAAGCCTCCTTATAATTTGGATTTTTTTAAACCATGGGTTCATGATACTATTTTCATGCTTGCATTTTTCCTCAGTCTGGATAGCAATTTGGAAGTGGGTGCAAGCCTCCTTGAAATGGTATATAATATCCATTATACTAAAGAACATGTCAAATATAATTATACACAACACATTGTAGAATCCATGCATAAACATTTTTTAATGATTAAAGCAGGTTCCACGAAGACATTTAGGTTCACAACCTACTTGTGCTATCTTTTTCTATTCAAATTTAGAGGAATGTTTCAGACCAACAAGCTTCAAATTCAGCCCTACAGTAATGCAGAGGGAAAAAAAATGGCTCTAGTATATGAATGGACCAATGAGATAAGGATGCATGATTCTCGAAGGAACTACAGTCATTTTGTAGACTACTTTTTGGCTCCATTGCATCAAGTAATTACAAATAATCCCATGCCTAGATTGCCTATGTCATGTAGAAACTGCATGCAACTAGGAAAAGAAATACAATTGGCTGATTGGTACTTAATGGAAGAATATACTATGCTAAGATTTTATGGATCGAGAGTACAACCATACAAACTTCCAATACATGTGACAGAAAGGGTTTTTGCATTGGAATATGTAATGTAGGTGCAGAGTGCTGATGAACTACACTTTCTCAGTCAGCAAAAGAAGACCTTATTTCCTTTTTTACCTTTTTCATGTGGAGGGTTCACATTCGAGAGAAAAGCATTTAGTGTGGCACATAATCTTTTGAATTTTTTTGACTTTGATCCTATCTGTCACTGGTAGTATGATCCATGTGACATCATTAAATCAATGATTGTGGCCAATAGGAATGCTGCAAATAGAATTCAACATCAAAGTAAACCCTTGCTTGAAAACTTGAGAAACAAGGATTCCTGGTATGAGGTCAAAATAGCAATGGAGAAAAGTGTTGTTGAGAATGGTATTTCTTTTGAACAATTGTCAGCAGAAATTATGGCATTGCACCAAAAGACAATCAGGACATACAAAAAAAATTATGTAAAAAGTGATAAACCATCTAGTAGAGTAAAAATTACAGGTTCTGTAGAAACGAAACTTATAGATAAAAAATGGTCATGATAAAAAATTACTACCTTTTGGTCTATGAGGAAGGACCTAGGTGATCCAAGAGCTATTGAAGAGTATGATAATAACGAAGAAGATAAAGAATTTAACAAATTGTGGAATATAGAGCATGGGCATCCTGATGGATGTGATGAATCTGATGATGATATTGATATGGAAGAAGAAGAACAAAGCCATGCCAATTACAAACCTGGTTTAAGTGAGGCTGCAAAAGCAGAATATGCTTCAACATTTACTTCAGGAGCAGCCACACTTGAAAAAATTGGTTATGAAGGTGGTCCTTTGGGGTCCAAAGGACAAGGCGGAGGCCCTTGGACAATACAAAGTGTTGAGCATAGAAAAACAGTTGATAAATCTGGCCTTGGGCTTGGAGGTGTAAAAGTAGACCAAGGGGATATAAGACAAAATCAATTTGTTAGAGCTTCTAGTCCTCATCCTCATAGTCAGATACAATCACAACTAGGACATGCCCTTGGTGGACAACTTAGTGCAACTGGGAGTGTTATTGGTGGCGATGGTATGGGTAGTAGTACTAGTAGTGGTCAACATGTGCAACAACGACAAATTACACACAATACTAAGAGGAAAACAACAAAAAAATATCACAAAAACACTAGGTGATCAAGGCAATCAAAAGAGGCAAAGGATTTTGACAGGTCAAAGTCACACTATCAGTGGATCCACCAGTATCACAAAGGAGTTATTTCCAGAAACTCCCACAAATCAAGTTAGTGTGGATGTGACATCATTAGCAATTGCAAGTACTCCTATTCCTTCGCCATTCAAGCATTCCATTGTTTCTGCCTCCCTAGGTTATGATTTCATTGAAGAGTTTAAAAAGAAATCAGACTTGAATAAAAAAGAAAAGAAGCAACTGATGGAGAGTGTGTCTGATGTAACTTCAGAGACTGCAACAACCATGGTATTACCCACATTTAACACAAATAAAGAAATCATGGAGTACACAATTGTTGTTCCCACAGTTCAAAACAAACCAACAAATCAGATGGATCGATCTAAATACCAGGTAACCAATTTTCAATTGGATTTTTCTGGCCTGAAAAATACTGACAAAATTAATGTATCAAAGAAGAACAATGAATTGGTGTACACATCATTGCTAAAGCAAGATAGAGAGAAGAAAAGGTTGCAGACCCAAATAGAAAATTTATAGGCAGACCTAGCAAGTGAGAAAGCAAAGAGGAAAGCAACAGATAACAAGAGCAATGAATTAGAAAAAAGAATAATAAAATCTACCTCTACATCAGCAAGCAATGAGGATAAATCAAATGAGAGAGAAGTGAATGACCTGAAGCGAAGGCTAGATGAGAGCAACAAGAAATATGATGAGGAAAAATCCACTTCAGAAAAATTAAGAGTAAACATTGCGAATGGAAATGCATAGTGGGAAAAAAAATTGGAGAAACAGAGAAAAACAAATGAAAGATTGGAGACAGAGTTGAAGGAAGCAAAAGAATAAATTAAGTCTTCTCAAAATAAGTTATCTGCATTTTGTAGAGATACAGTGAGGCATACGAAACAAAAGATCTGGGATGAAATAATGCAAAGGTTTGATCATTTGTGTGACATGTTTCAATTGATTGATGCTACCAAACAACATTATAAGAAGCTCAACAAATATTTAGTGGACAACAAAAAGGTGTTGGAATTAGAGAAATCTGCAAATGAAGTTCTACAAATAGTCTAATAAGCCAGTGACAATGATCTGAAATCAAAAGGGATTACTAATCGGATTGAAACCTCAATGAAGTTGTCATCTATCATTGAAAAGTGTTTGAGAATGTCTGGAACAAAGGAATATTTGCATTTGGTTGCAGACAAGATGAAGGTGGTGGATGAAAAAGTAAGGAACTTCACAGAGCTTGGTTTTCAAAAGCCTTTTGACACAAATGAGCAATTCATTGGAAATGATGCTTTTAGAAAGAAGATGGAAGGTGCAAGGAAGATTGATTTGGACCAGTTTCCTCAGAACCAAGATGTGAACTATTTGGATTCCATCAGAACATTGATAACCTTGAATGCAAAATTGACTGAAGAATTCAAGACAGGTTCCATTTCCAATTACAATCAAGAAATGTTAACAAAACTTCAAGTCAAACAACATCAGTTAGAGCAAATGGCAATTCCACCACCTGAGGAGTGGAAATTGCTAGAAAAGTTGATACAGTGACTTGAATTATTATTTTCAATCTTTGTTAATATGAGTTTCGAAGTTCCAACTCAGCTCTGTGCAGACTTGTCTTTGGGCATTGGCAAGATTTTGCATTGCCAATACCAATATGTACTCCATGTGAAATTCAATTAAAAAGCTCAAATTCAAACTTCAGTAATGTGATGATGTTCAATTATCTGGATTCTGTATTATTTATTTTATCATTTGAACTAGTGATGAATTGTTAGCTCATTATATTTACTTCTTGGTAGAGCTTCCATTTCCAAGTTATGGATGTTGAACTGTTAGCTTATGTTATGTTTTGACTAAAAATCTTGATCAGTATCCACCAACTTACACCTCACCCACATCCCACATACTGCAAAAATACACTACATTTGATTTTATGATTAACACAAATTGCAGGGATTTGTGTGACAAGATCCATTTTGTGGCCCACATTACTACTTGATCAATGATCATGTCCATAAATAAATCTAAAACCCCATGGTCACAGCCCCTATTCCTGAAGAATTCAAATTCAATGTACTGACAAATTGAATAACATAAACAACCACTTTGGAGATAGCCAAATAAGTTAATAACTTATAAGCATATGAATCCACAACAGTTGAATACTCGAAAGCAAATCAGTAAATATGTGTAACCTTCTCCATTGTATTGATCTTCAAAGTTCAAATGATATGCATTATAAAAATAGTTTATGATATGAGATGGATGGGCGAATTGGTGCAATCTATTATCTATCTTCTTACTATTTTCTACTCTAAAGTCTAATTAAAAATGATGTGATGATCCATTGATCTCCTATTAGGGTCTTGATCTCTCTTATATATGAGAGGCAACAAGCTACAAACCCCTTGCAAAAAGTTATGACGTTTTGACAACTAAACATAACTCAAATTATAAATAAAACAATGTCGCAGGTGAATGCATCGATCCGTTAATCCCCAAGCAGAAGCCCGTGACCACTGACCACCTAAGATCTGTTCAAGGCTTCTACTCCATGATAGGGTGCTCATCATGTTGTCGGTTGGCGTTCTTCCTCTGAATCTGATGGTTGTCCCATTGGATCTGATTCTGACAAATCTACAGTTTGGCTAATAAACATATTGACAGTAGAGAGGTGATGGATGTACTCCTGTTCAGCATAGGTGTCCACGTTAGAGATCGCCTCTTTCATATCATATTCCAGAGACATTTTTTTTTGAGTTGCTTATGATTGTTTTGTAAAACCATATCCTCGTCATTTATTTCTTGCAATGCAGCAGTCAGAAGCCTATCAAGCTCTTCCTTCCAATCATCATATTCTCGTGGGTTTTTAATGCCAAAATGAAGTGTCAGGAGTAGGACTAAATCAAAGTAGTCGAAATCTTCCCTAAGCTTGTTATGATATTCGTTATGTGATTCTACCAACTTGTTATATGTCAGCAATTTTTGTCCTTCCATGGCATTTTTATCTACGAGCTCTTTTTTTTTCTCCATCATTCTAGGCTGCAATTGTTCATTCTCCACCAATGCAATGTGTGTTTGATTGAATACTTCCCAATATTCAATAGCACATTTCATCATTCTATTGAACCTTTCTTTTATCATTTCAGATATAGTGTTATATTTGATAGTTTTCACTTCTTTCTCCAATTTTTTGCATTTCCCCTGGGATTTCAAATGGCAATTCTTCCAATAGGCTGCATCAGCCAATGCATCAAGCACTCTCTTATCTTTTTCAAGCCATGGGGAGTACAACTCTGATGTGGAGGAGGAAGATGTTTTTTCTCGCTAATTTGCTAGCTCCTTCTTCAGTTTGTCATTTTCCTTAATCAGTTTATTGATCTGTGCTTTGGTAATTTTTGCCACATTTATGTTCAATTATGCTGTCTCCATAGGGTTGGTATCCACTACTCGTTGAACCAAGAGATGAACAAACACTTGGTTTGGATTACTAATTATAGTAGGTCTTTTATCATGGGGATACAATGACCAAATAAGCAAGGTGGCTTCGTTTGGATTGTACCCAGATCCTGAATACATTTTGTCATTTGCTTCTTCTGTTAAGTTCATTGTTGTATCCCCTCTTTTTCTGAAGCTATCAAATACAATTGAAGAGCTAATATCCCACCCTGGCAGGAGCAACACTCCAACTTCTTGAAGCAATTCCCTACCTCTTTCAGGAGTAATGGACTCCATTTCCTTTTCTACCTCCCTTTTCAATTCCTCCAGAGTGGTTGCCTCATGTTTAGGAGTGATATCCTGTATCTGTTGTCTCATTTTTCTACCTTTATATTCATAAACAAATGATTTAAATTCAGAAGATTTAACAAAATCAAAATCAGAAATAAACTGTTGTCTAGCCATGACCCTCACATCATCAGATAGTTCATTTGATGCCTTAAATCTTCCAATATTATGCTCTTGAGGGGGATCATACTATGCAATCACAGGAGCATTGATTTGTTTGACTTGCTCACCCTCTTCATCACTCTGCTCTTCTTCACTTATATCAGTATCTACAAAAAAACATACCTGAGTAGGTTGTGAAGGTATGTAATCCAAGGGCTCTATGTCTTCAGCTTGTACTCCTAAATAGGTTGCATGAGGTGCATCAAAAACAACTAGGGGAACATCCTTTACCAGTTCATTGACATGAGCGATGAGTTGCTCAATTCTTGTTAAAGGATCCTATATCTCACCAAATGCCTTTGAAAAAGATGGGACATTTTTCCTCTTCCATTCCTCTGCAAGCATAATCTTGTTATAGGCGGCCATTCTTTCCTTGGTGGAAGCCTCATCATGGTTTCTTATGACATCTTCGATTGAAAACAAATCTTCATAACCTGATAGCCCCTGCGATAATCTCACCTTGTGAATAAACCCTTCTGCATCAAATTGTTTCCTTACATCACCTAGAGGTAGGTTGTACTATGCTAATTTACCATCAATTTCTCCATATCCTTAATTGGCAACCACTGTAAAGTCTCCAAAACATAAGGTGTTGGGCATAATTGATTGTTTGCTATGTCCTTTGAGGTGTTTGGAATCAGATTTTGCCAATTGCCTCACAATTTCTAAAAAAGCAATTCAGTCAGGAACTACTTGTGGCATCAAGTGTGGAGCCCCTTTGAACCCATAAACCCTTATCAATGTACAATCAGGGAAAGCATACCAATCTCCCCAGTTATGATTCACTTTATTTCTCCGGTCATTTTCCTTTGGTCTTAGAAATCTTTTTACTTCTAGGGATAGGTTATAGTTGCACGGATACCTCAGCAACTTCATCAATGGTTTTACAAAAAATTCTTCAAAATAAAGGTAATGAGACCTACCAAATCGGCTGTCCCACAATGAAGTCCACATTTGTACAGGTTTAAAATCTCCATTTTCATCTGTATCTTTTATCCTTAATTCTTCACTCCAGACCCCTCTGACTTGTCCCTCATACAATAGCAAATGCATAAGCAAAGAATAGTGTTCAAAATTAATATTATCACTATTATTTTTAATCTTTTCGGGCCCTCGATGTAGGGCGTTGGCCAAGTAGCTAGCATAATCAAATGGCCTGGCATCCTTTCTCTGTATGTCTACAGCTAAGACCATTGGTGCAATCAACATGAGAGGCGGAACCTCTACTCCCAAAACCTGACTAGCTGAATAATAGATGTATCGAAAATACTCTTTGAACAAATCTTCATGGAAAGGAGGGTTTTCACTGCTAGAGAACCTCCTGAGTTGGCCTCCTTCATCCTTGGGCCTATGCAAAGGTAATTTCCATCTCTTATAGCTGGTATCCATGTGGCGATACTCTATCAAGAGATCTTTGAGCGTGAATGATAAATTCAGTGAACATTCTAACTGAAAGACATTAGAAATGAGATCCCTAGAAATAACAAGCATGTCACCCCCGCCATGTGACTGAATAGTTCTTTTCTTAGGGTCATATCTGATAGCAAGAGCTTTAATTAGCTCTGCGTTCACAAACACATTGGGCACCACAAGTCTTCCCAGGTTCAACCTCCATGGATTGCAAACTGGTTGGAACCTAAATTGTTTTCTGTAATGGTACATGAACAAGTCGTACCCTCGTTGCGGTGTCCAAATATCCCCTAAGCCCTTATGTTTTTCCCATAATCGATCCATGGAAGGATTCATTTGAGCACTCCTCTTGGGTCTCGGCCCCGACCCAAGACATTGATCTATCAGGTCTTCATTTAGGAGTCTCTTAGGCTTTTCGATTTTCTGTTTTTTAGCTTTAGGTTTGTCTGTACTCTCTTCCATTATTTAAATCTTAAGCTTTTGAGTAAAATAGCTTCTCAGCTGGGTCTGAAAGTGAAGTACTTATGTGAGTCTCGCCAAGTCGCCTCCACAGTCCACCGGTCTTTTCTACGTCATAACTCCAAGTTTTTTCCTTTCTGCTTCTGCCCTAAGCGAAATCTTCTAGGATTTTGTAACAACTATGCGATCAACTTGTGATATAATTCACTTCAATTCTGGTTCATAAATGCACCGCAACACGATGCCACGGGATGTCACATCAGTCTTTCACTGATAGCCACCCTCTCCACCGATGGACACCTATCCTTCATTCTATCGATGGGACTCCAGATAATGTTTCCCCGATGCACCATAGTTCCCCCGATATACTTTATGCATTCGATAATTCATGCCCATGGGCCATGGTTATCATTCATGGTTACTTTTGTTGACAACTTGACTCTATCGGTATATCGGGAGAGCACCTTAGGAGTCAGCCCGATAGAATATTGTTACACCGATACTAGGTTGTGAGCTATTTTTATCGGGCCATCGGCGGGATTGTGATGGGGTTCCGCCGATGAAGCATTGTTAGGCCGATGGTATTGAATTTTGTTAAGAATGGGGGAAGGACTACGTCACTACGAAATTTCAAATTTTGTTTAATTACGCTAAAAGCGTTATATAGTGAAAGCAACAAAGGAATATTCGTAAACTTTTTGAAGCTTCATTGAAAATGACAGGCAAGTGGAAGTATGTGCTGCTTAAAAATAACAAGCACATAAAAATAAAAATAAATTCTATTTTTCGAAATTTTTTAAATTAAAAGCTTCCCAATAAATAGTTGTTAATTTAAATACTTTTGGATTAAAATTACAAACTAAGATGTGTATGCTTAAATAGTTTTTTTATATATATTATTAATTAATATTGTAATAAACAATGTTAAGTATTGATAACTTTCAGCATTCTTTATATATATTATTAATTAATATATGTATACTAGTATTTATGGATGCAATGTGAATATAAGCTATAATATGGATCTTGTCACACAAATTTCTACAATTTGCATTGTTCATAAAATCAAAGTGTGGTATATTTTTGTGATTATTGATAAAATAAGATAATTCATGCCCATGGTCATAAATTATAATTCATGGTTATTTTTGTTGACAACTTGACTCTATCGGTATATCGGGAGAGCACCTTAGGAGTCAGCCCGATAGAGTATTGTTACACCGATATTAGGTTGTGAGCTATTTTTATCGGGCCATCGATAGGATTGTGATGGGGGTTCCGCCGATGAAGCATTGTTAGGCCGATGCCTGATGGTATTGAATCTTATATAATTTATAAAATATCATCAACTACGTTGCTAGAGTTTGACTTTGGCATATGTATTATGATTCATGAAGTGCAATATAATATAAAATATCATAGAGACTTGGACTGCAATATAAAATAAAATATTATGAACTTGAAGTGCAATGATACACAATTTATTTGAATACAATATACAAAATCATCAACTATAGTTTGGAATATGATTCAAGCTGACATGCAGTGCTTGAATGCAATATAAAATAAGATATCATGAAGTGCAATGATTCACAATTTCAATGTTCATTGAATACAATATAAAATATCATCGGACATCAACTACGGTTCGGACTTTCTAACAATGGAAACTGATTCATGAAGTGCAGAAAAAATACCTAAAACCTGCTAATTATCTCCCATTTCCCAAATGGAGTCAGGGTCCTCAAACCGATCATCTTCAGATAAAGTAAAAGAGTCATCTTGATTCTGAGACTGCTCTGCATTTTCTTCGGCCTGTGTCTCAAATTCAACATTCATTGTTTGATTTGTGTCAATTTCAATATCATTGTCATCTGTCCCAGACTCAGTCCCACTGCCACTACCACCAGTACCGGCGGGTGTTGGAATTGGAGAATCTATGTTGCACAACCCGGTCCCTCTTCTTTCACATGTGGACCTCCAGATTGTGAGTGTCCTTTCAAAAGGAAATTTTTTGACTTTATACGCAGTTTCTTTCATCCTCAAACAATTTTCCAAATTCTTGTCCAGTTTGTTTCTTAACTTTGATTTCAAAAACTCCAATGTACTGAAAACTCTCTCATCCTCCACCAACCCCAATATCATTGTTTGACATAAATCAGCAAGTTTGAAATATTCTGACATCGAACCACGCAATATTTCACTCTGACCTAAGCTTGTCCAAACCTTTTTTATTGATCCCGGTTCAAAGGCCTTCTCTTTGCCCATGGATTTATACTGCCCCCTCATAGCTGTTGCAAAAATCCGAGATTGCTTTCTAAGCTTTTTTTCATCTAAAATTCCTTCTATTATTTGTTCATTGTATGTTACCTTTCTGAAAACTGTTCGATCAAGATTTTTACTTGATCATGAAAATATTTTGGGTTATCTCGGTTTACCCAAAATTGAGGATACACAATAACCATGGCTTCAAGTATTTCATGTCGAGGGAATCTTTCACGAATCTCTGAGGAAAGAGATTTTGCAATTTCCTTCAAATTATCACTAACAGATTTAACAATGCCGTTAAAATCTTCCTCGTTAACAGGTACTTCTTTTCTAGAGCGCCTGCCAATGCCTGTCTTACAATGGTACATTGGTATCTCATGTCCACGTACACAAATACATAAGTGCCCGCTTGCATTAAACTGTAAATAATTATCAGGATTATTCAAATCAATAATTTTTCACCACATCAAATAATTTGCGCCTTCTTGTGTTAGATCTAGATATAGATGATCAAGGGCCAAGCATGTATGTTTACGTAGATTGGCATATTCATAAATATACATAGTTTTGTCTTGGGCTTTCTTCATAAGAGTGTTCATCTCATCCAGCATGGGGAGAAGACTAGCTAAAGTCAAGAGTGTCTCTATATCGCTTAACCTATGTAAGAGGTCAGAAGCTTTGTCTACTGTACTGCAATGTTCGTACGTCACTCCAATCAAGGATTGATATTCTGAAAGAACTCGTTGTGCTGGTCCATGCAGGGAGATCCATTTAGTATCGACATCCTTGAGAAGCTTGTTTCCAGGTGTTATTCCCTCAGCAAAATGTTGAAATTCAAAGAAACATTTGGGACTTCGGCATAAGTATACGTAGATCTCGCGAACTAGATTTTCAACTTTTGATACTGTAGGAAACTTGCTTACAATTTTAAATGCTAAATTCATTATGTGGGCCATGCAGTGAATGCCAAGCATGTATGGTGCACAAGTAGTTTGTAACTTTGTGCAAAGACCGCTCCTTTGACTTTGCATCACTGCAACTCCATCAGCTCCTACACACACCAACTTTTTGGCAATTGTCAACTCATCCATACCTGCAAATTCATTCAAAGATTTATTGACTAGTTCAAATAGATTTTGCGATGTTGAACTGTCCTTCATTTTACTAACACAAAGAAGATGAGCTTGGCGAACATCATGTTCTACAGTATACGAATGCATACAAACCCAAGAAGTATTGTCTACCGCAGTAACTTCATCTAAAGATAATGCAATGAAATTTGACTCTTTTAATTTCTCCTTTAAATCTTGCTTTTCCACTGCAGCAAGACAGTTCGCCCATTCCCATCCAGCGTTTACTGACCAATGTGAGAAGTGAAAGTGGGGAACACTCAAATAAGATAATAAATCAAAATATTCTGGGTAGTCTATCATAGGACGCCCCCTAGACAAAATCTGAAAAACAACACTCATCTGAACAATTTTTGACAGATTTGCTGCCGCCATGGCTTTTCCAAAATGAACCTCAAGTGTACCTTCACATTATTTAATCTTCGACTTTCTATGGTTATGCTCTCCATAATTTGCGGCATACTTAACATGAAGACATTCTTCCTTTGATTTCCATCGCACAATTGATTGTTCCTTTCCGTCTATGATTTGTTTTTCGTAAACTTTGCCGATATGCTTTTCTATAGTGTCAAGCTTTAGCTGCATCGTCTTGTCTCTTCCACATTTCCAACTACAAATCTTACATCTGACCTCTGTTGCCCTTTCAATATCATTTTCGTTTGATACCCCCACTAGTTCAAGGAATGAGTACTTCGACAACCAACCAATTTGAGAATTCCTTGTCATTTCCCACTCACGCCCCAATTTTGCTTTGCCTTTTCTTTTTTTGCTACCAACATCATCCTCATCCAAGTCGATTATCTCATTCTGGCTATCCAGGGTATCCCTTGGAACATCTTCTGCAATATTGCCATCCTCATTTGATACATTTTGATTTAACACAATGACAATCTCACCTTGACTTTCCTATGGTGGAAGAGTTGATGATGTACTTCCATCTCCAATAATATTTGGTGGAAGAGTTGATGGTGTAACTCCACCTTGATCTGATGGATTAGAAGCTTTGCCAATTCCAAAGTAAGACTGTATGGTACCTCCCCATTTTGGGCGTTTTGATGGCCTCCCAATCTCTTCATTACCCGCCTGCTCAGGAGTCTTACCCTTCTTGCTCGACATGTTGATCTCACTTCGAATAAAAGCTGGAAAAAAATGTCTTATTGTTTAAGAAGGACAGACCGACAAAGAATAAGATCCCATTCCCTACTTAAAAATATGTTTTAAGACTGAAGCAAGAATGGAAAATAGATAAAGAAATCTTATTATTATAACTAATAGTCTAATAACTAATAACAGTATGAAGAAATGATCACTCACCTTTGAGTCTACGTTTTCGGCTTTCGCTGACTTCTGAATTGAGAAGTAGAACCTCAGAATCGAACAAAATGTGTAAGAACAAATAGCAGTTTCAATTGTATTTATATCAATCCATATTTGGCGAATTCCGCGGGATTTTGAAATGGTATGTTAAAAATTTGGCAAATCCCACGTGCTTATACAACGATACCTTGAAATTTTCAAGGCGAAATAGGTCCTCATAAGCAACTATTTATAAATTTTAATTGGCGAAATGGGTCTTCACAAGTAACTATTTGAAAATTTTAATTGGCGAAATGGGTCTTCATATAATGTTGTTTTAATAGTATTGGCGAATATGTAGGTGACTTTGACATGCTCCCCGGGATTCCAGGCGAAAATATTGATCGGTGCATTGGAAACGCATAGTCTGTTATGGCAAATTTATTGCCTAAACATGCCTCGTAAAAATAAACTGTTGGTGAATGGACATGCATTGGACCAATAGTCCGTGAATTCCTGGCGATTTGAACACCCTATAGGTACGGTAGATTCGCCAAATTCGAATTGCTAGATTCCTAGAATTCGCCAATTGGCGAAGATTCGCCACTAAAGTTATCCCTGATATAATATATTTTGAATAACTCCTTACTTCGTCCTTTTCTTGTTATAACGCCTTTGCCTCAGATGTCCTTCAACTCTAATTCTGACTTGGGATAAGATATTCTTTAATTACCTTTAATTGGGGCGACTGACTTAATCCTTGCACTTCCAGTAGAGCCGTCTTTAATCGAAGTTACAAGCTTATTGAACAATTACAAATGCACACAAGAGAATTCAAATTCAGTTTGAGCCTTACTATATTGCAGCGAATTAATTGTGATAATCCCCACATGTTTAACTACCTCTGTGGCTGTGTTATTCCCTTCATTGTTTCCTAGTAATCTGCAAGCTGCTGAGATATTGTTCCCCTCTTGTTTCTTCTAACTCTGTATCAGCTCCTCTTAAGCTATTGTCATTTCTGTAGCTCACGAGCATTCAAAACGCTCCACCCAGTACATTGCGGCTGGTGCTTGGGTGATACTGTTACTTTAGAGGTGACGGCTTCAAAACTAATACCACACACTCCTCAATATTTTCCAACACTCACTCCTGATCAATGGCAGCACTAAATACTTTTTTTTTCTAGAATCGAGACCCCAACAAAAAAACTCCTTACGCTAAATGTCAATCGAGACCAAGGCTATATGCTTCATTCATTATCGAACCAATTTGAAGATAAACCAATCAAAATGAACATGCACCAATACACATATATTCCAAGCAATGACATTTAATTTCTCTCCTTCATATCCTCTAGAATATACAATGACTTCTGTGAGATATAGTTATCACTATGGGCTATTTTGAAATATGCGGCTCTTCTCTAAACAACCTAACTCATAATACCATTCACATAGCCCTCAAGATTATCATAAAAACTGAGTACAACATCACATAACCAAATAGTTCCTTCAACATTTGAATCGACTTCCACCAAATACATCTACCTGATCCCAACTTTGTCTTCTCCCCCTGCTTAGCCAAATTTGATTAGATCTTTTCTAAACCCGCTCTGATACCATGTTAGTTTTAGGATTAGAAATGCAATAAGCAAAAAACTCAACACATAGAACAATGAACACAGTATCTTTACCCTGGAAAAACCCTCCTACTTGAGGGAGAAAAACCCAGCAAAGTATTCTCTTATAAATCAGAAGAATAAGTGCAAAAGTCGCACACAAAATCAAGCCCTAGAAAGGCCGAAACTTATACAACGGATCTGCACTTGTATATAGTGCAATTTCATGAATACACAAAGTATTTGACTCTTCTCTTTAATGCTAATCTGCTATTTAGAAAACAGACCTGCTGCTGAAAGAGTTCAAACTTGGAATTATTTGATTTGATGATTAAAATGAGAAGACTCTATCTTCTTTAAATAACAAGCTAGGTGACCTCCTTTCTAGGGCCGACCTAGAGAAATACAAAATTTGTTTATAATGTGAAGGCCGACCTACCTTGAATTGGTTTTATATTAAGAGAAAATATCTCCCACCGCTACAAAACACTAACAGGGTGCCTTACTAAAAATAGTAAGGTTGGCCTCTATCCACACAATGGCTTACTATAAATAGTAAGTACATAAAAACGGAGCCAAAACACCCTAAATAACATAACCTCTAAATTCATCAAAGATCGCGAGATGAAAACATTACCATCTATCAACTGGAGAACTAGCAAACTGCAACAGTGGGCCCTCTAATCACCTTAATTAGCCTACGAGGACTCAATAATAGGCTAAACCACCAAATTCTGATGCACGCTCAAAAAGGGGACATTACAAAACTCCATGGTTAAGCACACTTGAATCAAAGTAGTACTAGGATGGGTGACCTATTGGGAAGTCTTGATGCTTCAATCTTATGAGCATCACCTACATGCAACGATTGTCAGATGGATTCTTGTCAGCCACTACTCATGAAATATGGGTCGATGAATTTCACTCAAAAACTACACATGGCATCATTAGAAAGCATTCACAAAAATCCACGAGACCACCAACTTCCTAAAAATTCTAAAACTAATTTTATTAACATTGTCTGCTGCTATAAAATTTATAGGACACCTGATTGTCAAAGGTTCCTAAAACTTCTCAGCAGCACTTACTAAAAAAAATTAGGTAACCCCCTTTCATGGAACCATAGCCTCGACAGAAATCGGATCCTTGCAAATAGGCATCAAAGTGGAAATATAAGCTTTCCTATCATTTGTTAGGTTCTACTCATGAGAAAACTTCTTAACTCTCATACCTTTTTATTAAATAAAGAAAACACATATAATTAAAATTAACAGAAAAAGAAATCAACTGTAGATAGAATAGACATCCAAAGTTGCCACCAGGGTGAAATAAGAAATACAAATGGATCAAAAGTGTTAATTAAAAGAAATGATAAAAGACTCCAAATCATCTAAACGAAGGAAAATCTACTTGAATGATTGAGTAGATCGTTGAAACAAACTATAACAATCTACACATCGTAATTAATAGGGTATAAAGTTTTCATTGCAGATTATCCAGAAAAGCTGTGGCAAGAAATAAGTCCTGAATGCGAAGTTAAAGGAAAGGTCTTCTTGAGGAAATGAGTTTTCTGCCAAGTGGATTGTTGTCATTGTCACAAACTAAGCATGAAAGTAAATAATTTCCCATAAGTATATATCTAAAATGGAACATACAAATACAAAAGGAAAAGAGAAGCCAGGCTTTGACAAGTAGACCCCCTCAAGGTATCAAGCAGACAGTAGCTAATTAAGGAATCCACCACCAATAAAAGTAAATTAAAATACATAGCCAGAAACCATCACATAACATCATTTTTGCTCACTGAACCAACCGACTATTCATTTGGAGAGGAAGAACTTCAAATTAGTCCAAAATTTAACAAGCAGTAGGTAACAACCTGCATAAACTTCACAATTGTGAATCTTAGTGGAAGGCAACTTGCATGAGGAGACGATTCTGAGTTATTAGAGGATTGCAAGAAGAATGTTGTTTTAGGTTACTTCGAGAACAAACAACACAACATACTTGCACTCTCATAATTTGCCATGTTTGTACACAAATGTGTTGTCTTATCATATGTTCTGTTGTGTCTGAAACAGGCCCTGTCTGAAAATATATTTCCATGTTATTTTTATTTTGATCATTTCTTGATTAAAGATGTTGAAAGAACTTACTTATGTGTTGCATAAGTTCTTCTTGTCCCATTTATGGAAATGATGGAGTGATGTATAATGTATATGAGATAATTGTGTTGCACAAGTGGAAGAATGTCATGAACCATCCTAAAGGCCTTATGGCTTATACTGTCACACAGATTCCCTTTAACTAGTGCCTTGGCCCAGCATTACAAGAAACTATGAGCTTCTTGTTCAAAATAAAAAAATATCATGATTGGAGCTTGACTGATACCAAGACAAGTTTGTTCATTTATTGTTGCTTGTACCAGCTATTTTAGGCTGATTTGCAGATTCAACTGGTGAGAGTTTTCCATGTAAAAAACTTATCAATAAAAATCATTGAAGGTCAAAAGATAATATAGAGCTTTATACTTCATTCACCAACATTATATTTACGAGAAAATATAAGGTGTGTTTAGAATAGTTACGAGACTCGCCCAGACTCGCCAGGACTCAGAGAGTCCCGAGTCGAGTCACCCTGGTCGAGTCCTAGGGGCTCGGACTCGGACTCGGCCAAGTCCTGTCGAGTCCTGGCTGGACTCGCCAAGTCTAGTAGACTCGCCAAACTCGCCGAGTCCAAGCAAGTCCCATGAGCAGGACTCGACAAAAGGAAAGGTTTAAAAGTGCAAAAAAAATACATGAAATTTGATTTTTTTTTAAAAAATTTATTTACTTATTGTGAATGCAAAATGATGTACGCCATGGAGGTTTGTATGGTTTTGGAGGTCTTAATTTGGGCTTGGTGGCGGGGGCGCTGCCCTTCGACCCCGCCTTGTATCGCAACAGGGAGCGCGCCCAGGGCACTGCCCCGAGACCCTGTGAGGGGCGCTACCCCTCAACCCCGCTGGGGGTGTTGCCCCTAGACCCCCGCAAGGGGCACTGCCCCTTGACCCCGCTAGGGGCGCTGCCCCTTGACCCCGCTAGGGGCGCTGCCCCCAGACCCCCGCAAGGGGCACTGCCCCTTGACCCTGCTGGGGGTGCTGCCCCCAGACCCCACTAGGGGCACTGCTCGCAGATCCCCACAAGGGGCGCTGCCCTCAAACCCCATTGGGGGAACTGCCCCCACGAGGGGCGTTGACCCTTGACCCCACTAGAGGCACTGCGCCTAAACCCCCACAAAGGGCACTACCTCTCAACCCCATCAGGGCAATTTCCCTGATACTTGAGATTATGGCTACTACATCATCCAAGACCTATTTCATATTCCATGAGCTTTGTATACATTTGAGTCTTTGACTATATATCTATGTGTGCTATTGTCATATTTGTTTGGAACATTTGATGTCATGGATTTCATATTCCATGAGTTTTGTATACATTTGAGTCTTTGACTGTATATCTAAGTGTGCTATTTTCTTGAGCAACTCAACTACAATTTGTGTTTATAGTTATACTTATATGATCGATGTATACTTGTGCTAGTGATGAGGACCTTGATTGGGTTGACTGGGTAGATAGAGAGGTTGAGGCTATAGCCATGGCAGAGGAGGAGGCTAAAGCATGAGCAAACACATCCAAAACTAATGTTGGAGAGGGTCGCATGGAGTCACAAGCAGAGACTATGGCTGCAATTGCTACATCATCTACGACCCACCTTAGATGCTTTCGTAGGAAGGATGCAAACTCCTTTGAGCCATAGACTTGTAGTTATTGTTTTGATATTTCATATTTGTTTGGAACATTTTATGTCATGGACTCATATTTTGTACCACGCACTACTCCTGGTTCCCAACCGTCGCTTGAAAGCATGGGTTGGAACAAGGATGCACATGATGCAACAAAAAAGACAATTGTAGACTTTTGGTACTACTGCACCATTCCCTTCCATGTAGCTAGGTAATTCTTTTTCGTTTAGTTGTTCTAAAATTTATATTTAAATTGTATTATTTTAGAATCTAGATGTATCTCATTATCGAATTCAAATTTAAGGTTAAAAACTTAAAACTTTTCATTTTACAATACTTATGTAAGTAACTTTTCATCATCCAGGATCCTTAGACGCCTTCGTAGGAAGGATGTTGGCTCCACTATGCCATAGAGTCATAGACTTATAGCTATTGTTTTGATATTTCATATTTGTATGGAACATTTGATGTTATGGATTTCAAATTCCATGAGTTTTGTATACATTTGACTAATTTTATATATCTAAGTATGCTATTTCCTTCAGCGGCGCAACTACAATTTGTGTACTTTATACTTATGTGATCATTGTATACTTGTGTATGTGATCAAATTTGCTTTTATTTGTATTGTATTCAATAAAGGGTGCTTGAAACAAGTTTTAAATCCTTAAAAATCTCTAAATTTCTAGGGTTTTTTCAACTTTTTTACATTTTGCCGAGTTTGCGCCAAGTCCGAGTCCCGAGTCCCGAGTCGAGTCGCCCTAGCCGAGTCCGAGTCTCGTTACTATGGTTTAGATACCAATGTAAATGATAGTATTTGACATGTTAAGTGGTTTTACCAGTGTGCAACCTAAATATCTCTGAACTCCTTTCAATTTGATTGGTTCATTTTCAATTTGATTGGTTCATTTTTCTGTACAATGCGTGTAATCAACATTTTTTTTATAATGTGTGGATGCCTACGAGTGTTTAGTAATCATATATGTGTGCATCTAGGAAGTATTATGTTGGCTTTAAATGTAAGTTTCCAGCAGAACCCTGATATTGCATTTTAGTCTATACAGAGTGAATAAGCATAATCATGAGACACAGGAAATGTCGGTTGCATGAGGAAGGCACCAGCATATAAATAAAGTAAATACCTCACATAATGGATATACAAGGATCCTTATAAATAGGGATTAACTGTGGTCGTTGTACTGGCTACTAAATCAACATATTTTGTTTTCCCCTTAAGTTACTTTAATACGTGTATTGACTTACAGGCTTTGAGTAAACTGATTCGTGAACCCAAGAGAATGTAGTTTATCTAATAGTCAGTCAAGATCAAATTCAATTACATATGATACAAGGTTCACTTTAATCAACAATTCATATGCATTAAAATCCCAGAGTTGTTTGAGGTATTAGATTTTACAACATACAGATCAGTAACAAACATAACCACAAGACACAAAGCGAGGTACTGAGTGCATTAGGAAGGATATGCTAAACAGAATGATGTATATTTCTCTCATATACACGAATATATAATCCCTATGAATAGGGAAAAGTGGGTAGATGCGGCAGATGTACAAACTACCACTTTATGTTATGTTTAATACAAATGTGTAACTGTAGATTTAGGAGCTTAATTTGCTCCTCCAATGTGTTACATTATAAAAACTTTGTTACCTTTATGACTTTCTCAGCAAATCCTACTAAAAGGTTTCCTTGATGGAACAGTAATGATGTTACTATAGAATTGCAATTGATGACTTTGGGAGTAAACTCCTCTACAATATTGTTTAAATTAAAGGCCTGCAAGACAAAATTTAAATCAGGAGTTTACATCAGGAGGTCCAATAGTCATGTTCAGAAGAAGCTTTTGAACTCAAACAAAATAAAAAATAATAGTATCTCTAATTCCCTTTAAAAAATCCTAAACTACTACTCCTAGCTCTACAATGAATCTAGACAGTCTACATAACAATATGTTAAGTCTATTTTATGGTTTCTTTAAAACCTACAACTCTTTCACTTTTAAAATAATGTTTCATTGGTTTTGAATTAAAGCCACAAATAGCTAGTGCTCAAAATCATCTGAAAAATAAGTGTGCACCTTAATAGTTTTGTCCCAACCACCAATGACGACCCAATCGTCTTTACAATCTAGAGCCAAAACAGCACTGTCATGGACTTGCAACGACTTCCAATGAATATCATCCTTCCACATCTGTCATAGTACAAATAAATCAAACTTAAAAAATTCCTGTGTGGAGGATGCAACTACATTCTGTCTTTAATATAAAGATGTTTTACTCACAACAACAACAAACTAGCTTGTTTTCAAGGCAGAAACCTGTTTCCTGACATATTTTAGTTTTGTGAAGTTTCTTTTCAGCTTAAAGACCAAAAAAATTCAAAATGGTCAGCAAAAAACACTTTGATTGTTGAGTACAGTTTTGTATCCAAATTTTAGTTTTGTGAAGTTTCTTTTCAGCTTAAAGACCAAAAAAATTCAAAATGGTCAGCAAAAAAACACTTTGATTGTTGAGGGCAGTTTTGTATCCAACGTTTGCACCTAGGCACTTCTCGTTGATAAGATGCCAAAGGTAAGATTCGTTAAGAGATTTCCTTATTTCTTGACTGCTTTTATCCTCAACTCAAACAAAGGAAGCTGTCATGTCTCCCGAAATTGTAACACCCAAATATGAAATATTGAAATATTAATAAATAAATAAAATGAATATCTGAATGAAAAAATATAAATGCCAATATTAACAATTTAAATACTATTATTATAATTATCATCAAGTAATATTATAATAATAATATAAGTATTAAATAATACAAACAATTGGTATTATTAAACAATTATTATAAATTATAATAATAAAAATAAATATATATATATATGAATGCAAATCTGAATATTGCTATAAATAATATTATAATGATAATACAATTATAATATTATAATGATAATACAATTATCAAATAGATTAAATTAATATTACTAATTATAAATATCATAATAACGAAAATAATATTCACAGAAATATAATTATAATATAATGGATGAAACAATTAATATTATACATCATAATAATAAAAAAATAATAATAATAACTTGATAATATTATTATCATGCAAACAATAATAAAAGTTGGTCACTAACTAAAAGACATACCTTTATACGTGGACATTGCTCATCAAAAGACATGACCCTTCCCCATTATGGCATTAAAACATAAGAATGATAAGTGGAGAGGGGAAGGCATCGATGGAAAGAGGATAAAAGGTAATTCTGCCAATCGGTGGCTGAGATAAATAAATAAAGAACAAATCTTATATATGATCGGTGGCTGGAAAAGATAATAATCTCTGCAAATCGTGGCTGTGAGAATTAGGAGAATTTACAAGGAAAGCAGTGATTCCTATAAAGAGGAAACAACAGAGATAATGGAAAGAAAAATGAATAAGGAAAATAATTATGAACAAGGAAGATCGAAGGGAAGAAAGGAGGGATATATGGTGGTAAAAGGAATCAGTTAATAAAAAAAATACTTTCCAAAATCTGATCACCGTGGTTGGGAGAGAGGCTTCTGCAGATCGGATAAGAGTCAAATAAGTATTTTATAAATTCATGTAATAAGTTTGATAAATATATTAATGATGTAAATAAGTAATTTTGTATTTAAATAATTATTTATGAATTAAGTATTTAAATATGATGAATTAATATTACATTTTAATATATATATATATATAGATATGTTGATATATAAAATATATATATAAGAAACTATTATAAATTGACAATGATGTATATATATAAGTTTATATAAAATATATATAGATATTATTTACGAATAAACAATAATGTTGCTTACAATAATTATTGCATTCTTCGTAAGTTATTATGGCTTGCTATGAGGATAGATTTAGAGCCCACAATCTCTTTTGCTAATGCTCACCAAGGAGAGGATGGTTGTGGAGGGAAAGGCTAGTAAATTCGATCCAATGATGGATGTCCCAAGACGGGTGATAACCTTGAGAGAATCCACTTGGAGATTGGTCACGCGCCCTCGGCACTGTAAGTTCGCCCCTCCTCCAATGAGTCTAGACAAGAGAGATGAAGGCAAAATCCTATTCCGAGTAGCGCATAGCAAGTTAAGATAAAATATGTTAAGCATGTACTTAGGTAATTCATAACTTGTGTATATGTTGAGAATATTTTTTATTTCTCTTATTCTCGGATGTAAATTGTATAAATGCATAGTTGTTATCAACTGGTGATATAAACAAATCCTTAAAACAATTTATAAAAGCTGCACATTAAACTAAACCCTCACCTTGACTTGTGCACTTTCTCTGTTCTTAGGACAAATTCCTTAAGGGGACATTACAGAAGCTTAAGCCCAATTTCACTTTTTCAGTGCAAAGTGCAATACTTGAAAATTTCCTTGAACATGTGCCCAAAGGGTTTGGAGAAATAGGTGGAGAATTATTAGTTTTATGCTGCAAGTTCAGCTTCCACTTCCACAAGGTCTTGAGTACCTTGTAGTAGCCATGTAGACATGTAGAGGTAGGAGTCAAACTTCAGTGCAAGGACCGAAGCCTATTCTTATGTGTCCCCATGAGACCACCTAGAGGTGGGTGTCAAGTGTAACCATAATAAGTACCCAGTCTCATGTTGGAAGAATGAATGCATGGAGTTTGAGAGAATTGGGTAGCATACACTTTTGTTGTAAATATTGTCATTGATGTCAAAGGGAAATTAATATCATATTGACGACAAGACAAATTCTGGTCATGAGGATGATTTGGGAGAAGAATATTGTTGCCAAGAATCTAAGCTAACTACATTACCGGTGATGTTGATAATATTTCAGTAGATGATAATAGAGATAATCCATTGATATCAAGTTGAGGACCAATTATAGATGAAAGATCAAATGATAGAATAGATCCTGGTTCTGTCACTAATGATGAATATGTTACGGACCATCACAATGCTGCACAAAATTCAAGTATTACAAAATCTTAGAAGCCATGGGGTCGATGAGCAGATGTTATATAAAATGAAGAGGTATTGGTGGTACACTCACACTGCTAATGATTGTAGACCATTTGACCGAATAACATGAAAAAGAGAACATGAAGATTGCAGTAATCTAAGTCACAAGGTTCGAATTCAAATTCAAGTTCAGCAACATTGAAATTCGAATGAAGTTCGGCAAGGAAAAAATTCAAAAAATAAAAAATTCGGATTAAATTCATCTTATATAATTTTGATTTTTTTAAAATATAAGTAATGAACTTAAAATAAGTAAAACAATAATATTAATATACTAATATGTTTAAATATATTAATAAAGCTAAACACAAAGCAAAATAAATAATAAATATGTTTAAAAATATAATTTAAATTTTAAATATTGTTAATAAATCAATTAAATTATATTAAATAATAAATATATTATAATAAAAACTAAAAGTTTAATTTATTTATTTTAAAATATTAAATTTTAACATTATGAATAAAAAACAAAATTAAATAACAAATGGACATGATTTAAAAAATATAAACTATAAAATAAAATAAAACAGTATCCAACTTTATTGGGTTACACAAACCACTCCCATCGCCAAATATAAATGTGCATATTAAATCAAAAGAAAAATCTATTTCAAATCTTGTGGGCATCGAAGACAAAGATCTCATGCGCAATACACAAATGGAATATTGCAGAGCCATGAGAAGAGCAGGGCATGGCCTGCGCATTTTCACTACTAGAATCTTTTTGAAAGTTAGGTTTTGATTTTAGGGCTACTTCTTATTAGGATTTGTTTCTCAAAGACCAAGGAAATGCGACAGAGACCAACAGCTCAATATTCAAATCTATTTCAATAAAAAAACATATCGGACTCTTTCCCTACGAATCCCAAGGCAAATTTTAACGTATTTTGTAAGAAAAGTTTGAAATTCGCTAAAATTCAAATTTCATGTTTGATTTTCGGCAAATCTTGCGACTTATTCTCACAAAGGCTGGCACTAAAGGGGAAGTTAAAATAAAATCAAATATGGCCAACTTCTATATTGTTGCCCTTGTCAATAATAAATGGAGATTAAATTTCTTAAGACAAAAGAGAAGTCACTAATTATAAAGAACACCGATAAACTAAAATCAGTGATCAAGTGTTATCTAAAGGCATATCAATATTAAAAAAAAAGGAAGAAGAGATAATATCGCCTAAGTCAAGAATAATAAATGAGAAAGATTTCAACAAAGGCCATGGGCTGGAGAAGAAAGCATATAAGACAAAATAAAGAAAAAGACGAAGTCATACAAGACAAAAGAGAAGTGATGACAAAAAGAGGCAGCCATTCATTTAAATCTCCAAAGGCAGCGATTAATGTGTGTAAGGCAGCGCTCCCATATAAAGACAAAAATATATCATTTAAAGTCGTCCCTTCTCATTTTAAAAGTCACCTCGCTTGGGCATTTTACATGATGTAAAAGAGATACGATGGAGAGTAATAAAAGCAAGTAACTCAATGGAATATCAGTCGATGTAAAAGCATATGTAAGGCAGTTTTACAAGTAGATTCAATACTGATTTACAAGCAGACTTGAGGCATTTTATGAAGAAGTGTAAGAAATAAAGTAATATCTTTCAGGTTAAAGCAGAGCAATTACAACAGATATATGAATATATTATGAGGCAGATTTGTAAGGAAAGTCTTACGACAGATTTTTGAAAGAGCACGAGCAGATTTGTAAGGAAAGTCTTACGGCAGATTTTTGAAAGAGCATGAGCAGATTTTTGAAAAAGATTCTATGAAGAATATATGATGAAATGCATAAAGGGATAGCTAGTTATTTTGGAGCAGAATTATGAAACATGTTGGAAAGAGTATTTGAGCAGACTTACATGGCATATTTGAGCAAACTTACAAAGCAGATTGAGCAAACATATGAGCAGAATAATGAGAGATTTCAAGGCAGATTTGTGAAGAGTGTTAGAGCAGATTAGAGAAGAGCTTTTTTTAGCAGACTTGTGAAGGAGTTTTTCAAGAAGACAAAGACTTTGTTGTGTTGAGGCTGGTGCCTCATACAGAAGGGGATGGTGCCTCCGATCAAATGAGATCGGTGTCTCTTACTGAGTTGGTGCTCAGTCGTGGGAATTGGTGCTTCCAATAGGTTGGTGCCTCAAACTTTTGTATGTGGAGATAAGTGTCTCCTATAGGTTGGTGCCTACAAAGTTGTAAGAAGAGTTTATATAAGCAATATTTTTCCATGGTTTTCTCCCATAAGGGTTTCCACGTAAATCATGTGTTCTACTTGTGTTGTTGCATCTTATATTGCTGTTAGTGTGCAATTAATATGCTTGTGGTATTAAGTTTGAAAAAGTAAAGATTGTTGTTATACTGATTCACCCCCCGCTCTCAGTATAACCGTGTCCTCATCAACTTCAATGTGTGGCTTGTACTTATTATTGAATTGGAAAGCTGTAAAGTGGTTGTAACTTAATTGTAAGTTACTTTATAAACACAACTAATGTGGTGTTATTACATCATTAACATAAGAAATAAATCCCTGTGTACAAAGTGTATTCTAACATTTTGTCTAAGGATATATTACATATAATATCCCTTAATGACTAAACCAAAGGCAACTCCAATTTTGTCCTGAAATTTGATAAAGATAATTGCACCACGTGGTTTAGTCATTAGATCAGCAAACTACTCTTAAGAAGTGACATTAGTTATGTTTATAAAGTAACTTACAATTAAATCAAAACCACTTTGTGTCTATCCCATTCAATAATAAATGGAAGCCACAATCATTGAAATGTGTGGCATCCAAATCTCTCAAACTTTGTGCATTCATTCTTCTAACAGATGTAAGCAAAAGGTGTCGACCCCTCACAAACCTCGTCAAATTGCTAGACAAAGCTTGGTCCAATGACATTGTCCTTAATTTGGGTACGAAGCACATGAAGGCATAGTTCGCAAACTCGGACTTAAAGAGTACCCGGCAAGCCCAAAATCTTTTACTCGACTTAAAATATACTAAAATTTCTTTAAAAGTTTTGCAAAATTCAATTACAAAATGTATCAAATGAGTCTAAAAAACCATGAGGAAGTGTTATTTTATTAAATTTGATTCTTGAATACATAATGATTACAAAATTGTGTCATCATGCGAAGCTGGATGGTGGATACAATAGATAGTTGATAACTGATAACTATTAGGAATTTATGATGATTGTCTCTGAAAATCATCATCATAAAGTTCATATTTAGGCAAGTAAAAAATTACAAGTTTTTACAATTTCCTCTTCCCCAACCTAGTGAAAAACTGGGGGGTAGATGGTATGGTCCTCACACTCAATTTGGCTCCTTACTTGGTGTAGAAGATCAGGCCTGTGGTTCCACCTTGCTGGTAGATGGTAATGACTCCTCCTCCACCATATAACAATTCGAAGTTGTGTTGGTATGTGAAGTCAATATTATATGGGACAAAAAATTTGGCAATTTTTGACCATTCAACATGTTAAACCTACAAAAACTTCCATGGTTAAAAAAAAGCTCACAAGTTAAACTTGTAAAATCTTGCGTGGAAAAAAAACCCGAGAGTACTCAACAACTCGAAGAGTTTGCGAACTATGCATGAAGGTGTGGAATTTTGGCTGAGCAAATGCACATTATTAGGGTGCACATTTCCTATACCTTCATTTCAATGAGGGAAATCACCAATGCAAGGAAAAATGTGACAACCATTGTGTATAGGGGATACGAGGATGCTCTAGGCACTATTTTCAATTTCTTGACATTCCTTGCCAATGATTTGCACTGAGTACACAAGAGCCTTGGGATCATAGTGAGACTTTCTACTGTAACACATTGCTGATCTCGTATGTCCTTAACTACTATGGGACACCTCTTGAAGAGAATATAGAGCCAACCATGGAATTGCTTGTACACCAAATTTTCAATCTAATGCTCCCTACAATGAACAATCACAACAGTGCAGCTCACAAGGTAGTCACAGTCCAATGAGTGCATGCCTCAATGCTCCACATCATAAATCAATGGGCATCACTCCAAAACCAATGGCAGATACCCTAGCATAACTTTCCAAGCGTATAGGCACCACACCTACTTGATTTTTCTTTGAGTCTATGTGTGCATAGCAAATGCTTGGCACTCCCCTTACAAACAATCTAGCATATAGATACCTCAACTTGCAACCAATTAGGCAAGTCATTGACCTAAAAGACATCCTTGTTGCTAAAAATCATTCTCCTATTCAACATGATCTCAATGGTATTAATTTGGATACACTATCTTCAAGGCTAAGCATTACATATGGATTGCACCAAGAAGCTAGAGAGAGTAGTGTGACTACAATAAGGAGTGTAGAGAATGAGTTGCAAGAGCATCAACAAGCCTTGATGACACAAAGTTTTGATAGCATTATCATGCTACCAAAGGTTGCAAAGACCAATCATGAAGCTAGGACCAAGCACCCAATGGGAGAAGAGCTCCCTACTACATGGAAATACAAAATCACCCCCTAGGATAGTCATACAGGAGCCCACAATTGAGTGCACTATAGAAAAAGAGACGAAACATGTTGAGTGACTAGGTGATGAGGCAATGTAAAATATAGATGAAAAGGAGCAAGACCCATTTGTGACCACTTTCCTAAAAACACTTTTTGAAGGAGGCATTTCGCATACCTTTGGTATAGCACATGGGGGTCATTGACCTTGAGTAACTATCTAGAGACAACTCAACCATTGTATTGGTACCTAACGTATTGCCCAATGTAGATTTGGGAGTATTATGGCTATTTTAGAGTCTTCAAGCACCTTAACAATGCTAGGGATGCTACAGAACACAACATCAAAGACCACATGAAGTCGATGGTTGAAAGTGTTGTTGAATGGGCCAATCTACAAAAAACACAGTTTGCTAAGAGGGATACCTAGCTGGCAAAATCACAATGCCAACTTGATTGAAAAATAATCACCTTGTTGTGATGCAATAGAAAATTAGATTGGGAGGCTGAGAAAGCTGGACACACAGAACAAGTTCGTAATGCATGCATTCAACTAGTGACCCTCCACCAAAGAATTTGTCACATGACCCAATTCAATGCTCATTTCTACTTTCCCTGCCAAGGCTATCAACCGGGGAAACTTGGGGATGCTCGCCCCCAAATGCCTCGCCTCTGTCCCAAGACGTCTCGAGTACAAGGGGACGGCAAGGGACCATCCCCTCTTTTTGCAAAAAAAATAGGAAACGTCCCCGAAACGGGGGGATGACTTCAACCAAATGGGAACGGTTGACCGGTCCCGGGGACATCTAGGGGACGGCTGAGCCGTCCCTTGACCGTCCCCCACGTTTAAATAGCTAAAAAAAATTAAAAAATCCTCAAAATAAAAAAGTGTCGCCCCTGCCTACGTGGCATCTGTGGGCCCCATTGTTTTTGACTCCTTTATGAGGGAAAAAAAGCCTCTCTAAAATTCATTTTATGCATTTGTTTGTTTAAGCAGCCAAGGGTTTGAGACCAAAAGAAGTTGTAGCCATTGAAGGAGAAGGAGCAGCAACTTGAAGGAGAGGAGGTTGAAATTAGTGTTGTTGGGAGTGCAAATCCCCCAAAGCGGTATGCATTTCCTTTCCCTCTTTCTTTTTTTCATTTTTTTTGCAAATTCTCAAACATACATTGTCTGATTGTTTTTATTTTTTTGCATTTTCAGTTGAAACTTGCATTCCAAATATAAAAAACATGAGCAGCAGTGAGGATGGGAGTGATAGTGAAGTTTAAGTGCAAACTAGAAGGGAAAGTGGTGTTGATTCTCAGGTGTGAACATGGTTTGTCCTTGATGACAAATCCACTTGGTTTAGGTCTCATGGTTTGACTGCTTCAAATTTGGTCTCTCAAGATCTTTATGCTCTCCATATTCAATATCTAGCTATCTTATTCATGATATATACTTGTTGGCTCTTGATGTTTACTATTGGTTCATATGGTGATACACTTGGTTCATGGCATGCACTTTCAAGTTTCAGTTTTTACATGACGATACTGATATTTGACATGGTGTTCATTATGACAGGGCATGAATTAGTTTCAGATATGTGACTTTGTTATCTCGACAGATACAAGTTATTCAGGCTGATCATGTTCTTGCTAATTCGGCTTCAATTTGATCAGGTGACAAAGTTTTGTTTTTCCAGATGTCTATGAGTTGTTATATTCCCAGGTGGCAAAACATTCAGATGCTTAAGGACTTCATGTTTTTGTCTTGATTATCACATTTTTAATGTGATTAAATGTGTTGTTTATGCACATTTAGTATATATTTCATGGCATAATGGTTTCGTCTTATATTAATGTTCTTTTTGCCATTATATGTTAAAAGAAGATTTCATTAAGAGGGTATATTCGGCATCAAAAGGTGACTAAGAATCAAATGTGATTAACATTATTGATGATTGGGTTTGTTAAATTCGATGAACACATCCTATCGACTTTATTTTATAAAGTCATATGGCAATTATTAAAATTTTGATATTAGGTTTCATTTGGCAGTGTTGATAAGCTTAGCATCAAGTTTCATGTGCTAAATTTGGTGGCAGGTTTGGTCATCATTTTGTCGATATTTTGGCAATACCCATCATAGTGTTCACCGACAGTTATCTCTTGATAGATTTAAAAATGTTTTTAACCATTATGTAACTTTGGATTTCAAATGATTATGTTTTCTTGTAAAGCCATCGAAAGACTTGGAGAAAAAGAAAGATTAGGATAGAATTCATTTCGTTGGCTCTTCTTGCAAAAATAGGGTTGGAACCCTAGCCGCCGCCATGGTAATTTGTTTTTCTGCTGTAAATCTCATATGGCTGATTCCATAGGTGTTCTGAGCACGTTGTAAGCTTGGTCTAAGGAAAATGAGCCAATGCAAGCTCGACAGAGGTAAAGGGGCTTACATATCTGGGCAGCTATGATGATTGGCATCGAATCTCTCTGGTATTTATTTGATTTTCTTGCAGCATGAACAGGTATTATTCTCTTTGCTTGAAGAAAGTTTTTAAAAACAAAAAGGAAGGCAGTTACTGGTTTTTTGTTCGAATTTGAAAATGCATGTGGATTCTTGAAAATCTTGTGTCAGAATAGCATGCTTTGAAGTCGGTTTCTTTTTCCTTCATTATCAGGATTCTGAAATGGTTGTTTGTTTGGTTATTGGGTTTATGATGATATGAGATCGGTTACATTTCTTCACAGGCATTTGCAGTGATATACTTTTGTTTTTATCAACATGAAAAAAACGTTATGTGAAGGAAATTGTTGCTTCTCTGATTATTCTCCACCTGTCACGATTTATGGTGTTTCTGTAAATAGATTCATAAGGGTACTATTGTTCTATCAAAACACTTTGGAAAAGAAAAGTGATATTCTTGGTGCATACATTATTATATTTTGTATTCCTGGAACAGATGATATTATTGGTGCAGATTTTTTTTATTGTTAGGGTTCAGTTTACAAAACTGTTGTGACACTTTGTCTTACCTGAAAACCCTTGGGTGAAGATTCAAAAAGGAATTTTGTGCATTTTGAAAAATAGTGATACACGATGATTGATCACTGTTTTTTTTTGGATTGACTATTCTTGAAAGTCATATGTGATAACTTTTGTAATTGAAAATTCTGAAAGGAGAATGCAGAGTGATAGTCTTTCCTCTTGAATATGTCTGGTATTTTGAAGGTTCAATTGAGAATCTTTAGGATATTAGGGGTATTTGATTGAGAGGCTCTTGTGAGTTGATATGTAAACAGAGAAATCCTCTGATATATGATTGTACTGAAACTAAAGAGGGCTCGGTGCTCCTTGAAATTGGTCTTTCTAAATAAGGGGTTGTTGCTCCTTGAGTGGGTGCTCTGAAATTTCCCTGTAAGGCACTATAAGCAGTGATTTGAAATAATATAAGCCAATATGGCAGCAATTTAGGAGTGGTTTTTCTACCTCAGGAGGGTTGTCCACTCAGCAAATCTTTTGTCTCTTGGTCTCATTTGTGGTATCTTTACTTCATTGTGATAATGTTGTAATGTTCTGCTTTATTGTGATACTTCTCATTTCAGTTCTTAATGGTTGCATTCAATTCATGAATGTTTTAATCATTGAAATTTTGAGAGCATTATTTATTTTTGTTTTATTTTCTGGCAAAAATTAAAATTGGTTCCAGACACTGATTCACCCCCCTCCCCCTCTCAGTGTCATTTTCACTCCAACAATTGGTATCAGAGCGTGGGGTCCTCCTACAGGTCTAAACCACCTAGGATTGATTTTGGTCTTGGAGTCTGTTAAAAATGTCTCAAGCTCATGAAGGCACTTCTGTGACTAGAGCTCCTTTATTTGATGGCACAGATTATGTGTTATGGAAAATCAGAATGGAAACATATCTGATTTCAATAGATCTTGATGTTTGGAGCATTGTTTTAAACGGGTATTCTATCCCATCCACAATACCCACAGATGTTGCTGAGAAAAAGAAGTATGAAACTAATGCTAGAGCCAAGCATGCCATCTTGTGTGGATTGACTAAAGATGTATTTTTTTAAAGTCATGCACTGCAAATCTGCTCAGGTTATCTGGGAAAAACTTGAAACCATTTATCAAGGAAATGAAAAAGTCAAACTGTCAAAAATCCTTACTCTCAAACATCAGTTTGAGGAAATAAGAATGAAGGATGATGAAAAAGTGGTTGAATATTTCTTAAGAATAGATAAAATTGCTAATGCTATGAGAGGATTAGGAGAAGATGTAAAAGAGTTTGATGTGGTTACAAAGGTCATTAGAACCTTACAGCCTAAATTTGAATATAAGGTTTCAGCCCTTGAAGAAAAGAAACATTTTAATAAGCTTACCTTAGATAGTCTGCAAGGGACTCTCACTGCTTATGAAATGAGAACAAGCAAAAACAACTCAACAGGAAAAGAAATTGTTTTTACCACTGAAAAGAAAGAAAAAGTAGATGACAGTGAATCAGAATATTTCGATTCAAAAGAAACCCACTTTGTTAGAAAACTTAAAAAGGGTTCCGAAAAATACAAGGGAAAACTTCCCTTTAAGTGTTTTAACTATGGCAAGATTGGACACTTTGCTGCCAAGTGCCCCTATGATGATCAAATCAGTGACAATGAGAAATTTGATAAACTGCCTAAGAAGAAAGCCTATAAACCTAAAAGAAAATTCAATTTCAAAAAAAAGAGTTTGTTTAGTAAAGATGAAACTGACACTGAAACAAAAGACTCTTTAGCTGAGGAAGATGAAACTTTATTTATGGCTGAAGTCAAACAGTAAGAAGAGACTAACAACAATGATTTAGAAGATGGTGAAATTGATCTAGAAGGTGAATTAAAATGCGCCTTAAAGGAAATAAAGAGACTCAAAAAGAAAGTTCTTGCCCAAGAAAAAAAATCAGATCAAGTTCTTGCTCAAGAACATAAACCTAATCAAGAAATAATCTCTTTGAAAACTCAGCTTGAAGAAGCTAAGAGAGTTGAGGACTGTCTTTGTGTAACTGTAAGTTTCAAAGATCAAGAAATTCAGAAATTGGAACAAGAAGTAGTATGTCTTAGAAAGGAAATAGAAAGGTATGAAAGTACCTTAAAGCTTAATGAGATGCTCAGCAAGCAGAAATTGAATAAAAATAAAACTAGTGTTGGTTTTGAAAAGGGTGAATGCTCAATTGATAATTCAAAGCAAAAATAGTTCTTCTGAAAACAAGAGTTCTGGTCCAAATCATCGTGAATCTGGTAAGAATCATGTTTATTCCTTTAAGGACAATAAAACATCTTACAGATTCAATCCCTTCTTTTATGGCTATTTTTTTTACTGCAACAAATTTGGCCATAAAGTAAGTACTTGCAGGCTTATGACTTCTAGAATACCAAAATTTGGACATAAGTAGTACTTTGGCTTTGTCAATCAGATTAGATGCTTTAAATGCAACACTTTAGGACAGTGTGTCAAACAATGCAAAACTGATCTGCATAATAAACAGCAGAAAACTAAATCAGTTTGGAGACCTAAAATGTTAAGAGCCTATAGCAAACAATGTTGGTCCAAACTGCATTTCACTCTAAAAAGGAGGACTTATGGGTCCTAGATAGTGGTTGTTCTAACCACATGACATGTGACAAGGATAAATTCTTCAAACTTGAAGATTATGCTGGTGGATATGTAAAGTTTGGTGATAATACAGATTAGAGGTGAAGGCTCACTTATGTTAAATGAGGATAAGCCTATCTACAATGTGTATTATGTGGAAGGCCTAAAACACAACTTGCTTAGTGTTAGCCAAATTTGTGATAGTGGTTATCATGTTATGTTTACTTCACAGGGATGTGAGATCAAGAACAAGTTTGGAAAAGTTGTTGCAGCTGGGAGAATAACCAAAGGTAATGTTTATAATCTTCTTGACACCTCTAGTAATGATAACAATGAAGGTATGTGTCTAATGGGTCAAGTTGAAGAAAGTTGGTTATGACATAAAAGATTAGGACACATAAACTTTGAAAATCTGGTTAGAATCAACAAAAATCAAAATGTTAGAGGTTTACTAGTCCTTAACAAACCAAAAAATTATGTGTGCAAAGAATGTTTAAGTGGTAAACAAACTAGAGTCAGTTTCAAGACAAAAGAACATTCTTCTTCAAAGCCCTTACAGTTAGTGCATACAGATTTGTGTGGCCCAACTAGAACTAGGTCAATCAATGGTGAAAAGTACTTTATGATGTTTGTAGATGATTACACCAGAATGGTTTGGGTTACATTTCTTAAACATAAATCAGAGGCATTTGAAAGGTTCAAAATCTTTCGTAAAATGGTTGAAAAAGAATCTGATTTAAAACTTAAATGCCTAAGATCTAATAAAGGAGGTGAGTTCACCTCTCAGGAATTTGTTGATTACTATAAACAGCATGGTATTAAAAGGCAATATGCTGCAACTAGAACACCTCAACAAAATGGGGTAGTTGAACGTAAAAACAAAACAATAAAGGAAATGGCAAGAACTATGTTAGATGAGGCTAAGTTGCTTGACATGTACTGGAAATAAGTTGTTCATACAGCTATGTACATTCCAAACAGAGTGCAACTTAGGGTGAAAACAAAATACACTCCTTATGAATTGTAGCATGGAAAAACTGCCTCTATAAAACATTTTAGGATCTTTGGCAATAAGTGCTATATCAAAAAAGATGATGATCATCGAGGCAGCTTTCAATCAAAATGTGATGAGGGTATCTTTTTGGGATACTCAACTCACAATAAAGCCTATAAATGTTATAACAAAAGGCTTAAAAAAATTGTTGAGGCAATCAATGTAAAAGTTGATGAAAGTCCACATTTAAAAATTGGTCTTGTGCAGGTTGATGAGGAAGAAACAAAAACAGAACTTGAGATAAAATCTGAAAATGTTGAACAAGCAAGTCCCAAACCTGATGAAACAGCAAGTTCTGAAAAGTGTGTGCCCAAAACTCCTTCAAAATCTCTTGCAAAATATCATCCTAAAGATCAGATTATTGGGGATAGATATGCAAGAGTTCAAACTCGAAGAAAGGCTGCTAAAACTGAAGAACAAGCTCAAATAGCAGAGCATACAGCCTTTTGTTTAGTTACTGAATTTGAACCTAAAAACTATGATGAAGCTCTCACAGATGAATGTTGGGTTAATGCCATACAGGATGAAATAAATCAGATTGAGAAAAATCAAACTTGGGAACTAGTCCCAAGACCTAATGACAAGAATGTCATAGGTGGCAAATGGATTTACAAAAATAAGCTTGATGAAAATGGCAATGTTGTTCGCAACAAGGCAAGGCTTGTCTGCAAAGGCTATGCTCAACAAGAAGGTATTGATTTTGGTGAAACTTTTGCACCTGTTGCTAGACTAGAATCTATTAGAATATTCTTGGCTTATTATGTTTATAAAAACTTCACTGTTTATCAAATGGATGTCAAAACTGTCTTTTTGAATGGCTATTTAGATTAAGAGGTCTCTATGGAACAGCCTGAAGGATTTGTTTGCAAAAATAAGCCTAATCATGTTTATAGGTTGAAAAAGGGCCTATATGGCTTAAAACAAGCACCTAGGGCATGGTACTCTAGGCTGGATAATCATTTGACATCAAATGGCTTTATTAGAGGTGTTGACAACAATCTTTATATTAAGATTGAAGGTAATGATATTTTAGTTGTTGAGATTTATGTTGATGATACCATCTTTGTCTACAATAATGTTGATTTAAGCAAAAAATTCTCTCATATTATCGAATCTGAATTTGAAATGTCATTGTTGGGACTTGGGAGAATTGACTTTCTTTCTGGGTCTTCAAGTTTCTCAACTTGAAAATGGTATATTTCTCTCTCAAACCAAGTATGCTAGAGAGATGCTTAAGAAATAGCAAATGGATGAATGTCATCCAGTTAGCACTCCAATGGCTACAGGCTGCAAACTCACTAAAGTTGATGATTCTCCTGCTAAGTTACCGGAATCGCTCATTTCCCCTGCCGATTCCGGGTACGAGACGTTTCAAAACTGGTACGTCGTGGAATCCTTGTGAAATCGGTTAGGGTTCGGGATTTTGCAGCTTGAAAAGTACCTGCATTTATTGGCATTTTTTCAAAGATTCGAAAGCGTTTGGCGCAAGGATTGAAAACTTTTTCTAACTTTTGCAGATGTTGCCGTCGTTTTTCTCTATGCAATTTTCTCTGCGCAAAATCCACGACTTTGTTTGGGCGCGAGTTCATTTAGCGACAGCGATTGAGTTTGTTTGCAAGCGTGAGTTTGTTTTGTTGCAGATAGGAAATCTGAGGCGAGACGAGAGGTTGAAGGCAGAGGAAGGCGATCGAGCGGCATCTCCAACTTCCCGCTCGATGATGCATTTTATTTTTTCTTCTTTCTCATTTGTTAAATCAAAATGCTAATGTTTAGGTTTAAACTTTAATATAAATTTATTATTATATTATAAACTTGTAATTTATAAATTTTAATTTTAATTTATAATATATGTATTATTATTAATTTATTTAATAATATAATAATAATACTATATATTTATTATTATATAATATACATATTTAAAAATGTTAAATAAATAATTGTTTCATAGATTTATAATATATATTAAATATTATTAATATATAATATCATAATTTAATTTGTATTTATTATTTACTGTTTTAAATTTTTTATATTGTGTATTTTAAAGTTTAAAAATTAAACTTCAATTTTAAAATTTTAAAATTATATAATAATAGATGTAAATTAGTAAATGTTAAATTATTTATTATTATATTTTATTATTATAATGAGCTATAATATAGTATTATATTGTAAAGTATACTTATATTAATTTTTTATTTTAATTTTAAATAATAAATTAATAATATAATAAATAATATACTAAATATTAATTTAAATAATCAAATATGTATATTATCTATGATTTTTATGTATTTTTTGTACGGACGTACCCAAACGTACCCACACCAAAAAAAAAATTGTCGTATCAACGTACCGTACCCACGTACCCGTACCCGATTTGGCAACTTAGTTCTCCTGATGTAAATCAATCTAAATATAGATTAATGATTGGCAATCTATTATATTTAACTGCTGCTAGACCTGACATAATGCAGGCAGTTTGCATGGTTGCAAGGTTTCAGGCATCACCTAAGGAATCTCATGTTACTGTTGTTAAAAGGATCTTTAAATATGTTCAGGGCACTCTTGATTATGGTCTTTGGTATCTTAGAAGCAGTGATTTCTCTTTAATTGCTTATACTGATGCTAACTGGGCTGGTTGTTTGGATGATAGGAAGAGCACCAGTGTTGTTGCATTCTTTTTTGGTGATCGTTTAGTGGAATGGCACAGCAAGAAACAAGAATATGTTTCTCTTTCCACTGCTGAGGCAGAGTACATAGTTACCACTTCCTGTTACCTCAAGTTCTCTGGATGACACAGACATTATCTAATATGGGTATTACAATTTCTAAGCCTATTTCAATTCTCTGTGATAACACTAGTGCAATTAACATTTCTAAAAATCCTGTTATGCACTCTCACACTAAACATATTGCTATCAAGTTTCACTTTCTTCAAGAAAAAGTGTTGGCTAATGAAGTGTGTCTACAGTTTGTTGCTTCACAAGAACAGGTCGCTGATATTTTCACTAAGCCCTTATCTAAAGAATTATTTGAAATGTTGAGACTTCAATTGGGAGTTATCTTTCAATCTTTACTTCACTAATTTACCCATTTTTGGCTTAGAGGGAGCTTGTTCCAATCTTAATTTTTTTTACAGCTCTCTTGCAAATTGTGTTTGCTGCACTATTTCTCTACTTGCAGGTTCTTTTGGTTATTCGTTGGCTTCTCAGTTGTTTCTCATGGCATTTCACTATATTTTCCCTATTCTTTGTCATTGAGGCAAAAAGGGTGAGAGTCATTTGTGTTTTGCCATCAAGGACAAAGGGGGATTTTGTTGATTCTCAGGTGTGATCATGGTTTGTCCTTGATGACAAATCCACTTGGTTTAGGTATCATGGTTTGACTACTTCAAATTTGGTCTCTCAGGATCTTTACGCTCTCCATATTCAGTATTCAGCTGTCTTATTCATGATATATATTTGTTGGCTCTTGATGTTTACTGTTGGTTCATATGGTGATATACTTGGTTCATGGCATGCACTTTCAAGTTTCAGTTTTTACGTGATGGTATTGATATTTGACATGGTCTTCATTATGACAGGGCATGCATTAGTTTCAAATATGTGACTTTGTTATCTTGACAGATACAGGTTATTCAGGCTGATCATGTTCTTGCTAATTCGGCTTCAATTTGATCAAGTGAAAAAGTTTTGTTTTTCCAGATGTCTATGAGTTGTTATATTCCCAGGTGGCAAAACATTCAGATGCTTAAGGACTTCATGTTTTTGTCTTGATTATCACATTTTTAATGTGATTAAATGTGTTGTTTATGCACATTTAGTATATATTTCATGGCATAATGGTTTCGTCTTATATTAATGTTCTTTTTGCCATTATATGTTAAAAGAAGATTTCATTAAGAGGGTATATTCGGCATCAAAAGGTGACTAAGAATCAAATGTGATTAACATTATTGATGATTGGGCATCAAAAGGTGACTAAGAATCAAATGTTATTAACATTATTGATGATTGGGTTTGTTAAATTCGATGAACACATCCTATCGACTTGACTTTATAAAGTCATACAGCAATTATTAAAATTTTGATATCAAGTTTCATTTGGCAGAAGCTTAGCATCAGGTTTCATGTGCTAAATTTGGTGGCAGGTTTGGTCATCATTTTGTCGATATTTTGGCAATGCCCATCATAGTGTTCATCGACAGTTATCTCTTGATGGATTTAAAAATGTTTTTAACCATTATGTAACTTCGGATTTCAAATGATTATGTTTTCTTGTAAAGCCATCGAAAGACTTAGAGAAAAAGAAAGATTACGACAGAATTCATTTTGTTGGCTCTTCTTGCAAAAATAGGGTTGGAACACAAGCCGCCGCCATGGTAATTTGTTTTTTGTTGTAAATCTCATATGGCCGACTCCATAGGTGTTGTGAGCACGTTGTAAGCTTGGTCTAAGGAGTATGAGCCAATGCAAGCTCGGCAGAGGTAAAGGGAGTTACATATATGGGCAACTATGATGATTGGCATCGAATCTCTCTGGTATTTATTTCATTTTCTTGGAGCATGAACAGGTATTATCCTCTTTGCTTGAAGAAAGTTTTTAAAAACAAAAAGGAAGGCAGTTACTGGTTTTTTGTTCGAATCTGAAAATGCATAAGTGGATTCTTGAAAATCTCGTGTCAAAATAGCATGCTTTATAGTCGGTTTCTTTTTCCTTCATTATCAGGATTCTAAAAGGGTTGTTTGTTTGGTTATTGGGTTTATGATGATATGAGATCGGTTACATTTCTTCACAGGCATTTGCAGTGATATACTTTTGTTTTTATCAACATGAAAAAAACGTTATGTGAAGGAAATTGTTGCTTCTCTGATTATTCTCCACCTGTCACTATTTATGGGGTTTTTGTAAACCAATTCATAAGGGTATTATCGTTCTATCAAAACACTTTGAAAAAGAAAAGTGATATTCTTGGTGCATACGTTATTATATTTTGTATTCCTGGAACAGATGATATTATTGGTGCAGATTTTTTTTATTGTTAGGGTTCAGAAAACAAAACTATTATGACACTTTGTCTTACCTGAAAACCCTTGGGTGAAGATTCAAAAAGGAATTTTGTGCATTTTGAAAAATAGTGATACACGGTGATTGATCACTGTTTTTTTTTTTGGATTGACTGTTCTTGAAAGTCATATCTGATAACTTCTGTAATTGAAATATCTGAAAGAAGAATGTAGAGTGATAGTCTTTCCTCTTGAATATGTCTGGTATTTTGAAGGTTCAATTGAGAATCTTTGGGATATTAGGGGTATTTGATTGAGACGCTCTTGTGATTTGATATGTAAACAGAGAAATCCTTTGATATATGATTGTACTGAAACTAAAGAGGGCTTGGTGCTCCTTGAAATTGGTGTTTCTAAATAAAGGGTTGTTGCTCCTTGAATGGGTGCTCTGAAATTTGCCTATAAGGCACTATAAGCAGTGATTTGAAATAATATAAGTCAATATGGCAGCAGTTTAGGAGTGGTTTTTCTACCCAGGAGGGTTTTCCACTCGGCAAATCTTTTGTCTCTTGGTCTCATTTGTGGTATCTTTACTTCATTGTGATAATGTTGTAATGTTCATTGCTTTAATGTGATACTTCTCATTTCAGTTCTTAATGGTTGCATTCAATTCATGAATGTTTTAATCATTGAAATTTTGAGAGCATAATTTATTTTTGTTTCATTTTCTGGCAAAAATTAAAATTGGTTCCAAACACTGATTCACCTCCCCCCCTCTCAGTGTCATTTTCACTCCAACAAGTGGTGGGGGTGGTAGTGGAGAGCAAAGAAACCCAATCCAATGCCCTTCAACAACCAATACCAAGACTATGAAAGACTGTGCAAGACACTCATTAAACAAAAAAAAACCATTCCTTCCATATGTTACACCTGTGGGTGACAAATAAATTCAAGGGGGAGTAGGGTGTGGTTTTGCCATGTTTGTGAAAATGAATTTAGGGGCAGCTACACAAGAGTTAGGTCTCATTTTTTGGGTGAAGTGGGTCCTGGAGTTAGAGTGTGTCTTGCATTGATAGATGAACTATTTTTAGAGTGCCAAAAAATTCAAATGGAGTTGGATGGTGGGGTTCAAGGTGGGTCACCTTCTTTCCCAAGTTCACAATCATCTATGCCTACTCCTATTCCTTCCACGGTTGGTGGTATTGGAGTTGCCTCAAGAGGAAAGAGGAAGGTGAGTGGTAGTGGGAAGTCATCTTCAATTGAGTCCATGTTTACTAACCAAGCACGATAAGCCACTGAATCTTCCATTGCCAAATTCTTTTTTGCCCATGCCATCCCATTTCATGTGGCCCGTTCCTCTTATTTCAAACAAATGGTGAAAGACATAGCCACTGTTGGTCCTTCATTCATACCCCCTGCAGATCATAAGCTACGCACCACCCTCCTAGACAAAGAGTGCTCCAAATTTAATGTGTCAATGGAGGAGATGAAGCAAGCGTGGATGAGGACGGGATGCTCTATAGTGATGGATGGGTGGACTGATGTTAGACGTCGGCCACTCATCAATGTCATAGTCACATGCCCTGCTCGTTCTTATTTTCTTAGAGTCGTAGATTGTTCAGGGAGACGTAAGGATGTAGACTTCAAGTGTTCCATTTTGAGAGATGCCATAGAGGAGGTTGGGGCTACAAATGTGGTGCAGATGATCACTGATTCAAAATGTGTGTGCAAATCGGCTGGGTTGATGGTGGAGGGTTCTTATAGGCACATATTTTGGATCCCATGTTGTGTTCATGCATTGAACAATACATTGAAAGACATAGGGAAGTTGGATTGGGTGAAGCAAACGGTGGCAGAAGCTAGAGATATTTAGATGTTCATTTGCAATCACCACACCTCATTTGCTCTCTTCAGAAAATTTTTGGAGGAGTTTCTCAAACCTGTTGAGACAAGGTATGCCACTTCATTTTGTTTCACTTTCAATTTGTATTCATAATCTAATTTTGTTTTAAATTTATATTTTTTAATGAATCAATGAATGTAGATATGCCACATACTTCATCTTGTTGGAGAGGATGCTAGAGGTGCATGAGCCTCTACAAGTGATGATGGTCAATGCAGAGTGGACTAGATGGCCTAATGCAAGTTCTGCTCAAGGAAAGACCATCAAACAAAAGATCCTCAATGATGATTGGTGGGCCAATGTGAGGTAAGACATATTAGATGGCTGATTTTCATATTAAATTTCTGATTTTAATATTTTAATTTTATTGTCCAATGTTCCAACTTTTGAAGTTTTTAACATGTCAATTAACTTGTCAACTAATTATTTTTACCTTTTTGTTTGCATTTTGCAGATATATTTGCTCCTTCATCTCACCTATTATAGATGTCATCTGATATGCTGATATAGACTCTCCTAGTCTCGGAGAGATATATGAGACATTTGACAGTATGCTTGGGAAGATCAAGCAAATTATTTCGGCAAAGGATCCCACTTTGGATTTATATGAGCAACACATTAGGCCCATTGTGACGTGAAGGTGGAATACAATGAACACCCCGCTTCATATGGCTACCTTTGCTCTAAATCCAAAATGGCATGCACCAAGGGCTGGTAGGGTGCCTCCATGCGATGACCCTCAGGTTTTAGATGGGTTCACATGGGCCATTGAAAAGATTTATCCAGCAGAGCAGGCTTCAATACTTCGGACACAATTCCTAGACTTTGCAAATCTTATTGGCCCAAACTTGAGTAAACCACAGGCGAGGTTGGATAGAGCTATATTAGCTCAATCGAACCCTATTGGATGGTGGACCTATCATGGGAGGGATACACTGCAGTTGAAGACACTTGCTACTCGTCCTCTTGTACAGGTTGCCAGTTCCTCTGCTGCAGAGAGCAATTGGTCCACATATAACTTTATCCACTCCCTCAAGAGAATTAGACTTACCTCTAGACGAGCGGAGAAGCTAGTGGTTGTTCATAGTGCTCTTCAGCTTCAGGATCAATAGACTCCAAAGTATCGACAAACTCCAATGCTACGGTGGGATATTGATCCCGAGGACGTGGTCTAGGTAGATGAGGAGGAGACAGCTGAGGGTTTGGTTGGGGTTCCATTGGTTGAGGAGGTCCACAGTGGCAGTGACTCAGAGGATGATTCTGATTTTGATGCGATTATGAGAGATGATTAGGGGCAACAGTGCTCTTTGGTTTTCTCATTATTGACATACGATATTTCATATTGTATTTTGATTTCATAGCAAACTTTAAAACTATATGGCAGCAATGTAGCCTTTGGACATTTTGATATAAGTTTATAAATTATAACTTGGAGGTTGTTTGATGATTCGTGTATGTTAATTTTCAATGCATATTGAGTATTGGCATAATGTTGAACACAAATGTTATATGTTAAGGTTCTATAATGTATATTATGCATGCCTTATCCATGTTATCATATGAAAATTAAAAATTTCCCTATATTTTTATATAGTCGTCCCCTGCCGTCCCCAAATTTGGCCTCAAAAATCGGAAACTTGGGGACTCGTCCTACCATCCCTATCCCAGAAACTTGGTATAACCTTGCTATCAACCCGTTGTGAAGGAAAATAGAGGATTTATGTGCCTTGGTAAAACTACCACTCCAACTTACACTGAGATTTAAAGAACTCACACAACAAAATACAAAAGAGGAAAATGAAAGAATAATTGCGCCAAAAATATGAAGCACAAGAAAAAGTGCAAGAGCTCAATAGGGCAATTGTACGAGAGTTAATTAATCACACCCAAGCCACAATGATTCAAGCTTAGAAAGACACACTTAGTAGTTGCCTACAAGCTTCGTCATGCTTCAGTTCAATATCAAACTTGGATTCCTTCCATCCTAAAAGAAAAGAATGTGAAAATTGAAGCACTCCAAAGCCATTTTGATGATGAAAGCTTAACTGATAAAGTATAGGTTCTAGATTCACAAGGTCAAAAACTTGTAACCGAGATTGAGTGGGTAATGACTGAAATCTCTAAGCAGCTTGAAGAGTTGCCAAATACAATTTGTACACAGATCACCAAAGCTAGCCAAGATGATCCAAATACAAAATCAAAGAGTTTGATGTTGGAGGGTTCAAATTGGAATAGCACATCTCAAAAGGACTCTGGCACAGAGATATTTTGATTCAATGTTTTGTTTTGGCTAGAGTTGGCCTCAAAAATGCAGTTGTTGTTGTAGGGGCAAAAATAGTACTTTGATGGCATCAAAACTTGAATATTATTATATATTCAGATTCTTGTCAAAAGATTATGCACTTTAAAAACAAATGACATCTCATTTCGACTTTGTATGCAAAAGTTGGATGACAAACTATTGTAAAAGTGATGATTTTGTAATCTCCTTGTTGAAAAGGGCCAGATTCCCAATTGTCTCCTAATCAAAAGCCACAATTTCAAAATCGCTAGGGCAGTGTTGGCGTTTCAATTAGCACCTCTGGAGTGCTTATTGGAAACGGACAGCTATTGCAAGTGTGTTAGTACATGCTCTTCGGATTATAGAGAGGAAGATCTCTCTTTGCTGATTTTATACTGTAAAAAAGGGGTGTATTAAGATTTCCTATCTTTTTTTACTCAGCGGTAGGACACAAGGGTGCATAAACCAATGCGCCGTAGCTAAGCTTTTCCTCTGGTTTCCGCAAATCTTAACTACGACTAACTAAGCTTCTAAACTATCCTACCTCCTCAAGAAAAACAGAGCATGAGGGCATAGGAGCGAAATGGTATGGTTGGATCACTTGAATCCTTCGTCTCAATGGAATATGGCCGAGGCTCTGAACCTTCGGATATATACCAAGATAGGGCTCGATACAAGCAAACACTCGTTACGGTAAACTGGATCTGAGACTTGCCAAGGAGGAGGAACCCCTATCCGAGGTATAGGCTTGGAAGCAGCTCACTGGAAACAACAAGGGACGATGGCCTTTCTAACAGGATTCCCGAGGAGGTGACGACACCTGTCCAAAGTCTAGGCTGCAAGAAAGATCATTAAACAACATCAAACGATAATGATTGATGACAAAATATCCAAGGAGGCGACGACACCTGTCCAAGGAGGAGATTGAAACAATGCACTATTTAAAAACAAGACTTTGAATAACTCAAATAATTAGATCAATCAAGCTTGCACCATCTGATTTATTCTTTAAGATTCTTCAAAGAATTACAAAGGTCGGGACAGCAAAGGCACGAAATCATGCACAATTGCGATCAACCAACGAACTCTCATCCAAGAGTGAACAGATATAAACAAGCGAACTCTGGCAACAGTGGCGCAGCAATTTTGCTAGCAAATAAAGGTTAAACAAATAAAGAACCTAAGGCTCTTATTTATAGGAACTCAAAGGAGTAGGCAACCCTAAAATCTCCTTGAGTTAACAAACAGTTCTTGCCAATCAGCAAGATATTATTCTATGTCTAAATGTAGGTGAGCAAACAGTTAACTGGAAATCTACTTCAGTTAACTGAAACTAAACAAAAGTCAAACTGGAAGTCTACCTCAGTTGACTGACACCTAACTAAAAGTGAACTTATGTTACAAATGTGTCTCCAAATAGACATCCACCTTTTGAGGAAATCTGAGATCCACAAATCGTGGGAGTCAAATAGACATCCTAGATTAGTGGGATCTGACATGCATGATCTGTGGAGATCTGGAGTCAACTTGGAAAGGGGCATCAAGTTGACTTCAGTCATCATTAATGCTATTTGGAGGGTAGGACGTCCTCCCTTGGTGCTTTACACCTCTTCACCACTGGTCAACAAAGTCTCTATCCAGTCATTGACCTCTTCGGCCTCCGGGCAATTAATGCTCTTCAAGATGACTATGTGGCGTCTAAGCATTTCTTCACCCGTCGTAAGCTGCTGATGATAGGTTATGCATTGGGCAGCTGCTTCATCTAACTGGACAGACATGGCTGCAATTTTGGCTAATTTGCAGCCATTGGGATCTTCAAGGAATGAAGATCGGATGACATCCTGGAATCGTGTCTGCACGGTTTCAAGTTCCACATATTCTCCTCCTTCCCGCTGATATTCTAACTCAGGGAAGGATATTACCAACGTTCTTGCGAAGTTGATAATATTGGCGACGAAGCGTCTATAGTCAATCAGCTCCACAGAGTTGGCATCATAGGCTCTCACCTTGTATGCCACCTGTTCTTTCCACTCAAAGAGATGGTGTTTATTTTCTGTGGTCGTAACTGATTCATATGCTTGTTGCAAATCAGCAACTGTCGCCTCCTCTCTCGGCCTCTCTTGAGCTGCCTTTATATCTGACTTCTGGATTTCTGATCGAAGTCCATGTGCTCTGTCTCTCAGCTGATATGCTTCTGTCAACACACACCGCCCTTTGACAACAAACTCATCCACTTGACGTCTCAAGTGTTTACCGTATGTAATCAACTGATGATGGTTTCTTTCAGCTGGGAGATCCAACAGTCCTTGAGGCAAAGCCGAGGAGTTTGGAGTGTCATGTATCAAACTAGAAATGTACAACTTTAGCTGACGGATTTCAGCCTTCAAGGCTGCTTTGTCTTGTCCATCTTTTGTCATCCTTTCTTTGACACTCGCCGAGGCAATTCCAAGAAGGTCTGCCTCCACCTGTCGAGTGGTCTTTCCAAGGTTCACCTTTGAAAGCGTGAAATCCTCAACCCTCACATTATGTATATCTTTGTCTTCAGGTGGGGCAGCAGTCTCTATGATGACCTCGTTCTCTGCATTCTTTTCTACATGTGTCTGCTTCTTCAACTTCTTTACCGGCATGTCTTGTGGGACATGATGGAATTCAGAGAAGTCAAGCTGATATGAAGGCCTCTCCCTCTTTCTCCCAAGCGAGCTTTCCAGCCAGATAGAATCTCGGCTAGCATCGCTGGGAGGAGGAACATAGGTCCCCTGAATGCTAGAAGAACGAGACTGTGCCGTGGCAATGTCTCGTGGTGGCGAGTCCAAATCAATAGGACTTTGTGACCTCTGTGATGGTGGTGAAGCTGGTGGCTCTGTTTCTATCACTGGCACCGCTTCTGCTACAACTTCTTCTACAATGGTTTCCGCCTCTACAGCGATTATTTCAATCACTGGTTCTTGTGTAGTTGCAGCGGTCTCAACTGTCTCAGGCAAATTGGTGGCTGTCTCCACCTGTACCTCTTGCCGGCTTGTGCTGGCAATTCCTTTTCTCCCCCATGTGCTTCCTGACATCCGCATTCCTTCTGGAGGAAAGCTCATCTTCTTCTGTCTGGGTTTCCTCCTAGACGTGGAAGGTAGTGTAGACTGAACCGCTGGCGGCTCTGATCGGGGAAGTACTACCTTCCTTGTCCTTTTACTGTCCAGGTAGAGTTGACTGTGTCGAACTACTCTACCCGTTCTTTCCTCAATAGACGTACTCTCTTTCGCGTACCAGTCTACCTTGCCGAGTGGTTGTGAATCCACTAGACCCGTGAAGAAGGAAGAAAGAATAACTTCTCCTTCGTCTTCAGATAAGCCCTCGATGTCTTCTGACATGAATTCTGCAATCTGTGAGAGCTTGAATCTGCTATGGTTCCTTCTTCTCACTTCGAACTCATCTTCGCAGTTGACCCAAAAATCTTCCATGAAAGGTTCATGTGATGATCTTTGCTCAAGGTGAGCTGCGAAGATGCCTCTGGGGTCATAGGATGGCCTCCTGTCGATGAGGTACTTGAGATTAAATCTCACTATTTCTTGGCTTATCAACCTTGCATCAGCTGCTGTTCTGCATCTGTAGAGTCCCATCTGAAGAGGAAAGTTCACTGCAGCCTTTTTCTTTACGCGAAGGTAAGAGTGAACATCGGCCAATTGCCTCAGGAATTCCATGAACACTACCCTATCTGAGGGGTAACGTGGCATCATGGCGGGGTGGCCATTATAGCCATACACGCGTATGTAGGTGAAAGTGGGGAATTGTATGAACCAATCCGCCCAGTCCACCATTGCTGCCTTAGCTGCTGGTGAAATACGCACGTGCATCTCATGGTCTAGCTCGTGCACGGTGTGCATAGTAAAAAGGTCATTTATTCTTTTGAAATGTCTTTCCGCTAGAGTGAACTCCAAGCGAGGAAAGTATTCTTGTACCTTTTGCACACCCAGGGTTCCCACAGTGTTTAATGTTCTGAAATCGCCTTGGAAGGCTATCAGGTAGACCAGGTATGAACACATGTGGAAACGGTGCTCTTCTAGAAATCCGGTGAATTGTTGGTGGAGTGTGTCACTGATCAGGGAGGCCCAGTCGTAACGTTCTTTTCTGCTGATTATCTTGCCAATAATGTAGAACATCCACGGCTGGAAGGATTTTCCCTCCTCTTGTCCAGTGACTCTGCTGAGTAGGGTGATTAGCACTCCGTACTCGTCTTTGAATTCTCCTCTACCAACTACTCTGGGCAAACTGTTCCTCTTTGTTTTCAGCCAATGTTCAGCCATTATAAGCGAACACTTGTCTTTTGAAGCCTCGAATGCCTTTTCGCATTCTGTCACTGATATGACCTTCTTGGTAGGGCATGGTGGGATTGCAAAACAAGTCTCTATGTCTACTGGCTTCAAGCTGCAAATCACCCTCCCGTCAACTGACAGGATCTCTCTTGTAGTCGGGTTGTAATGCTTAGTGCAAGCAATTACAAGCTCGATGCTTTGTAAGGTGATTGGAATAGATGCTGCTTGAAACAAACCGGATTCTTCGATGTTCTGCAATGTGATTTGATTCATGCCCTCCAAGTCTTCAGAACTGACCTCTGGATTTTTCTGCCATAAGTCTGTATCAGTCGTTTTCAGGTAATCATGGTATAAGACTGTTTTGGTCTTGTATTGTACCTGAGAGTACTGCATTCTGAAAACCTTGAATATTGACTGGGCACTTGACCCTGTTCTGACACTTTTCTGGAAATGCTAAAAATAGCCTCGCCGGGGGTAGTTTTTACGAAAAAATCTGAGACATGGGTTTTGTTAAGAATGATTTTCTAAACAGACCCAGATCGTCAGAAATTCGAAAAAACGAGTTTTTCTTTGACATGCAAGAGCCCTTCGGTGGCAGAGGCAGCAAGGGCACCAGAAAGTGATTTTTCTCGAAAAAATCTAACACATGGGTTTTGTTCGTGCTTCAGAGCCAAACAAACCCAGTTTGTCCGTTTTTCAATATTATGACTTTTTCCGGAAACCCTAAAAAATAGGGGCAGCAGGGCTACTTTTTCTGAAAAAATCTACCATGTGGGTTTTGTTGAAAAAGCTGTGCTGATCATACCCAGTTGGTCAGATCTGTGAAAATCTGTCGTTTCCTGTGACATGCAAAAGAAATATAGACAGAAGTAGAGGAAATAGACAGAAGATGGATTGGAAGTTATAAACTGCCACTTGTAATAATCTGTCTCTGGAAGCAATCTTGGGAGAAGAATGCTTTTACTGCCAATTATCTTCAAAAATATTGAAGATCCGTTCAAAACCCCTGCCAGATCTTGAAAACTTGTTCTTGGGAGCTACTTGATGTTTTATCCTTCAACCTGCAAAAAGAATAATGAGGAAAAGGGACGCCTAGCATGAATATAAAGCAATTAGGGTTAAGATCCACAAAGTATGGAAGATAACTCATCATTCAGTCCTGATTTGGAGTTCTAAAAGATGATTTCCACTGATTGTGGAGTGTTTTTCTCTTTTTTGGCTCCAAATTTGCTAACTCAAGTCAACATTTCTGTTTGACTTTCCTTTAGGCGTCCAACCTTGAATTTGATCTTTTTTGCCTATTTTGCAAGCTGAAGTGCTCCTGTTTGATCTTCGATTCAGGTTGCTCAGTTGATCTCGAGCAGTATCTGACAGTTCTGTTGTTGAGGCAGGATCAATGTGACTAGATATGCCTGGGAGAGGTTAGCTCAGAAAACTGAGTTTAGGCCTCCAGAAAGAAGGGCGCCTTTTCTTGAAAGGGGCGCTTTTGACAATGCCTTAGTCAATTTTCACTGACTCGTTCTTCGTTTTGACCTTTTCAGACCCTCTTTGCTTTGATCTGACGTTCCCGATGTTTGATGAATCAGATGATTCTGCTTGATGATGTGTCGGGTAGCTGGTTCAGTCTTGTTCACGATGCCTGACTTTGCAGTGGCAGCTGGCAAGTTTTGGGCCTCCAAACTAAAGGGCGCCCCTGGCCAGCAGGGGCGCTTTTAGCTTTTGCCTAGTTTTATCTTGGTTGTGGACTGCCAGCCTTTGACCTTCTTCATCAGTCGATTGATTTGTCGAAAGTTCTTGCTGATAGTCTCGCTGACGAGATAGGTCATAGCTGAGAAGGTCGTCTTGGGAGGTAGTGAAGATTCCGGCTGAATCTGGACACCTTTAGGAAAGGGCGCCTTTCCTTGAGAGGGGCGCTTTTAGCCATGCCTTAGCCATTTTCTGGCTTATCTTTCCAGTTTTTCAAATTTGGCTTTTTCTGCTTGATCTCGTCTCGTGATCGTCTGGTGTGTCTTGTGGACTTGCTGTTAGATTGATCACGTGGCCGGGAGGAAGCTGGAAAGATATCATGTATAAAGCTACAGCTCTTGGATTCATCTAATGTCTGCAACTGAGGGGCGCCCCTGGCCAGCAAGGGCGCTTTTACCTTGAAGCTTTCAGATTTGGCACTTCTGTCGTCAATGGATCCTCCATACTTCGCTGACGGTCGGTCAATGATTGCTGAATCAGATAATCTTGCTGATTGTTTCGTTGTCGAGCTAGTATGAAAGTGAAGAGGACGACTGTTTTGACACTGCCAGATGTTTTGATTTGCCCTCTGAGGTTCAAGGGCGCCTTTCTTCAAGAGGGGCGCTTTTAGCCACTGTAGACTGTGTTTTGCCTTGGTAGACAAAACGTGCACCTTCCAGACTTAGCCAAATTTTGGCCTTTTTCGTTTTGAGAATCTCCTTCGTTGAACGTCATCATTTTTATCTTTTTCCGCCATGGTTTCTTCGTTGAAGCTTTTGAGGTTTAGCTTTCAGCACCTGGTACTGGCCAATCTGCCATTAATGGCTGCGGAGCTCCTAACTTTGTTCCTGAAAAATAGAAATAGACCCACCAGAGTAAAACATATTTTTTGATAATTCTGACTTGATCAGTGTGATCGTGAAGGCAATTAAGCCTATCAGAATTATTTTCAATCATTTCCGGGAAGGTCCTATTTTTTAGGGTTTCCATAAAAATAGGGGTGTAAAACCCTAATTTTCGTTTTTTCAAAATTTTAACCATAGGTTCCTTGACAGAAACCCACAAGGATTTCATATTTGGTTTGACCTAAAACATACTTTAGATGGCATTTTTACGTTGTTTAGCTCAATTTAAGCAGAATGCCAAAAATTTCATTTTGGGTATAACAGGCAGTTTTGTCCTGATTGAACATGCAAGAGGAGGAAGCAACAAGGAAGTGTTTTGTCTTCATATTCTTGTTAAGTGGGTATCTAGTTTGAGCCCAAAACATGATTAAATGTTCTTGTGACTTCCCAAGTTAGGAGGGGGACCATTTAAGAGCCATTTTCAATCCCTCATTTGCCATTTTCAGAGTAGATGGGCTGAGATGTGCATTGGCTCAAGGTTGTATCAGTTAGTTTGATGGTGCATAGTACTAGTTGGTGCATTGGTGTTCATTTTGACACTTTGCTACTTGGTTGAAAAGGGCATTCCAAATGTGAGGATGTCCGCATATTGATTTCACATCCCAATTGGCCTAAAATGGGCTGCAAGCTTGTAAGAATGCACATATGTGGATTTGCTTGCTGGATTTGCTCTCTCCATTGTGTTGATGCTTGAATGTAAATTGCATGTTTATCAATTCTTGCAAGTTAAATAGATAATTTATTAATTTGTAAATAGGGAGAGCTTTCAATTAGCTTCCAACAACTAAGGCACATTAGTTGAAAGTATGAAGCATGTATTTGTTCATGTGATGAGTTGCAAGACTAAGCAGTTATATGAGATGACAGCCAATTAGGAGCTTGTGAATACATGCATTTCTAGTGTTTTGTGTTATTTGTTTGGCCATAGGAGTTAGAACAACACTTAAGTGGAAAGGATCTATTGTTTATGACAGTAGAGTGGAATTTCCATTTCTGTTTATTGCTCAAGTAGTATTAAAGTGGTTCTTCTTGTGTTTGAGGGTTTGCTAACACCATATTGTGTGTGTAATTGTTTTCCTTTTGATTGCCAAAGTGTAGGTTTGTTGTTGCAAGAGCACAACCATGGGAAAGGCCCTGAAGAGGGAAAGACTTCAAGAGCTAGGAGATAATCAACTACTTCATTTGGAGAATAAACAATTGAGAAATTTGTTGCAATCTTTGCAAGAAGCAAATGAAAAATTACAAGACAGGTTGACAAGTTGTGGAGACTTCCTCATGGGCATTATGAAGAGCTGCCACAAGCGTAACAACCAAAGGAAGAGATGTCGCAAGGTGATGGTGAAAAAGTGGAGGGAAAAAGGATCTTCCAAGCAAGATTGCACAAACCCAAACTAAGGTATGCACAATGAATACTCCATCAAACTCTATTCCTTCCCATCAGAATTTTTTTGGTAGTTTGAAAGTCATACTGAAGGAATTGGTTTTAAGATGTTAACCAAGATAAGTTATTTTGGAAAAGGGCTTGGAAAGAGTGCCTAACTATAGTCCATCCTGTAGAGGTTGTAGGAATGCCTCAACATGTGGGTTTGGGATATTTTGGTGGTGTACAAAAGGTTAGGGAATGTTCCATATGTGCAGTGAAAAAGAAAGCTTGCAAGGACAAGGAGCACAAGCCACCAATTTTGGAAAATCAGCCCATCAAAGATAAATATGCCATCCCTTTTGTTGCAACTAAGAATGGTTTGAACTTTGAAGCCTCTAATTGTTGAGCAGGTTTTTAAAGAGGGAGTAAACACCCTCAAAGGAGCAAAAATAAGACTCAAAGAAGAAGCAAACTGTAATAACCACACCAATTTTTTCCAAAAACTTCACCCATTAGTGTTAGCCAAAATGCAATGATAAACAATTGAATAAGCAACCCTCCACTTTCTAATCACCCAAATCCCGATGTGGGCAAGGTGAGAGCATATGGTGAAAAGGGGATCTTGTATTAACTGGAATTCAAGCTAACTGAAAGTAAACACCTTCCACTTTTTGATCACCCAGATCTCGGTGTGGGCAAGGTGAGAGCATACGGTGGTAAGGCTTACAATTACTAAATTTCTAAGCTACTACTTCTTTAGTGGGGTGAGTAAGCAAACCAAGTGCATGAAAGTAAATCATCCACTTATTCAGCAGGAATTACAAGAAGTAAATACTTGGTGGCAAGCTAGCCAATCAAGGACTACTTATTTGATCCAGTCTATTTACCCATGTCCTCGAGTGAATTGTTTATAGCATGCACATAGCAAGAAGTCCACTACATATGTTTGTAAGCCACCATAAACCAACTCCCCAACTACTCTACACACATTGGTCGCATCTATCATGGCTTACACCACAATCTCAAGGCCAACCTCCTTAATAGCATCTCTAAGGATGTGAAACAAGTACTCTGCATCCTTAAAGTTCCTTGAGCAATCAACAACCCTAAGGAAGTAAGGACTCTATAAACATGACATGATATTGATGAATGGACAATGCCTAATTCCATCCATCCATCCATCACAATGCTCCATCCACTTGTGATCCATGTAGCCTTTATTTTCTCCAAAACAATGTTAATCTCTAAATAGTTCTTATCCAAGATTGTGGTCCTCATTTGCATTTGCCCTGGTGGCACATATGAAGGCCTTACTCTTATAATCTTATCCACAACCTCCTTATAATAAGGAGAGAGTAACATGGAATGCCATTAGCAAAGAAGAATTTTCCAATGGCATCATCTACCTCATTTTTCATATGTACATTAGAATTCAGGTCACAACATTGGGAGAACTTGTCACCTACGTTTACCCTTGGGCTTTGTTGCAATATGGTGTAGTACAAGTGGTGTGTCATTCTCATCATTGTTACTGTTTGCCCTTTGTTTAAGTGACAACATGCCACATGGGCCGACGCCTTTGCCTAGGATGTGAAGGAGATGTGCACTAACTCTAGTAATGCTGCATTAAATTTCAAGCACACAAAAATGTAGTACTAGCTTTTTAGGCTATAAACAATTAAATTTTAATATTGTATTATTTAACTATACATTAAATATTAATTAACTATTTAATAGTTATTAGTAAATAAAATATAACTATTATTTTAATTCATATATAATTAGTATATTATATTATATATTTAATTTTTTTAATCAGTAAATCATAGTCTGGGGAACCATATTATAAATCAAGAGATTATCCCTACTTTGGCACAAGTAAAATCTTTACCCGTTAATGATGGATAGAGATCACTTCCCTCAAAACTTTTATGGCTCTATTAATATTGATTAGTTCCATTAACATTTGAACACTTGAGTTTGGTCTTTGTCTTTTGTCCTTTCTATCTTCATCAATGTATCTATTTTACGTTTTAGTCTTGACCAAAGATCAATACTTGAGTCAATTATACAATCATCTTTCATATCTATTGCACAACTAGCAAGAACATCAACTTCTTCAATGATCTCCCTATAAATATGTTTTGTGGTGTAACTTTCCAACTTATGCAAAAGAGGCCAGTCTTGTGGATGAGAATTGTTGATTTTCCGTTTGGTGGTTTTATCTTTTTACTGCATTGACGATTATCTTGAGTTGCCTTTAATTTCAACTCTATCGCAACCATAAATATTACATGATTGAAGGCCAAGGATGAGGGCTTGGACTTCAACTTCGTTGTTGGTTACCTCTTTTAGTCTCTTTGAAGCTGCTCCAATCACTTTTTCATATTCATTCCTAATAATGCATCTTGCTCCAAATGCTCCCAGATTCTTTTTTGATGCTACATCAAAATTTATTTTAAACCAACCTAAGGGGGGAGATGTCCACTACATTTCTTTTATAAGATTTAAAAAGTCAACTCTTCCATCCCCATTAACAGGAGGTATATATTTAATATATTATTATATTAATATATTGATCATTATTAATTGATAAAATTAACATATTCAATGATATTATATTAATTATTATATATTATTTACACCCATGTCCCCACTATTCCCAAATTTAGGTCCTTGCTCTCCTCATTCCAAAATTCTATGGAACTATACAAAAATGGCATTTCCATAGCCTAGTTCCCCTTCAAATGCTAGACTTATTTGATTGGATTTTTGAAGCAAATTGTTTTATAAGGGCTTTCTTATCAAAGGGACCCATGGCAAATTCTTACAGCAACTTGGAAGGGCAATTGAAATGAGCACTCCCAATAAAACTAATTGTCTCAACCCCATTCCCCCTCACCCCCACATTTATATTCTAATTCTTCGATTCAATTGGATTCCCAACTGCGTCATTGCCACTCATGTTGTGAGAAATGAAACTTATGGTTTAAATTTATTATATAAAGACTAGATTTTTTTCCTTTTGTTCTTTTCACTTCAAGTTGCACAAAGCACAAAGGGAGAGGATCAAATAAAATCGGAATCCTTGATCCTTCTACCTTCATCAAACAATGATTTCACTTTACTTTTCATTACTTCAGGTTACACAAAACACAGAAGCAAAGAATACACAAAAGATGCTATCCTAATTTGACTTTTAGAATTAAAATTGAACATTTATTAAAAAACTTAAAGACTTTAAAACTAAAATATTAAATACTAATAGTTAAACATGTAAACAAAAAAATAATCTTGGAATTCTGACTTTTCTTTTTAAATTTGTTTTTCTTTTATAATAACCCCACTCTAGACAAGGCGATCTCTTGCAAATATAATTACCTGAATTCCTTCAACGATTGCTATTAGGATGGCAATTATATCACGTATATTAAAGATTTAACATATGAAGGTAATCGGGCAAGTCTATCACTATCGGGCTATCTCATTTATGATCGCCATACTAAAATGAATGCATTTCACTGCTTTGATATTTATATGACGACGAATTGAATAAAAGCCAACATCTTGGCAACAAGGAGTATCGCACCATATGCATAAACAAATTAATATGCAAGCTGAAGACTCAATCGTAGCCACCATAAGGTTATCACGACTTATTGAAGGAACCGATACTAAATACTGGCCGCACCATTAATCATCGATATTTTTCTGGAGAGGAGTCGTACATTCCTAAGATCGATTGGAAAAGAACATGGGTGATTTGCTGAGCATTAGCCGCTAGATTATATTAGGAAATAGGGTATGCTCAGACCAAGATTGATAAGCATTAATTATATTATCCATTCAGTTCATTCAAGTTTGTTGATCTCTATTCTCGTGCGAATGCTACATTGCAGGAGCCGGAATTTGTAAATAAGGTTATGTCAAAATGTAGTTATGATGAACGAAATCAAAGGAGCTACACTATTTGTTAATAGCGTTCGATACCAATCAGATGTATCCACAGCCATACAACGTGGACAACATGGCACAGATTAGGCGAGTGGCGGTGACTTATAAGTTACATCTTAAATCGAATTGCTATGAGGATCTAGCACTCACATCTGAAAAGGGATATTCATTGATTATTATATCCAAAGATTTAGTAATTAAGGAAATGCATTAAGCCTCAAAGCAACGATAAAGATTTCCACAAACATAACTAAAGTGGATCGCTTAGTCAAGAGGCATGTCTATTTGGATATACATTACTATTTGAAGAGACACATCCTCCTATGCACGCATTAAGGTATAAATAATATTAATAAATGAAGAGGAGAGGCATCGATTAAGTTGCAAACATATACCTCTCTAGATAAGCGGGTATAAGGTGCTCCTAAGGAGCCTTTGATCATCAAGTTCAGGCTGCATGGATAACTCGTAAATATTCAGGAATAGCACCCTTCCCCATCGCATGAATAAGAGCTTTTTAAGCAAAAACAGTGAAATAAGTAAAGTATCATATTATACATCAATCATCCGTATAATCAGAAATCGCATGTTCTAAAAGGATAACCTGCAATAGCATTAATTTTGATGTCATGACATATCTAATCGCATGATTATATAGTAAGTGTTAAAATATAATTAAATCTTATCAGATTATGAACAAAATATGTAACTCAGTATTCTGAAGTTGATGTCAATCTATATCTTGATTGAATGTCTTAAAAAATTTCTAAGTCAGATTTCTCTTTCTGGATGTCGATCCTCAAAGGTAAACATTTATTAATTTTGATATCTCCCAAATGAGGATGGAGTCGATATAAGTATCACTTGGGAGACACGTCCGCTCAAGGGACGTGTCCCTTTATTTGATATTTTATCTTAACTAATAGTCTGATTCCCAATCGGTGTTAGTCTCCTTAACCATCGATCATCCTTTAGAAGTTCGATCTGAACTTGTAATATATAAACAAATCGTAAATGGTAAAGCATGATCTAGAAATGATCAATGATATCAATTTGAGATGAGATGAAGAACAGGTAGTTGATAATCTGCAAGTAATAAACACTCTAAATGCAGATCGAATTCTCATACTTGGATGTAGCGATTTCAAGATAAATGATGATGATGAATAAATCAATCATCATTTATCTTTGACCGAAGCTACTTAATTCAACACTCCCTCTTAGCTAGGGAAGATAACTCCAACCAAGTATGTAGTGATATCACCTGACACGTGATATCTGAAGATATGGTAAGATTCTAAAAATGTCAAATCACATGACAATCTTCATAACACATCTTCATTATGGTATGTGCACTGACATCAAGTCTCATGATGTTTACCATAATAGATCATGGCATATCCACGGATATATATACATATCCACCATGAATAAAGATCATAATGATCTTCAAATTGATATCAAGTCTCATGATATCTATCAAAATGTCCACAAGATACTATCATGACATATCCACAGATATCAAGTCACATGATATCTATCATGATAGTCCAACTAATCATTGTAGAGTCGTCACTTTACAATGTCAAATACAAGTGTTCATTATCAGAAAGATCGTCACCTTTCAATAATGTATACAGGGGGAGAGAGGGCCCATAAAGTCATGGAGTCACACACATGACAAAAGAGTTTACACATTAAACGTCTTTTAAGTACATTAGTACAAAATAAACAATTTGAATCTCAATCTCAATAACAAATTACATTTCAATCATACCAAGTTTCTTCCTGAAGTGTTGAACTTTAACTCTGGAGAGAGGCTTGGTGAGAATGTCTGTTGTTGATCATTTGTACTGATATACTCCAATTGGATCACATTCCTTTCTACCATGTCTCTTACATAGTGGTAAGGGATCTCAATATGCTTAGATCTATCATGGAATACTAGATTTATTGAAAGCTTAATGCAACTTTGATTATCACAGTGGATAATAATATGATTCAGGGGCTCACCAAATAATCCCACAAGCAATTTCCGGAGCCATACTGCTTCTCTTGCCCCCATTGAGGCTGCAATTATTCAGCTTCTGTTGAGTTTTGTGCCACTGAAGACTGTTTCCTGCTGATCCAAGAGATCATAGACAATCCTAACTAAAGCAACATCCTGATGTGCTTTTCCAATCGGCAACACTTCCAGCCCAATCGGTATCAGAGTATCCATGTAGATCTCAGTTGGACATTCCTGTATTTAAGACCATATTCAATAGTACCTTGAAGGTATCTCAATATATGCTTCACAGCAACAAGGTGTTTTTCCTTAGGCTCACACATAAACTGGTTTAGAGCATTTACTGCATAGCAAATGTTCGGTCTGGTGTTAACCAAGTACATTAAAGATCCAATTATTTGTCTATAGAGAGTAGGATCTGCAGATTCAGATTCTGTTGCTGCTTCTTTCAACTTGTGTAAGTTGGTTTCCATAGGTGTAGACATGGGTCTACAGACTAACATCCTAAATCTCTTCAGAATATCAATAGTATACTTTCCTTAAGATGATACCATCCGATTTCTACCAGACTTCTAAACCCAAGAAGTAATGTAAAAATGCCCAAGTCTTTTATGTCAAATTTTGAAGCCAGGTCCCTTTTACATTGAGCAATAAGGTGATCTTCCCTTGTTATAAGCAGATCATCAACATATAAAATTAGTAGTAGTATATGACCTTTAATTACCTTAAAATAGAGATTTGGATTTGCATCATTCTAGGAAAATCCTAATCCTAAAAGATAGCTGTCAATTCTTTCATACCAAGCCTTGGGAACCTGTTTAGGTCCATATAGAGCTTTCTTCAATCTGCATACATGTGAGTCAGTTTTAAGTATCACAAAACCTTTAGGTTGCTCTAGATAGACTTCTTCTTCAATGGTTCCATTCAGGAAGGCAGTTTTCACATCCATTTGATGGATCTTCCAACCTTTAGCTGCTGCAATAGCTATTACTGCTCTCATAGAGGTGTACCGAGCAACAGGTGCAAATGTCTCTTCATAATCAATACCTTCCTTTTGTGAGAAACCTCTGGCCACAAAACGTGCCTTGTGTTTCTCTATACTGCCATCAGCAGCATGTTTGATTTTGAAGAGCCATTTGGAAGAGACAACAGATTTCTCTTTTGGTCTAGGTACTATATCCCATACATCATTTTCCAAAATGGACTGATACTCTTCTGTCATCGCATCTTTCCACACTTGATGTTTGAGACCTTCCGTAACACTAGGTGGTTCTCAATTGTCATTTTTTCAGGATACTCCCTCTAAATCTTAGGAGCAGGATCCTCCTCCAATACTTTAGGAGAATCTTGAATTTCTATCTCATTTGAACTCTTTGCCCTTTTGAAAGCAATGTCTTCCTCAAATATGGCATCTCTACTTAGTTCAATTAGTTTCTGTCTAGATATGTATATTTTGTTGGCTTTGGAGGTTTCACTATAGCCCACGAATATCCTTTTCTTTCTAGTAGGTTCCAATTTAGCTCTCTTTTCTTTAGGTACAGTAGACTCCCTCTGAATCTTCAAGCATTCGCATCAACCTCCTGACATCATCGTCTAAGGTTGCCAATGTTAAATTCAGGTTGACTGACTTGAGCAATTCTGATCTCAACTGTTGAAGAGGTACTTCAAGGATTTAGCATCAACACTACAACCCTTACTTGTTCTCAGTGAATCGTAGAACTCCCTCTGAAGGTTAATTATTTCCTTTCAAAGAGATGTCTTCAGCCATTCATTCAGTCTCATGGTTGCAAGCAGTGTCTCCATTCTCTTCTTCTTTTGAAAGCAATCTGTTGATCCATCCTAATGCACATTAAGAAGAGATTCCTTAATAGTTCATTTAACTATTCCAAAGAGAAATATAAGTGCTAGAAGCATACAAGATTCACTTGTCCAATGTTATATTATGAATTAATGACTACATAAAAATTCATGAGTATTATTAAGGACATAAAATACTTATCTCTTTATGTCGGTTAATTTTCTAGATGTAGTTGGGCTCTTGTCTTGCAATCTCTTCCAAGAAAGGTCACAGCTCTACCTTATATTTGCTCCAACCTCCAGGTCGTTTTCCTTTGACATAGAGATTCTAGACATGATACACCAAATCCTGCAACTTTGACACACATGCCATCCCCTAAAAGAAGATTCTCTGACTTCAGATCCTTGTGGATAATGCCTTGAGAGTGAAGATATTGCATTCCTTGAGCAATATCGAGGGCCATCCTCAAACTTAGTTTCAATGGAGGTGAGTGTGACTTTTGCTTATGCTCTCAACGAACCTCCAAGCAAATATTCAGAGATGATGCAGAACACAGGAGTCGTTATGCATGCTGCACCTAAGCTCTATGATGTTTGGATGGTGTAATTGAAACAAACAAGACCTTAGTTGTGTATTGTTTCTCGAGAGAACTTGTAACAACATCATCCTCATCTGACTGCTACATCATCTTAACAGCCATAGACCTTTGCTCATAAATTCCATGATACAACCGCCTGTGAGTCCCCGAAGCAAACTTATTACCTATGAATAACTGAGACATATTAATACTCCATTCCAAAAACACCTTACAATTCCATCTATTAGTATAGTAAACTCAGATGCAATTGTAGACTTCTTGTTTCATACACAATTGTAGGTTTTAATTTATCGTTGCAAGGAAGTATGACTTCGGGACCCTTCAGTGATGCATTCAAACATAACCGTAGTCGACAAATAATCCCATGCTGAGCAATGTCCAAACACCCATGATCATAACGGCATTACATACGCCCGATATTACACGATGCCAGAGATACGATTGCAGAGATTGTGAATAATGTAAGGCCATTGTTGGTTGTTTTGCAAATGCTGACAACAAATGTTCTTGATCACCTAACAGTCCCAGAATGAATGAAGTGAGAAGATGAATATTTGTGCAATAGTGTCATTCACAATTCCTTGAAACAGAAATACGACACCTCCGTGAACTCTCCCATAATACTCACACCACAAAGCCTCTGAAGGATTGAAACAACTCGACACATCTCAATTTCTTCCAATAGCGGTATGAGACACCAATGATATTACATTCATTCTGTCCAAGTAATCACTAGTGTGGATAAAAAGAGTTCCAGGTAATGTATAATTAAATCCAATAATTCAAACCACACTTCTTTCCCAGACGGCATATGAGAATCATTTCGCATAGACAAGGAGAAGTATGTAACCAAATAAGAGTCCGATAATAATATCATAACATAAATATGTCCGTTTACAATCTGGCGCCTGGAAATAAGCGACGGCCAGAGCTTGGGCTCAGCCGGATTGCTGTGTGATCGCTCACCAATTCTTCATGTAATGGCTCCTGAGTATCTGGCCAGATAGACTACGTCCTCTGCACAACGTGGTAAGACTAAGTCCAAAAAAAAACGTTATGAAGAATGTCATGTGTTGGCGATTTCAAGAGAGAATATATTTTAAAATAATCTGATGTCTTGAATTTAATCAGATCTTCCTTAACCTCGCTCTGATACCATGTTAAAATATAATTAAATCTTATCAGATTATGAACAGAATATGTAACTCAGTATTCTGAAGTTGATGTCAATCTATATCTTGATTGAATGTCTTAAGAAATTTCTAAGCCAGATTTCTCTTTCTGGATGTCGATCCTCAAAGGTAAACATTTATTAATTTCGATATCTCCCAAATGAGGATGGAGTCGATATAAGTATCACTTGGGAGACACGTCCACTCAAGGGACATGTCCCTTTATTTGATATTTTATCTTAACTAATAGTCCGATTCCCAATCGGTGTTAGTCTCCTTAACCATCGATCATCCTTTAGAAGTTCGATCTGAACTTGTAATATATAAACAAATCGTAAATGGTAAAGCACGATCTTGAAGTGATCAATGATATTCGATTTGAGATGAGATGAAGAACAGGTAGTCAATAATCTGCAAGTAATAAACACTCTAAATGCAGATTGAATTGTCATACTTGGATGTAGCGATTTCAAGATAAATGATGATGATGAATAAATCAATCATCATTTATCTCTGACCGAAGCTACTTAATTCAACAGTAAGCAAGTAGAGACAGCAATTACTGAACTTTTATTCTTGAGTCACTTCTCGTTCCAAATATCATTACTGAATTGGTATCATTGTTATTATCATAATATCTATTCTTACTCATATATATATATATGATTAGCATAAAAAGGATATAGAGTTGCCCCTTTGGACATATCTTGATATCAAATTCTATAATAATAAATGTAAGATGTAAAGTATTTCTACAAGAGACACTTCTGTGATTTGTTGACACCATGTTTACATTGTCAGCCCTTAACAAATTAGATCGTAAAAACTACCAAACTTGGGCTCGGGACATTACATTTTTGTTCAGATTGCACAGTGCAGAAGCAAAAGATACACAAAGTCAAACAAAAATCAGGAAATCAGCTATACCATTATGCAAAATTGCAAATAAACATTAAAAATTAAATAAATTTAAAATCCTAAAATCATAATTAGTTAAAACAATGTTTAAATACTCTAAAACAGATGTTATAAAACCCTAAATACTAAAAGCAGCAGTTAAAGACTGTTAAAGAACTCTAAAAACAGCATTTAATAATTAATTTCAAAATCCTAGGCTACAAATTGATATAATCTGCAATTTGCATGTACGAATAATGTATTCGATATTTAAATTGAAGACAAAGAAAAAAACTACTATTTAACAATGAAAATACAAAAAACAAAGTACAAATTTGTAAAATCCCACCTTCAAGGCTCGATGAATGCTTTCAATGGTTGATTGATGAAGACAATTGAAGTCTTCCTCTACCTCTTCTTCTCGCTCTTGCTCTTGCTCTTGCTCTTGGTCAATACAATGACAAAATGTTGATGGTGGTTTGAAATGAGGGTGGGAACGTATACTTATAGTTTTTTAAGGGTTTAGGGTTTGGAAGTGGCCTATTCATGCTTTAGGGTTAGAGTTAGTGAATTAGGTTTTTTTAATGTTTTTTTGTTTTTAAATATTTTCTGCTACCCAAGCCATCAGAGCCTCTAAGATGGTCAAGGGCCATCTTGGAGCCTCAAAGATGGCCAAGGGACATCTCAAAATCCTGAAGCTAGCCTAAGGAAATTGGGGCATCCCCTCAATGTCCCCATGAAAGGGGGGACATCCCCTACTACAACAAGATGTCCTGGAAACATCCCCACTCTAGTGGTGGCAAGGGGAGGGAGCAATGTGGGGACTTTTTGTCCCTATCCCTGCATCTTAGGGGGGAGGTCTCATCCCTATGGACCTATGTACTTTCATTGTCCCTCGTAGTGTTTCTTTGTATGGTAGTAGAAGAAATTGTGTAACATTTACTCCTACATTGCCCTTACATAGTGCATCTTTGGAGTTGGATTATTCTCCTCATGGGTCTCTTGGCTTGCTCCTTCACCTACTAGAATGCAGTTATGTAGCTGGCTAACTAGCTCAAAAATTATAAAAATGTTGTGGAACATATTTTGATGTGTACATTATGGGGGATATGGTTAGAGAAAAATACATGGCTTTTCCCAAGTGTTGCAATCCTTTGGGAGTGTTGCTGGAGTAAATAAAAAATCTTCAATTCAGTCTTATTTTGTTCCATGGTTGCAAAAAGTGAAGAAGTCGCTCTCTAATTTTGATCTATATATTTTGAAAAATTGGGAGATGGAGAATTTATACCCATTAAAGGATTAAGAGGAAATGATTGAGAGGAAAATATATCTAGTGCATAGATAAAGAAGAATAAGGACAGCATTTTAGTAGAAAGTAAAAATGATGCTTGGACACCCCCACCTTCAGGCTTCATCAAGTTGAATTTTGATAGTGCCTTGCTAGGCAACCTTGGAGTTGCAAGGGCCAGTATGGTTCTTTGCAAGGAAGATGGCAGTTTTCTACATGGTAGATAGGGCATAAGACAAATAACAAAGCTGAGTTGGACCGAATAGTTGCAGGGATCGTGTTAGCCTCTTCTAATGGGGTGAAGAATTTTGTCATAGAAGGGGTTCACTTATAGTAATTAATGTTCTAAAAAGGGGGCCTCTCCCAATTGGAAGTTAGGGCGACATTTAGAGGACACCTGCTCCCTAAGCTCTCGCTTTAAGGAGGTCATATACTGTTGTAGTTGCATATTTGCAATTTCAACAGCAGATTATTTGGCCAATTGTGGCATTGACCAGGACCCCACCACCGCTATGTACAGTACCAACCTGTCTTCTTAGGGTGAAATTGTAAAAATTCTACAATTTAGACCTCCCTAATTTTAAAATTTTCTTAATAGGGACCATTTGGTTCATAGTTTGAACACTCACAGATTATTAAGTACTGGCATTTATGAAGTCTATAGTTGGTGTCTATTATTTCCTTTGGTTTGTGTGATTTTATTTTATACAAAGCTTGTTTGGCATAGCGTGTGGGAATAGAAGTATTTCATGCAATAGTTGTTTCTTATTACTCTGTGGTTGTAGCGCTTGGTATCGTTTTGGCATCTTGGAGTGACCTAGGTGTCTTGACTTTATATTTTAAGGTGTCTATTTGCTGTAATGGCTTGTCGTCATCATATCCGCAAAGGTCAAGATCCTATGCAAAAAGGCCAAGTTTTGAACAAAAGATTGAAAGTCATTTTCACCTGAAATACAGCAGCACTAGGATTCATAAAAGTAGTTTTAGGTGATCACGGAATGGGAAATGCAAGGCCAATGGACAATACAAGGCCTTTGTGATTGAAGGCTACAATCTGCAAGGATTTTGTGACAAATTTAGCAGCAGTAGTGTCCGATGTAGGGCTTTGGCTGTGGCTTCTTAGGCTTTTCTTACTAGACCTCTTTGGTGACATGGAGTCAGTGGTTGCTACAGAGGGTTTGGGTGTTAAGGTCAGTGTGGCAAAGGTGACGAAAGAGGAGGCCCCTCCAAGGAATTCATCTCAACCTGCTGGTGGGGATGGAGTACCTCTGGATCTGAATATGGTGCATAGAGAATTACATTTTCTCAAACCATTATGCGGGGATGTTGGGAAAGTTTTAGAAGACATTATGGTGACCTATCACAAGGGACACCTAGATGTGTCAAACGACTTCACAATCCTGGTCTTTTATGGCAATCACATTCATCATGCTCAATGCAGAAGGGGGTTGTTCCACGGTGTTCAATTTCCTTAGATGTCTCAGCTTGGACAAGTCAAGAGGAGGTTAGAGAGCAAGCCAAATCTGTATTCAAGAAATTGGTTGGGGAGACAAAGGAAATTCTGGAATGAATCATTGGGTATGTTGAAAAACCCCGGTATGGTGTATGTTGTATTTTACTGGTGTTTGGTTTTGTTTCCAAGGAGTTGGTTTTTGGTGCTCGAGTAAAGCTGGTTTTTGGCAGTTTTTTTTGTATTTTTTGTATGCTTTGTATGAAAATCTGTTGTTCTATTTTGTGAGACTATTTTGGTTGTTATTGTACTGGAATTTTTATATTAGCTTAGCTTTATCTAAAGGTGGGGACCCCAACAGAACACCCCAACTAATTAATCCAAAAATATAAAAACCTTGAAAACAGATTGTTTTGCAAGCACATAATGCATAAATAAAGGATATTGCTGGTTTTAAAAAAATTGAATAAAGGATATTGTCAAAAAAAATTAAATGTTCAATATTAAATATAGTATTGTGTGCTTCTAATGCACCTGCTATGAGAAAAATAAATGAAAAGAAAACAACCACTAATTAGAAGAGAGAATGCAAAAGCTTATCTTGAACTTCTGTGTGCAGATAAAATTATAACAAACCTCAAGCCAGCCATTGTTATAAATGGCAATTAAGATATCATTGCACATAGCAAGAGCATGCACTGAGCACAAGTGAGTTGGAGCATTAGCCCCTAAAACTGTCAAAGGACTATGGTCTTTAAGCCACCATAAACGAACAGTTCCATCCCAACTTCCACTATACAGAAGCCCTTCGTTGATATACAATGCTGACACTACTGACTTATGGCCTTCCATAGTAGAGACCAGGCTGTAATCCTGAAGAAGAAAGAATCTGATTAATGTATATCCAAATCATTCTCTGAATGATGCAAACAGGGAAGCACAAACAAAAATTGTACAAGATATGCAAAACAAAAATTTGAAAAAACAGTCAAGAAAATCATGGAAATAGAAAATATCTTAATGTGAGGCTGTTTGTACTTTCACATTCATGCAACTCAGTCCACATCCAGCCAGGCCCAAATCAAACAACAGTTAGGAACTCGTATATGAAGTGATTTGCATGTGTCCGCAGAGAAGAAAATGTAAATTTTGTTGGCTATTTATAAAAGATATTGCATGGACAAAGCCCATCTCATATTTCACAGAGAAAACTGCAGAAGGAACAAAGCCAAATGGAAATATAACACTTGATCCTTCTTGAAACCTCAAATATGACCAGGAAATTCTCCACCTAAAGTACATTTGAAGACCTTTTGACATAAGATTTAACAAATCCTGCTGTAAAACACGTACTATTGACCAAGCAATATTCATAAGGCAATAGTAAGGAGCAAACTATCATCCTATTAAGAAACTTGGTACCAGTTACCTACAACTAATAATCAATTGGGAAAATAAAACTCTGAAATTCCAACTTACAGTTATGCAATGAATAATATTACCATGTGTTGATCTAGTGATATTCAGAAGGCAATAATAAGGGGTATACTAACATCCTATTTTCAAAACTCCATACAAGCTACCTATAACTAATTGACACTTGGAAAGATAAAACTCTAAAATTCTAACTACTTTTATGTATTGAAATAAAATAAAAACTATTCCAGAGTTCTTTATTTACAAAATGATGTCAAAGACACACAATAGTATAATTCAAACCTCAGACTCCAATGGATCCTTATGAAATCTGCAAATATAAATAATAGTTTCTAGCAAATATGAGAAATTTGCAATTCAACTATAATCTTGTGCAATTTAATTGGAGGATGACTGATTTTATTCACCAGATAACAGCAGTTCAAAAGAGTTTAAGCCAACAAGAAGGTATTGAATTCTTGAATACTCCTACAAAAATAGATTGGGCACAAACTTTAAAGATTTACTAAAGAATTGATTAGTAAGAAGCTCAAGCAAATATTTTTATTCTAACAATATATACAAAAATACCATAAGGTCAAATCCAAATTCAATTTGTAAAGATGAGAAACCATAAAGAATAGGAAATTAGTCACGCAGAAAAGCTATGCAGAGAAAATATGGTTGGCACATTTAAATCTGGGCACTTTTGTGTCTCCTTGCAATCATTGATGATCTTGTCCCATTTAGACTTTCACATGCACGGACACACACACACACATATAGATATACGATTTTTTTAACAATCTAGTAAAAAATAGAATTTTCATGGTCTAGAGACTAGACCAACCTACAGCAGAATACGAGAATGACTGTCCTGATTTTTTTTAATTATGGCCGACATGGTTTTTTCTTAAATGCAATTTATTTGTATTTGCATGAGTTAACTTGTTAATCCTTCTTCATCTAAGCCACAAACAGCAGAACAGCACCAAAAAGCAAATGCAATGTTTAAAGAGCAGAAATATACATCTGAATCAGCTTTCAGAAGAGCATAAAGCAATCTTCTGATTAGGGGCTGCCACATATATATTGAGCATGGGGATCATAAGAGATAGAGTGAACAAAAATCTCCAGTTAAGCCAAAGCAAGTATGTGAACTCAATGTAGGAGAGTTCCAACATGATAGCTTGCAAACCGTTGTGTGTTCCTCTTTCAAAGATAACCAAATTACTTATAGAGCAATTTCCAACTTCAGTCAATGAGATGGAGGACATGGCTCAAGTATCTTATGCTAGTGTTGTTGGGAGCTTGATGTATGCTATGGTTTGTATTAGACCAAACATTACCCAAGCATTGGAAGTCTTCAGCCGTTTTATGGCTAATCTTGGACAAGATCATTGGGATGCAGTTAAGAAGTTTCAGATATTTGCAGGGTACCTCCAAGTACTCTATTTGTTATCATGGTGATTCTCTAGAGGACCAACACCTAGTGGATATTTGTGGATTTATGGATTCATATTGGGTGAGAGATGTTGATAGTAAAAGATCCACTAGTGTATATGTGTTCAGTTTATTTAGAGTTGCTATTAGTTGGATGAGTAAGTGGTAGGTAGTGGTTTCTTTGTCCACTACAAAGGCTAAGCACGTGGCAACTAATCATGCCTATAAAGAAGCCATCTACCTTAAGAGATAATGTTCAGATGTGGAGCTAAGCCAAGGAGCTATCAAAGTTCTTTGTGATAGTCAAAGTGCCACATGTCTAGAAAAGAACCCAACCTTTCATGCAAGTCGGACTTGCTATAAATGACTTGCCGAGATAAATAAATAAAAGCAAGTCGGACTTGCTATAAATAAATAATTAAAAAGTTGTCTTGTTTTGTGCAAGAGGCTGACTCTAAATGAAGAGACACCTTCATTTGTATATATATAAGGCAATGATCATTCATTTGATCATTCAATTTATTCAGATATAAAATCGCACTTCAAGGAGGAGTTTGCACTTTTGCAGCAGATCGACATATTGCATCAAGCAGATCAATATCAAGGAGAAATCATATTGTTTGTGTATTCGCATCTAGGAAGAGGTGCTATCCTTCATTAAATCAGATCGGCCTTGTGTTTGGGCCAAGTTGTAAAGCAGATTTCTGCTCTCTTCATTCAATATATAAGTGATATATTTTGGCTGGGTTTTTCTCCCTCAAGAAGGAGGGTTTTCCCAAGGTATTTGCTATGTTTGATTGTTCATCATTTTGCATTATTTATTGCTTACATTTCTGATCCTAAAACTAACATGGTATCAGAGCGGATCTAAGAAAAGATCTTATCAGAATTGTTTAAGCAGTCAAGTCAACTTTTCATCTAGGGCAAATCTTGAAGTATTGCAAATCTGAGGTTGCAAATTATTACAGACCTGAGGGCAGATCTTTGAAGATGAATTTGTGCAGAAAAAGAAGATGGAGAACAGTGTCAAGGTAGAAGATAGGCTTGATGGAGCTTCAAACTTCAACTCTTGGAAACCTAGGATACTCATTGCATTAGAGGAGAATGATCTTCTTGATTTCATGGAAAGTGATATGCCCGAGCCTTCCAATGATACTAAGAAAATCCAGTGGAAGAAAAATGGCACGAAGGCTAGAAAGATCATGATAGACTCTGTGATGAATCACCTAGTACCGATCATCTCCAAGTTGAAAATAGCTAAAGAAATTTTTGATACTCTAAAAGGATTGTATGAGATCAACAACACCAGCAGAGCCCTTGCCTTGAGACAACAGCTTCACCATGTAAAAATGGCTAAAGATGATTCAATCATCTCATTCTTTATGAAGATTGCTGATTTGAGAGACCAGTTGAGTGCTATTGGGGATATAATTGCAAACAGAGATCTTGTTATGTTGGCACTAAATGGTCTTCCCCAATCTTGGGAACCCTTTATTCAGAGCATCAGTGGGAGATCCAAGTTGCCCAAGTTTGATCGTCTTCGAGCTGATTGTATTCAAGAAGAGTCCGGGTTGGCAACAAGAGGAATTGGGCGAAACTATCATGATGTAGAAAATCAAGTTTTTGCTTCACTTACTTCTAGAGAAAGAGGCAAAGTAAGAAAGAGGAATAAAGACAAAGAATCAAATTCTGCCCCAGAATCGAAGAAGAAGGAGGATCTCTCTCACATCCAATGTTTCAGGTGTGACAAGTATGGTCACTTTGCTCGAGATTGCAAATTAAGGTATACACAACTTGTTTCTACTGCGGAAATTGCCATAGGGACATCTCAGAAGGAGCCAAGCTCTAAAGTCGATTCAAAAGGTTTCTTATTCTAAAATCAATCAATTTCTTCGAAGAGGAGGAAATTACATTCAGAGGGAGTCTGACAAACCAACAGAGGCAACCTTGGACGAGGAGGTCAGGAGGTTGATGCCAATACTTGGAGCTTTAGAGGGAGTCACATCATCATGAAGACTTGTTGTAATGTATATTTCTCTGAGACGGAGAAATATGAGGTGAAAGCCCTTGTAGTGTATATTTCTCTGAGACGGAGAAATATGAGGTGAAAGCCCTTGTAGTGTATATTTCTCTGAGACAGAGAAATATAAGGTGCGAGCCCTTGTTCATCTCTGAGACTGAGATGAGATGTCATGACGATATCACATTGAGAGACTCTGTGATGAACTCTTTTCCACAAATGGGTGTAGCCATTATGGATGTCATGACATGGATATCTGGAAGGATACCTCCCTAGCTAAGAGCGAGTGTTGATGTTATAGCGGCTGGAGATATCCTTCGCCCTATTTAAAATAATAATAAATGATAAATAAATAAAAGCAAGTCAGACTTGCTATAAATAAATAATTAAAAGTCACCTTGTTTTGTGAAAGAGGTTGACCCTAAATGAAGAGACACCTTGATTTGTATATATACAAGGCAATGATCATTCAATCTATTCAGAGATAAAATCGCACTTCAAGGAGGAGTTCGCACTTTTGCAGCAGATCGATATCAAGGAGAAATCATATTGTTTCTATATTCGCATCTAGGAAGAGGTGCTATCCTTCATTAAATCAGATCGGCCTTGTGTTTGGGCCAAGTTGTAAAGCAGATTTCTGCTCTCTTCATTCAATATATAAGTGATATATTTTGGCTGGGTTTTTCTCCCTCGAGAAGGACGGTTTTCCCAGGGTATTTGTTGTGTTTGATTGTTCATCATTTTGGATTATTTATTGCTTACATTTTTTATCCTAAAACTAACAGGGAGGGTGATGTTGGAGAAAGTTGACACTTTGTAGAATGGTGTAGATGCATTGACAAAGCTAATGAGCATAGAGAAGTTCAGGTAGCACTTTGAGTTTACGGGCCTCTCAATCCTAGCAATTAGTTGATGTTGTAGGGACTCCCTTTGTTCTTGCAAGGTGTTCAACAAGTGGGACAGAAATTAGGAAACATGTCTCAACCTTGAATCCTAATGTTAAGAACACAAAAAATGCAATTTCCAAGCTATAGAACAAAAAAACTCAATTTATAGGCTATAGGGGTTATTTTTGCTCCAAAAAAATGCCAAAATGGGTCATAAGCTAGTTACGATGATGATACAATATTTTTAAAGACTCAATCGACTTCCTAAATTAAAATTTAATGGCCTCCCGAAGTTGGACCTCCCACATCGGATATGTAAGAACATTTGTGACACCTAAGAGAGTTGTAAGGAGTTACACTTGTTCACCAACTTATGACGTATGTGTTGATGTTCACACAACGTCAGAATTATCTTCCAGCTAGATCGCATGAAGAAATCAATTAAATTATAGCCTATTGGCTATTTAATTGATTGAAGCGATTCTATAAAGAGACACATCATTTGATAAATGATGGCTAATATTTATTTAATGTGAAATGGCACGATTATCTTAGAGGCGCGATTCTTTATGGAGGCCGACTTCTTGTTTGTAAAAGACATGCCTCTTGGAGGAGGCAGACATGCTTTTTGGAGAGTCACGTCTCTCCCTTCACCTTGTATTTAAACACCTTGAATGCACTTCATTCGAAAAGCAAGTTATTATCAAGTTTGCATTTTTTGTAGAAGGAGATTTTTGATGCAAGCAGCAGGTCATCATTCTGTAGCAGCAAGTCGAGTTCAAGAAGAAAGATATCCATTTGTATCTTGCATCTAAAAGAGATGCTATTATTCATTGTATCAAATTGGCATTATATTGTGCCTGCGTTGTAAGCAGATTTCTGCTCTTATTCAATCAATATATAAGAGATATATTGGCTGGGTTTTTTTCCCTTAGGTTGGAGGGTTTTCCGAGGGTATTTGCTGTTATTCTGAGTCTGATTTTTGAATTAAAATCTGTGCATTACATCTGATTATAAAACTAACATGGTATCAGAGCATGTTTGAAGAAGATCTTGATCAGATTTATCTTGCAGCGATATTCCTTATTCTCCTTCACCTTCTTGATCTCTCCTATCACTTCGTCAAGATGGTGAACAGTCTCAAGATCGAGGACAGACTTGAGGGAGCATCAAATTTCACATCATGGAAATTCAGAATTATGCTCACCTTGGAGGAAAGTGAGTTGGCAGAGTTCGTGGAGAGCACAACTACTGAGCCTTCGAATGAGGAAGAAAAGATTCAATGGAAGAAGAAAGATATCAAGGCGAAGAAGATGTTAGTTGATTCCGTGAAGGACCATATTGTTCCTATTGTCTCCATGTTGAAGACAGCAAGAGAGATGTTCAAAACTTTGGAGATGTACAAAATCAATAACACAAGTCGGGCACTTGCACTGAAGCAACAACTCCATCATGTGAAGATGGCGAAAGGAGAATCTATTATTGCTTACTTCATGAGAATAACTGAGTTGAGAGATCAGCTCTCTTCTATTGGGCATGTTGTTGATAGCAAGGATTTGACCATGTTGGCTCTTAATGGTCTTCCTTCATCTTGGGAGACTTACATTCAGGGAATCAATGCAAGATCGAAACTTCCCAAGTTTGATCGTCTGAGCGCGGATTGCATTCAAGGAGAATCTAGGTTGGCTGCAAGAGGTATTGGTCAAAGTTCCACTAATGAAGACATTCATGTTCTTGCCACTCAATCCTTCAATAAGAAAGGGAAAAGTGGAAAGAAAGGATATGTCAAGAGGAATAGAGATAAAGAAGTTGATGGTGCTCCTGCGTTCAAGAAGAAGAGGGACCTCTCCAAAGTCCAATGTTTCCAATGTCACAAGTATGGTCACTTTGCAAAGGAATGTCCTACTAGGCCTAGGTAGCAGGCCTCCATTGCAGATGTTAATGAAGTCTCTCTGCATAAGGATTCAAGTGAATACCTATTCTATTCAGCCTTGTCAAGCAATGTAACTACCAACACCAACACTTGGCTGATTGATAGTGGTGCCTCTCGCCACATCACCGGATTTAGGGAGCATCTATCTGATTTGGTGGAGAAAGATTCTAGTGAACAATTCATTATGGGAGATGATGCTAGTTACTCTATGAAAGGAGTTGGGACCTCCTCTCTTCACTTGGATTTCAGTGTTTCCTTGCAATTGGATGATGTGCTATTTGTTCCAGGCATTAAGCGAAACCTTGTTTCCATTTCAGCCTTGGAAGACAAGGGGTACCAAGTTGCATTTTCAGAAGGCAAAGTTCTTATATGGACGAAGAACTCCAACATCAAGACTGCTTGGGTAATTGGAGTTAGACATGAGTGTCTCTATAGACTATGCACTTGTCCACTTCAAGCTTTAGTGCATGATTCTTCAAGTGTGTGATCTTTGGCATCGAAGATTGGCTCACCTTCACTTTCGAGCTCTACCTATCATGGAGAAGATGGTCACCGGCCTTCCAAAATTCAACCAGGAGCATGAAGATACTTGCAAAGGCTGCGCTTTGGGTAAGAATACAAAAGGTCCATTTCATAGTAGTGTAAGTAGATCCAAATGGATTCTAGATCTTATTCATTCTGATTTATGTAGTCCAATGTTGGTTGCTTCGTCGAGTGGTTTCTTGTATTACATTATTTTTATTGATGACTACTCTAGAAAGACTTGGATTTATTTCTTGAAATCTAAAGAATCTGAGGAAGTATTAAAGAGATTCAAAGAATTCAAAGCTCAGGTGGAGAATTTGTCTGGGAAGAGGATCAAAGTCTTGAGATCCGACAACAGAGGAGAGTACACTTCCGTCAGCTTTCGTAACTTTTGCATTGAAGCTGGGATCAAGAGGGAGTTCAACGTTCCTTATAATCCTCAATAGAACGGTGTTGTTGAAAGGAAGAACAAATCTATTGTGGAAGCAGTCAAAGCCATGATTCATGACCAAGATCTGCAAACCTCCCTTTGGGCTGAAGCATCCAAGACAGTTGTTTATGTTTAGAATAGAAGTCCTCACAGGATCTTGGACAATATAACTCCTGAAGAAGCATTCACAGGGGTGAAGCCTGATATAAGTCATTTGAGGATCTTTGGATGTCCAGTGTATGTTCATGTACCAAAGGAAAAGAGGACAAAGTTGGAACCTTCTAGCAAGAAGGGAATATTGGTTGGTTACAGTGAGACAACAAAAGCCTACAGAATCTATATTCCGGGTCAGAAGTTAATTGAGATCAGTAGAGATGTCACATTTGAAAAGGATGTTGCATTATATGGAGATCGATGATGAAGAGTCTCCTCAAGATATGGAAGTTGACCATGTTTCTGAGAATCAGAGATAGGCTTCAGAACCTAAAGAAGATGTTGATCTAGTTGAGCCCTTGGAAACTACTGATGGGCCTACAGATATTGTGATTGGGAGAAAAAGACCTCTTTGGGCCAGGAAAACTATGCAAGAGGCAGAAAGTTTTGCAGCCCCAAGCGGAACCTTCAGAGAAAGTAAGAGACCTAATAAGTTCTCCAGTTATGTAGCCTTGATGAGTCAGATTATTGAGTCTAAGCCTTCCAGTGTTAAGGAAGCTTCTAGTCAACAGGTTTGGAAAGATGCTATGTCTGAAGAGTATCAGTCCATTCTTAAAAATGATGTTTGGGACATCGTACCTAGACCCGAAGGCAAATTTGTGGTATCTTCTAAATGGCTCTTCAAGATCAAGCATGCGGCTGATGGGAGCATTGAGAAATACAAGGCTAGATTCGTGGCTAGAGGGTTTTCACAAAAAGAGGGAGTTGACTATGAAGAAACCTTTGCTCCAGTGGCTCGTTATACTTCAGTCAGGACCATCATTGCTATTTTGCATCTAGAGGATGGAAGATTCATCAAATGGATGTGAAGACACCTTTTCTGAATGGTGTAATCAAGGAAGAGATATATATTGAGCAACCTGATGGATTTGAGGTACATGGGAAGGAGTCTCATGTTTGCAGGCTGAAGAAGGCCTTATATGGTCTTAAGTAGGCTCCTCGTGCTTGGTACGAAAGGATTGATCATTACCTGTTAAGTTTGGGCTTCTCAAAGAATGATGTTGATTCTAACCTCTACTTCAAGGTAATTAATGGTGAAGCATTGATCTTGGTTTTGTGTGTTGATGATCTGGGTATTACTGGAGAAGAACACCTCATTCTCAAATGCAAGGAGTTAGCTTCTGAATTTGAAATGAAGAATCTTGGTCTCATGCATTACTTTCTTGGCTTAGAAGTTTGGCATATTCCAGATGAGATGATTCTAAGTCAAGGGAAGTATACCATTGACATTTTGAAGAGGTTTGGTATGATGGATTGCAAATCCATGTCTACGCCTATGGAGACCGACTTTCATAAGTTGAAGGAGGCTGCAGCCAATTTAGATCTGGTGGATCCCACGATGTACAGGTAGTTGATTGGTTCATTGATGTATCTAGTCAACACTAGACCGGATATCTGCCATGCAGTGAGTGCACTCAATCAGTTCATGTGTGAACCAAGGCAAATACATCTTGTTGCAGCAAAACATATCCTGAGATACTTGCGTGGCACAGTTGGATATGGGTTGATATACTTTTCAAGTGTGGATTTGAAGTTGCATGGTTTTACTGATTCTAATTGGGCAGGGTGTGTTACTGATCGGAAGAGTACCTCTAGATGTTGCTTTAGTTTGGGGTCTGCGATGATATCCCGGTGTAGCAGGAAGCAGTCTTTTGTGACACTGTGTACAGCTGAGGCCGAGTATAATGCAGCTTGTGTGGCAGCTCGAGAAGCAATGTGGCTTCGAAAGCTCCTTGCAGGATTGTTTGGATAACCAATGGAGCCTACTATCATTCATTGTGATAACCAAAGTTGTGTGAAGCTTTCTGTCAACCCTGTGTTTCGTGACAAAACTAAGCATGTGGAAATCAAATACCACTATATCAGAGATATGGTATTGAGGAAAGCAATACAATTGAGGTATATCAGCACTGATGAACAGACGACAGACATTCTCACCAAGCCTCTCTCCAAGATAAAGTTTGTGTACTTTCGAGATAAGCTTGGTATGGTAGAGAATCAAGCCCTAGCTGAGAAGGAGTCTCAGTATCAATGATCCTCTTTACTGCATTTCTCTTTGAGAGAGATTTGAGGTGCAAGCCCTTGTTAATGCATTTATATTTGAGACTTGAGGTGAAAGCCCTTGTTTCCACCCTCTGGGAGAGCCATGGTGGATGTCATGTGTGTGACTCCATGACAACATCACGTGAGAGAGCTTGTGATGATTTTCGTGTACTTGTGTTTCACCCTTTGGGAGAGCCATGCTGAACGTCACGATGAGGTGACATCATCACGTTAAGTGATGAACACTTGTACATACCATACATGGGTGTAGCCATGATGGTTGATATCACGATGAGGTGATATCTTTCTTTTCCACATATGGGAGTAGCCATTGTGGTAGACAACACGATGAGGTGATATGTCTTGTGCAGCTGGAAGTATTCTCCCTAGCTAAGAGGGAGTGTTGATGTTCATGCAACGTCGAAATTATCTTCCAGCCAGATCGCATGAAGAAATCAATTAAATTATAGCCTATCGGCTATTTAATTGATGGAAGCGATTCTATAAAGAGACGTCATTTGATAAATGATAGTTAATATTTATTTAATGTGAAATGGCACGATTATCTTAGAGGCGCAATTCTTTATGGAGGCCGACTTCTTGTTTGTAAAAGACATGCCTCTTGGATGAGGCCGACATGTTGTTTTTGGAGAGTCACGTCTCTCCCTTCACCTTGTATTTATACACCTTGAATGCACTTCATTTGAAAAGCAAGTTATTATCTAGTTCGCATTTTCTGTAGAAGGAGATTTTTTATGCAAGCAGCAAGTCATCATTCTGTAGCAGCAAGTCGAGTTCAAGGAGAAAGATATTCAATTGTATCTTGCATCTAAGAGAGGTGCTATTATTCATTGTATCGAATCGGCATTATAGTGTGCCTGAGTTGTAAGCAGATTTCTGCTCTTATTCAATCAATATATAAGAGATACATTGGCTGGGTTTTTCTCCCTCAGGTTGAAGGGTTTTCCCAGGGTAGTTGCTGTGTTTCTGAGTCTGATTTTTGAATTCAAATCTGTGCATTACATCTGATCATAAAACTAACAGTATGTTATGACACATCATAAGGTACCTTTGAATAGAGATAATGAAGCCAAATGGAGTACCCAAGTTGGTAAGTGGATTTTGGCAAGTCTATGGTGAGTGGAAGGAATATGCTATTTTTAACTTGTGAGCTCATCTTGAGGATTGGACATTGGCTTTTTAACTAGGGATTTCAGCACCATATTTTGAGTGGTTGTCATGCCCCCGAAATTGCAACACTAAAGTATAAAAAAACCAAGCATTGAAATGCAAATAAATAAATAAAATAAAATAACAATATAAATATAAATATTAAAAATGTAAATATAAATATTAACAATTTGATATTATTATAATTATAATTATAATGTAATACTATAAATATTAAAATATATATATATGTGTAACAAATATAAAAAAATAAATATATTAAAATAAGAAAACATATAATATATTACAAGGCAGCAGACAAACAATTATTACATATACAGTGAAGAATGAGTAAACAAGCAACGATCAACATGAGACAAAGGCAAAATAAGACAAAGATCAGAAAAGACAAAAATATCCTAAGGCAGCGATTAAGAAAAAAATAAGGTGCAGTGGTAAGGTTAAACGAAGAGCAACGGCTCTCCAAAAAGTATAATTAATAATTAACAAAAAGAAAATTTGGGGCAGAGATCAGGTAGAGGGACGTGTCCCTTACCAAGGGAAAAATATGATGAACAGTTATGTCCATAGAAGCATAAATCTGCAAAAAATCGCAGAAATCGCGATTTTTAAAAAATCGTTGTTGTTCCCGATTTTTTCCAGCATAAAATCGCAATTTTTTGTGCTGCATTGACCGCCCAAAAAATCGTTGAAAATCGGGTTAAAATCGCCAAAAAATCGTCACAAAATCGCGTAAAAAACGCGAACCCTAAAAACGCGGAAATAACCCTTGAAAAAATGCGTTTTTTAATAAATAGTATTAATAGCAGTTACGTTTTAAGTGTTTTTCATTGCCTGCGACAACACGCGAATCCTCTTGCCTGCAGCAACACGCGAACAACAGGCAATCCTTGGCCGCCGAAGTAACTGTGACCGAAGGTGGAGCCAACACGCGAACTGGAATAGACGCGAACCAGACCAGACGCATTCTTGGCCGCCAAACCAGACACGACTGGAGGTGGAGGTTGGACACGCGACTGCAGGTTGGCCATTGTTTTTCTTCGGCCATTGTTTTTCTTCTGTATTTTTTTTTTCTTGCTTTATATATAATATATATTATTAAATTATATAATATTATTAAATTAAAATATAAATATATATGAAAATATAGTATTTTATGAAATATAGTATATTAAATAACTATATAAATTTATTAAATAATATTTTCTAAAATACAGTATATTATATAATTAAAAAAAATTAATTAAATAATATATTTAAATATTAAATAATTAAATAATATATTTAAATATTAATAATTAAATAATAAATTTAAATATTAATTATTAAATAATATATTTAAATATTAAATAATTAAATAATATATTTAAATATTAAATAATTTAAGTTTTTTAGAGTGTACTCAAAAAGCACAAGTTCAGGCTGCCTTCATTTTACACAACAGCAATTACTCAACCCAAAAATGCATGCCAAAAATAAAGTAGTTTCTTTTTAGTTACTCAACCCAAAAATGCACGCCATTGTATAGGTTTGCATTTTGTTGATTTTGAAAATTTGCTTGAATCTCACATAGGTGTGTGCCTATATCAAGAGTAGCACTTTTGTTTTGAAAAATTCAGCAAGTCTTTGATCAAACACACTCATACATTGGGCAACATTCTCATTTTTTTATATTTATTCATGCCTTCAAGTTTAAAGTTCAAAATTTTATGTTGCCTTTGATGGCGAAGTAGGCTGAATTAAAAAGTTTATTGCAGATTTGATCATAATGCCACGTCAAAAAGACTTTGCATGGACACATTGTACTTCAGTTTCAGGTACAACAAAGGTTAAATGCAACTAGCGTAAGATTGATATCAATGGGGGCATTTATCGTTTCAAATGGCACTTGGCAAAGGAGCCAAGAAATAACAGCACTCCTTGTATAGCATGCCCTGCAGATGTCACACACCAAGCACAACAGGCTCTTCATGCAATTCCTGAGAACAAGGCAAAAAAGGCAAGAACTGGGGTTCAAATATGTTCTAATTCTACAAATACTAGAGGGAGTCAAGTTCAGGATGATGGTGCAAGTGAGTTTTTGAGGGAATCAGGGTCAACACCTTCTTCTACAGTGCATGGCCCAAACACAGGTGGAGGAAACATTAATGCTTTCTTTGCACCTCGTACTACACCAAGATCGCAAACCACTTTGGAGAGTATAGGATGGAGGAAGAATGTCCATGAACAAGCAAGGAAGGCGATTGGAAACTTTTGGTACTACTCTAGCTTGCCATTTCATGTTGCTAGATCACCATATTGGCAAGGTATGGTGGATGCTATTGCAGCTGCAAGTCCTGGGTTCAAAGCCCCATCTTACGAGACATTGAGGGTTGGTATGCACAATGATGCAGTACGGGATGTTACAGATGTTGTTACAGAGCATAAACTAGAATGGGCAAAGACTGGTTGCACCATAATGTCAGATGGATGGACAGACAGAAGGAATTGAACCCTCATCAACTTCCTTGTCTCTTGTGAAATTGGCACTATATTTCTGAAATCCTTGGATGCATCGGATACTATCAAATCTGCAGCTGCATTGTTTGAGATATTTGATTGTGTGGTACAAGAAGTTGGGCCACCAAATGTGGTTCAATTTATTACAGACAATGCTACTGCTTGTGTAGCTGCTAGTAGACTCTTGACAGATAAATACCCCTATATATTTTTTACCCCATGTGCAGCACATTGCCTTGATCTAACCCTTGAGGACATTGGAAAACTTGAATGGGTTAAGGAGGTATTGCAAAATGCCCGCAAAGTTACAAAATTCATTTATAATCATACGAGACTTTTGTGCATGATGCGTACTTTCACAGAGGGCAGGGAGTTGGTTTGACCAGGGGTGACAAGATTTGCAACACAATTCCTTGCACTACAGACTCTATGCCAACAAAAAATGAATTTGAAACGAATGTTTGTTTCAAATGAGTGGATGGAGTCTGGCTTCGCAAATCTAGTAGATGGCATAGCAGTGGGAGGCTATATGTACTCTTCTACTTTTTGGGATGCAGCTGAACAAGTTGTAGAATTTTCAGAGCCTCTAGTAAAAGTCTTAAGACTAGTGGATGGGGATAAATCCCCCATGGGTTATTTGTATGAGGCCATGGATAGGGCCAAGGAGGTGATGATGGGTAGGATGCAAAATGACAGGGACAGGTATATGCCATTATGGGACATAATTGATAGAAGATGGGATCAACAAATGCATTCTCCTCTCCATGTTGCAGGATACTATCTTAATTTGAGTTTGTTCTATAACCCTTCATTTAGACGTGATGATGGTGAGGTAACACAGGGCTTGTTCATGTGCATGGAAAAAATGTTTGATACCAGAGAACAATTACAGGCAGCTATGGGAGAGTTAGCAACGTACAAGCAAGCAAGGGGTTTTCTCTCATCTGTGGCCGCCATCGCAGGCAGGAATACCTTGCTACCAGGTAGACTCTATAAACTTGTGGTAGTCTTTCTATTTTGTGGACATGATCATTAGGTATTAAGTTGATTTTAAGATATTCTTACATGATATCATCTCCATGTAATGTGTTTTTGCAGCACAATGGTGGGAGTATTTTGGTCATGATACCAAACACCTTAGATGGATGGCGAGATGCATTTTGAGCCAGCCATGCAGTTCATCCGCTTGTGAGCGTACTTGGAGTGTTTTTGACCACATACACTCCAAGAAACGCAATCAGCTAACACAACAACGGATGAACGACTTGGTGTTTGTTCACCACAACCTCCGCTTGAAGCTAAGGAAAGCTCAAGGTTAGACTTTCACTATACTTTCAGTTAGCTGAATTTGTATTCATTATCTTATATTCTTATTCACTTGTAAGGCCAAGACTAATTTCTACATGGACAAAAACAGGTACTGTTGAGGATGACGAGCCAATTGACCTTGATGAGATTGATCCAGATAATGATTGGATTGCTGATGATTTTTCTTATGACTCTGAAGATATCAAGCTACTAGAAGAGGTTCAAGTGCCTAGTCACTTGTTTGAACATGTGCCTAGAAGCACTAGAGGAGGAGCTTCATCATCAGGACCTGCTTCCCTCTAGCGTAGTTGTCATTGGCTACATTTGATTTTTCCAACTTTGTACTTAGATTAGAGGTTGACTTTGTACAAAGTTACACACTATATTGTAATTGACATTTTGTCATATGTCAACATCTACTTATTATCTATGACATATATTTTGTGCAATGCATTGATGCAATGTAATCAGCGATATGAATATAAACAAAAAAGATTTAATTTCTACAATTCACAAGTTAAAATCTCTATTTTATTTGCTCTCTATATCTCTATGCTATGGAAATGACCTTACGTTTTTTTAAAAAGTAGGTTTTGACTATTTTTTCAACATATTTATATGTTTTTTCCAAATCCGATTTTTTCCCGATTTTTTGGTTTGCCGATTTTTTCCCCAAACGATTTTTGCTGCTTTGGTTATGTCTATTCCCCACCATAGGGATATTAAAGGAGGTACACTTCCAAGGAAGAAGGATCATCAAAATCAATCAGAAATAAAGTCTGCATTTAGAAAAGCAGCAACAGTTCATACAGTCAGTAATTAGTATGCATTTGAATATATGTGCATTTAATATATAATATTTTATATATATAGTTACTGTCATAATGACTAATAAAGAGAGATATGTTATGTCTAACTCAGTAAATAAGGGAAATAGTGAATCTATTCATATTATTATAATTTACATCTTTCTCTTTAAGCAATCAGGTGTAAGATTGGGAAGGAAGCATGAGTGAGAAAGGCGACTTAGGGATTGTCTTGGTGGATGTTCCTAAAGGAATTGTCTTGGTGGATGTTCCTTTCTTGGCACCCTACCATGTGTTTCTCACCCACCCCTACCATGATTGGTTATCGGAAAGGAGTCTATAGATTAGATTCAAGTTCAAGTTGTTATTTCATAAATGTTAATAGTTCATTTATTCTTAAGTTCAATATCTATTATATGTTTTTCTATGAAATATTATTTGATAAAAAAATTATGTTAATTGTCCCTTAAGGAAAATTCAGGCATACTCCAAGTAGGGGACATTACAATTGGTATCAGAGCCTTAATCCTACCAACTTGTGGGACAAACCGACTTTAACCACCATTCAATTAGGATTAACTATTGGGCCCTCTTCTTAAGTAGGCGAATAGTGCATTTCTATATGTGTGTACCTTTCACATGTATACTTTGTGTCTTACGTGTATTTATATGTATGCTTCGTGTCTTACTGTATTTATATGTATGCTTCGTGTCTTACATGTATGCTTTGTGTATTTATGTGTATTTATGTGTATTTATGTGTATACGTATATCTATATGTTTGTTTCATGCCTAATGTGTCTTCAACAACACTAACAAATTAACTTATGTAATTAGTCTCCAAATACAACAATGAAGAGTTGTAACCATTGAAGTGAAGAGGTGAGACTCCCTCAAACTTGAGATATTAAAGGGAGAGCATTTCAGTTGAGAAAGACATCCATAACATCATTGAAGAATTCAATTGAGAATAGAACCTTAAATGATTTCGCGAGTAAATTAAATTAGGTTCTCAAGAATAGTGATGGTGTTGGAAAGGTTGTAACACTCCAAATGTGAAAGGTTGTGACTCTTCAAATGTGAAAAGTTGACCTTTCAAATGTTAAACAATAAGATATAAAAGGGGAATCATTTTTCTTATAAAGAAATCATCAATAAGAAATAAATCTACCAATCAAATTGGAAGTAAAGTATTATTCTCAAAGGGCAGCCATGAAGGTGGTGACTCCTTCAAGAAATGGATATAAAGGATAAATCAATTTATTGACATTCAATAAGCAATCAACACTCCCCTTTCCATCAAGAAACCAATACACCAAACAATAACTTAATAAGGAGTATACAGCCAAGAAAATCTTTGCTGTCCAAGTAGCAACAAAGGAACTTTCCAATGGCATCAATGAGCCCTTTGGCTCGAGAAAATCCAACCATGGAAATCCTAAACCCTCCAAGATATGAGTTCAAAGTGGAGTTTTTATCGTTCAAGTTCAAATACTAATTTTTACTTTACAATAGATTTCATCTCTCACATGAAGATAGGGGTTTACATGAAAGACACCCTAAACATCTAAACATATCACATCAACAGATCCTTGAACTCTGGATTACCCATAACACCCAGTTGAAACATCATAAAGTGAATTACTATCAATAAAAGACATCTAAGTCTAAATTCAATCAAATTTTGATATGCCGAAATAAAAAATTTGAGCAAATGCAACAAAGACAGCCCAAAATCTTTAGGAACATACAAATAACAGATTTTGACACTTGGGGAGACCTTAGGAGAAATTTTGGAAAGAACCATGGGCACTATAATTTGAGGTTGGTGTTTCGAGATTTATCATAGGATATATTTATCAAGCTTCATTAAGGAAAGAACACATTTTCTCTAATAAAGAGTAATTTGTTCTATTCATTCTAGACGAGATCATAATGCACAATCAAATCCATAAACATATGATCTATCCCACACTCATAGAAACAATAGCAATGCATGGATCAATTGTGTAACCTACAACATTGATCTAATAAACTTTGAACTAGTGATATAGAAAATATTTTGAGATTATTTCATCCAAAGCTCTTCTTCTCCTAAGTCATTCTTCTTGATTAGAAGAGCTCTACATCCATGATTAGGATCAAGGATATCAATATAAATTTGATACAAATCAAGTTACATTATGGGCCCATAACCCACAAATCCCAGGATCATTCCACCTCTTAAGCTTTGGAAAAAAAAAATGATGTTGTTTTGAACTAAGTGGAATAAAACAATACTTTTCTGCCATATGAAGATCATCCTAGTGTTAAACATGGGAATATGTCAAATCTTTACAAGAGGAGTGACAACCTCCCATTGATATGGAAATTGGATGTTAGTGTTCATGGGTGATAATTGTTGTTATGGATTCTAAGACTTTGGTACATCCAATAATTTATACTTGAGGATTATCTAGGGAATATATACTTAGAAAGTTATAACATGTCATTAATGAGTCTATGACAAAATGAATGTTGAAAAATGTTGGGACTAGGTTAGGTATTACAAATACCTATAAGCTAATTCATCCTCATTAGAATCAATCTTGCCTCGAACCTTGTTTGAATGATTAGGTGAAATAAAATATACTTTAAGGGAAATTGTACTCACTCCCAGTTGATGGTGTAGGAAAAGAGGGTACAACCCGTAGTAAAGGATTTTGTTATTCACAAAACTCACATAATCCATCATGATGAAGGATGCAAAAAAAAATTCTATCATTGTAGATTTCAATAAGGGGTAATGAAGAATTTGTAACATTGCCTAGGTTCCTTGAGGTAATGAAATGAGAGAAAACTTGTCTTAAATAACAGGTCTAGCCTATTTCCAACTCTTGGTTTTGTTGTTGAGAGTTATTGGGAAATAGCAGTGCATAAGACAATAAATTGTCCTCATACTTTAGAGGATGGTATTAACCTTATTGGTAGTATACTAACAATCACTCTCCAAGGACATCATATTGCAGTATTAAGTTGGACTTAACCAAGACAATCATGACTAGCTATAGAGTTTATAGCTCCTAAATACATCAAAGGATCACAACAAAAGCTAATTACATCACAAGAAGGAGCAATACAAATCTACAAGGTTGATTAGGGATCTTGATAACTTCAAAAGCATCCTAGATTGTGATTGCTTGAGGACAAGCAATAAGGGCGGACTGTCATGCCCCCGAAATTGCAACACTAAAGTATAAAAAAACCAAGCGTTGAAACGCAAATAAATAACAATAAAAATATTAACAATTTAATATTATTATAATTATAATGTACTACTATAAATATTAAAATTATATATATAACAAATATAAAAAATAAATATATTAAAATAAGAAAACATAAAATATATTAGAAGGCAACAGGGAATTGATTATTACATATACAGTGATTAAAGAATGATTAAACAAGCAGCAATCAACATAAGACAAAGGCGAAATAAGACAAAGATCAGATAAGACAAAAATATCCTAAGGCAGCGATTAAGAAAAGAAAAAGGTGCAGTGGTAAGGTTAAAAGAAGAGCAGCAACTCTCCAAAAAGTATAATTAATAATTAACAAAAAGAAAATTTGGGGCAGCGATCAAGTAGAGGGACATGTCCCTTACCAAGGGAAAAGTATGATGAACAGTTATGTCTATTCCCCACCGTAGGGCTATTAAAGGAGCTACACTTCGAAGGAAGAATGATTATCAAAATCAATCAGAAATAAAGTTTGCATTTAGAAAAGCGGCAATAGTTGATAAAGTCAGTAATTAGTATGCATTTGAATATATGTGCATTTAATATATAATATTTGATAGATATATAAAAAAAATTATATAGTTATTGTCATAACGACTAATAAAGAGAGATATGTTATGTCTAAATCAATAAATAAGGGAAATAGTGAATCTATTCATATTATTTTAATTTACATCTTTCTCTTTAAGCAATCAGGTGTAAGATTGGGAAGGAAGCATGAGTGGGAAAGGCGACTCAAGGATTGTCCTCATGGATGTTCCTAAAGGAATTGTATTGGTGGATACCCCTATTGCATAGACAGTTGTCATTGCACTAAAACTTCGACCTATTAATGCCCGATAAAACATACAACTGCAATTGAACCATGTCATGAATCCAAGCGCTACACTACACAACACAAGGAGACCAAGGGCGCACACCTTGCAACAATCCCCTTGTAATGTCCCCCATTTTTAGCACTATACTTTCTAGTGACTGTTAGCCTATTTCCAGAGGTCCATAGGCTAGTCAGAGGCAAAATTAGGCCTTCTTATTTTCTAGGAGGTTTCCTTCTGAGTTTTCAAGAGTTTGGCAATTTGTTTTATGGGTCTTTTTGGGTGTTTAGAGGGCTTCAGAATGGTATAACATGCATATTCATCAAATGACTTTTCCAAACTTGCTATTTTCAGTAAGTTCCAACGGCTGCCCGGTTTGTGCTCTAATTGAGTTTGGAGTCACTATTTTTAGCAGTATGCTATTTTTAGTAAATGTTATTTTTGGTAGTGTTATTTTTAGCAGCAATTCAACAGTTCAATGGAGTGTCTTTTTTTGGCAGGGCAGAATTGGCAGTTTGGTCTCCAGCATTCTTGGAGCCTGTTTTGGAAGTTTAATAACTTTAAGTCATATTATGTTTTAATATTGATTTTTGGACCCCATGTCTAGGTGTAATGACTTTAAGTTATGTTTAAAAGGTGGACGCCTCATTTGATGATTAAAATGTTTTTAAGTGATAATATTTGCTAACGCAAAATGGATGCCACATTTCTCAAGGCATGAGCTTTATTTTATATTATTATATTTCTTCAACCTGGGCATCCTTTTTGGAGGGAAAAGGAGATTCAAATTCAAAGTTTGAGTGCTATATATATAGGGCCTTGTCTTCACATTTGGTATCCATTGTTTATCATAATGAAGTGCTGCTGAAATTATTTCAGAACCCTTGTTTCGAGGAATGCATACCTCCTAGCCTACATTAGTTTCATACTTGAGAGATAGTACCTAGTTGGTTTGAGACTACTTCATTCAGAGGTTGCAGGTAGAGCTTCACTTGCAAATGGCTTCATTCGATGTCTTCTGATTTTGGTTTGGTAACTAGTTGTTTTCAATTTCAAAATATTTTGGTGTTGCTGGTTTGTGATTGGCTGAAGCACGTTTTGATCATAACTTTCTGAGGAGTCTAGCTATCGTTTTGGGTATTGTCTCTAATGATTCCTCTAGCTTGGATGCCCATTTGCTCAAGGTTGCGGATTTTTTGGAGGAGAACCTGATTTTTGCTAGAGGTCGCCCTTCTCAGGGAGACCATTGTACTTGCTGAAGTTGCATTTTTATGCGTGCAAAATATTGAGTGTTGTTTGGGTTGGATTTGCTGTTTTGTTTGGGATGCCTAGCATATTGGCATCTTTGCTTTTAGTTTCAAGTCAATCGAAGGAGATTTGGGTGAGTTATGAGCATTTTGGTGAGCTAGGGCATCGCTGGTCTGATTTTCTGATCACTGTCATTTCTACATCAGACCTAGTATTTCTTTTTTATCTTCATATTTTCATATCAAAAACCCTTGTATTTACAATGGAGATTATTGGCTAACACTCTGGCTATCTTTTGATATGTATATCTCTTTTCTAGTGTAGTCGAACATGCTATTGTAACGTTGAATCAGTAGTACTGATCAACTCTCTTTATATTTATGCACTTTTTTTTTCTGTTGTACCCACTGAAAAGTGGAAGAGGCTAGCTTGCCCCCCTAGACATTTCATTTTAGTACTTTACTTTCTATTGTACCCACTAAAAAGTGGAAGAGGTTGGTTTACCGCATATGCATTTACTTTCCTTTACCTTCCAGAAGCCCGCTGAAAAGTGGAAGAGGTCGGCTTGTTGCCTAGCATTTACATTTTCAGTGTGGTCGGCTAGCCGCCGTCAGCATTGTACTTTCAACTTTTAGATTTCATCTAACGATCCCCTTGCACCGTATGCTCTCACCTTGCCCACACTGGGATTTGGGTGATCAGAAAGTGAAAGGTTGCATTCTAGTTTGCTTATCTTTCATTAAGCTAGCATTAACGGGTGAAATTCTTGTCTTGAAAATTTAAAAAAAAACTAAGGGGGATAGTAGCAATGGTATCAGAGTCAAAGTTTCTACCATCCTATTGGGAGAACAGTAAAATTTTGAGTTACCACAATGGATTTCAGTCGAGTTGTAGAACTAACCAAGAGGCAGTATGAGCATGAGGCTTCTCAAATATTTGAGAAGTATCAAGGCATGACAAATGAGTTTAAGAACACGGTTTCATTTGACGCCTTGAATTGTGTTGTGCTACTGAAACCTGGAAAAGTGGATGTGGTCAAGTACATCAGAAGAACGATGAAAATAGACTCAGAACTTCTTGTTGATGAAGGGTTAGAAAAAGAAGAAGAAGTGCCTATTTGTGGTTTGCAGCCCATAAGTAAGCATGTGGGAGAGAAAAATCAGTCAACAAGTTTTGGAGATGGCACAAGCAAGGTGCACATGTCACATCAAAATGATTGTGAGTTTGAAGGAGAAACCTTGACACATGAGGAGTGTGTGGTAGAGCCCCAAAACAATTCCATTGACTTGCACGTGATTGGTAATGATGAGGATCGATTGGGCGAAAAGAACAAAACAGCAGCCTTGAATCCTAATTTGGATTCATCCAATGATGGTTTTAAGACTATTGACTTCACATAAACCTTTAGTAGAGCTATGGTGTGTGATGAGTTCACTAATCAAGAGCAAGTTCAGGGTAATTTGAGTGGTGTCATTGAACCAACTTATGAGCATTACCATAGTGATGATGTTTGTGATGATTAAGATGTGTTCGTACCTAATAATGTTGAAGATTTGGTGATGAATGATTCTACTCTTGTTGCCGGCCAAACTTCCCAAGAGTTTTCACATGAAGAATTTACAACAAGTAACCAAGAAGACCTCTTTGGTATGCATGTGACTACTAATGATGAGACCAATAATATACCTAAAGATGATGGGCTCATTGAAGGCAAAATGGATAGAATATTCAAAACAGCTAACATTGGTGTTTCTTTACCCCATTACAGTGATGGTCACATGGGTGGTTTTGGGTTTGATCATCAAACCAAGCCATTGGAAAGAGATACTTATGAAGATATCAGTTTTAGTGAATGAGACATTGATCACATGTATGAGGGCAGCCTAGAAAGCCCAACAAGTGGTGAGCAAAGAGGTATGGATAGGATTGATTTGCTAGTGCCAAATATGGAGATGAATGACTATCATGATGCTAGTATCAAGAAGTTGAAGAATGACTCATTCACAGGGGCATCCGATCATGAAGAGGCTTATATGACAAAGCTATAGAATGATCTCTTTGGGAAGGTTGCAGCCATTAATGATGAGTTTGGTGCTACTGAAAATTTCAAAACAGCACCTTTTGGAGAGCGTTTTCATCATACCAATGATAGTAATCATGATTTTGAGTGGGAATCTCTTATACATGAAAAACATCAGTTCAACTTCTCAAAGGATCTAGTAGAGGATTTATTATCAGCAATCGGTAGTGACTCATTGCTTGAGTTGGGGGCTATCATGGTTTTTGATCGAAGTGACTTATTCAAAGAGACAACAACCCAAGAGGTGTACAATGAGTACCCTTCTTTTGAACAAAGTAATCAGCTTTTCCATACCTAGGATCCGGGTGTGATGGCACCTACATATGATAAGGATCCTACATGGGACGAATTTCCTTATGATCCTAATGGTATTCCCATTTCAGAGCACAATGGTAAACATGAGGATGTTGTTGGAAGAGTTAATCTAGAGGAGTTTAAAGAGATTCTGAAACACAAATCTGATTTACCAGTTCATGAAGCTGATTGTAAGAAAAGGCTCAAAAAACTTGTAGAGTCTAATCCTCCTCATGATATTGAGCATTTTCAGCTAGTTGGTGGTGAAAGACAAGAGTCTTGGAGCAGCTATGAGGGCAGTGATGACAAGAAACAAAGTTATGATTTGCAGCCTATCAGCAGTTCACCATCCTTGCATATTTATGAGTGGGAAGATCAATTAATGTATCCGTTGAAGATGAAGTGCTAGCTCTATTCAGATTTGGCTGCACACATAGTTTGATTGAAGAACTCTTATGGAAGGCTCAGATTGAAGAGAGATGGGAAAGAGTTAGGGATGGAGTCACTCTCCTTAATTTGCAATTCATCAAAGACTTTTTGGAGACTATGAAATCAAAGTATTTACGCTTGATTAGAGATCGGGATTATGCCTATAAATTTGCAAAGAAAGCCATTAGTGCATTCCAAGAAAAAGAGAGAAAGGTTGAAGAGCTTACTCTTGAGCTTGAATCAACAAAGGACATGTTAGAAAATGCTTAGTTGGCTCTAACAGAGGTAGAAGATCAGCTAGCTGATTTCAAACATCTCAAAGAGCAAGAGAATGAACAAAGAGCTGAAGAAATCGAACAAGAAATTGATGAGCTTAATTGTCCTCAAGAGGAATTTGATTTGGAGGGTTTCCCAAAGAAATCAAAAGTTGCAAATGCAGATTTGCATCATCAAGTGGGATTAGAGCAAGAGGAAAGAAATGATTTTCTAATTCTTGATAACCCTCTCTTTGAAGTGGGTGCGGAGGAAACTTATGATAACCCTCTCTTCGTAATGGAAGATAAAACATGTGGTGAAGTGACCGAACATGAGACCGAGTATGGTTCCCAACGTATGGATGATGTGATATCAGACCATGAGGACGTCTCACACTTTGTGATTGGTAATCCTCCAAGGTTGCTTGATAGTGAATGCGTAAGTGAGTTTGAGAATGAAGTCTCCACATGGGAAGTGTTGAATCAGGGTGACTTCCACATCTTTGACATCGAGATGTTGTTCAAACATGGTTTGGTAGCTGCTGAAGGTTTCATTACAGCAGCAAGGAGTGAAGATTTCATACTTGTTACTCATGAAGTATGGGAGAAAGAAGAACCAAAACAAGGTGTTTACATGTTTGACAGTCCATCCCTTGGGTTGAGTGATGCTTTAGCTCATACTAGTCCTTTCTGGGGATCGGGTTTGAAGACAACAATTGTTCCATGCTCCATTGTTGTTGAAGCTTTCATGGTTAGGCTTCAAGGGTTCACTAGAGGAGACCAATTTCTTGAGTATGCACTTGGTTCTGACTGGCACTTGGGGATGTGTTCAGTATTCTTTCCGGTGTGTTGGAGATCACTTTTGGTTGGGTATCTATGCTTGGGATCCTCAACATGGTTTGATGGAGCTTATTACATGTGGAAACAAGGATCTTAGGAGGGAAAAGAATCAAATCATCAGATTTTTTGGTGTTGTCCCCTTCTTTACCAGCCTTTCAATGGTTCCTTTTGCTCATCAACTAGTGGATTGGAGTGATATTTTGAGAAAAGGATGGTTCTATGTGGTGTTGGAGTCACTAGAGAGGATGTTTCCAGCCTTGGACATGAGCAGATGTGTTATTTTGGATGACGATTTTCAATCTTGCAATAGGTGTTCATCTTCTTGGATGTTGATTTTCCTTAAATCAGATCTTAAGTCAACCATTTCAGACTTGGTGGGCAGCTAGTGTACTCACTTTCAGACTTCACAATCTCCTAGCAGAACTGGTTTATGGTCTCAGATGAGAGGTATGTTGAGTTGGGGCAATTAGTATCTGTATTTGGGAAGTGTTCAAGCTCTAACCAGTGGCTATTCTTATACATTCTCTTGTACTTATGATTGGGACAGCGAACCACTACTTGCTTTGGTACATCATTCAAAAACTCTTGGAGTTGGAACTGTAAGAGTTTTCAGAAGTCTTCATAGTTGTATCAAAATTAATCAGAGGAGGCATAGTAGATCCATGTGGAGTTATGAGTATGAGTTTGTTGAGCTCTTGCAAAGGATTGCTTTCCTCTTTGCAAGAAGATTTGGAGAAGTCACATATGCAATAGTGGCTCTGCTAGATACCTTAAGGAGATATGTCAAGTAGTACGGTTTTGAGTTGAGCAGACTTTCCTTCCTATTGCCCAGGATTGAGATAGATAGTGGCATTGCAGATATGGACTTCTCAAAGCCGTTTGGGCAAGGAATGCTACAAGGTACTGATTTCAGTCCTTCCAAGTTTTTCAGCTTGAGTTTCATGGATGGTAACATTTTGAGGTTACAAGGGAGGTGTTGACGGGTTTTTTATGACTACACCAACACAGAATAAAGTTTCCCAACAGTTACTCTATCCTCTCTTGAACAAAGTATTTTGCATGCTAAGATTGCTAGAAAGATCATACATTCAACTCCAAGGTTCCTTATGCAACGGATAGTCTCAGTTGGCTTGATGTGATTTGCTAGTTATTCCAAGGGGACTTACAGAATGTTCGATCAAAGAGAAGAACTTTGCAGGACTCGAAGAATTTATCGATGATGCTCGAATTTCTAAACTAACAGGGAAAATACTGAAATTAAAGAGATATAGGGATCAAAGATGCTACTGTCTACTCTAAATGTGGGACACGAAGATCAATTCTTACAAACGTCAACCAAGTACTATTTTGCCTCACTTCGAACAACCTCCACAGAACCGGTGCAATCTTCAAAGGAGTAACGAGAGATATTCAAACTACGACTCAACATGCAAATACCATCACAACAACGCATACCAACATATAAACTGTAATTGAAGTTAAGTTCACAATGTTCCAGTCGACCACGCAAGGTGAACCCACCGTCAATGAGCCCGCTAGTGGTATGGATAAACAAAGCTTGCTCAAATTAAACAGCACATTCCACAACTACCAACTATTAAATGAAATGAAATCTACTTTACTTTAAGCTACTTTGAGATTCTAAGTGAATTAGAAGGACTAAGAAGCCTCACTAGCTACCCACAACAAAAGATGGAACCACCAAGCAATGATAACTCTTTATATTAAGAGAGTGTTCACAACAACTTCTTACAAATCATTCAAATGGAAAACTTTCCTTCCTCTTCAATCTAAGCTATCAATCTATGCTATGTTACTTCTAAGCTCTATCTCTCAGTTCTAATTCTAATCTAATGAATTACAAATGAGGGGGGGTGCCCCTTTTATAGTTAGCCCAGTCCAACGGACAGCTCAGATTCAAATACAATGAAGGGCTTAGATTGAGCCACTCAAGCCCTAGTCAAGGTTTTGCCCTAAAAACCGCCACAGAGAGGAATGGGGTAATAAATGTACAAGAGATTCTCCACTACTCTGCAGGAACCACTATGAGCAATTAATGCCCACTATCATCCAGAAGATTCTCGTCCAGAAACGTGTGCCCACTGTTCTTCTCTTTGACTACAAAACTCGATCAATCTGACCAACACAGCCTCAACCTCTTGAACTGAAATGGGTGGGACATGGTTGAGCTATAATTTGAGCACTGTGACTGCCTGTCTTGTACAAGACCTTCTCTGTTCTACCTGCCAATTCTGTTGTGTTAGGAGGCAAGCATACGGACGATGCACAAGTGGTGGAGCAAAGATTTCTCCCGTTCATCCCTCTTGTTGCTTTAATTTTGGACGCATTTCTCTCTTGTAACTTTCACATTTCTCTAGCCCACTACCTTGGGCGCATTTAGCCTCTTTAGCATCACGTTCTTAATGCCTTGGACAAATTTTCCCTGCCATTTCCCTTTGCCTTGGGAACTTTTTCACCTAACTTCTTCATCTTTACCTTGTCACGTGCCTTCCTGAGTTGGGTGCATATTAGGTTTTTGTGGAGAAATCCCAACACTTAGCCGTTTCTTCCAACATCTTCTTTCATGGCTTGGGCGCAAATGAGACATCATGGAGGAGTTTGAAATGTGTAACTTTATCCCCTTCCAAGGTCGTAATGTTGTCTTGGAGTACTTGCTTCATCACCCCAAGTCATCACGCCTTGGTCCCGATGTTCACCTTGCAAAACAAACAAAAAGAAGAGCATCAAAACACTTATAGTATAAATCCATTTCACTTACCTAATTGCCATGTTCTGATTTCCAAGGTTTGATTGATCTTTGGATTAGATAGAGTTCGTCATTTTCTCTAGCAAACATCGCTTTCTTCATAACTTTTCATCATGGGCGCATTTAACATCTGTGTGAGGGCACATACCATCTTGATGTTTCTTAGAAAATATCCATTGTGTCCTTGAGTTGGGCGCACTTGAGAGGTTAAACTCAAAATCTTCATAACTTAGCCAAATTTCCAGCTTATTTGTCCTTCTTAGGGCACATATCCACCTTGTGTTTGGAGTTTGGGCCTTAGAATTTTCTCCACCTCGAGGGCGCATTTGAATGCTTGATGTTTGAGTTTCACTTCACTTTCAAATTCTTCATGCCTTAGACAAATTTCATCTCTTCCTTAGAAAATTTTATCAATCACAAACCGGGCCTCCATTTAAAATCACAAGCCAAGGCGTAATATATTTAAAACTTATTTCCACCTTAGAAAATATTCAAGACCCCCCCTTGACTTTTTAAAAAAAACACTTCCCCCTTTAGAGAAAATATTTTACAACTTTATTATTCATGGGGGTACACGAAGGGGTACATTTAATTTTTTTTTCCACCCTCGAAAAAAAATATTCTCCACCAATGTTTATTTTATCTTCTCCAACCTTGGGCGCCTTCACTAGGTGGCTCTTTTATGTTTAACGCCTTTGAATATTTTCTCAAACATTTCATGTCAAGGACACATTTTGATGGGCCTGCTATTTAATTCTCAACGCTTTAGAGTATTTCCACATCACTTCCCTACCCCTAGCGCCTTTAGAGGGGTCAACTTCATTTTAATATTTCACATCAATTGTCACCTTGGAAAAAATTTCAAACACCCCCTCTTCCTTAGGCGTTTTCCTTAGCCAACATATTATTTCCTTCCTGCTTTGGGTGCATTTGGCCCCTTGAACTTTCATTCTCACACCTTAGAGACTTTTCTACATTATTTTCTTCCTTGGGTGCAAATGACCCCTTGAACTTTCATTCTCACACCTTAGAAAAAATCACTCTACCCTGAGGGCGTATTAAGAAGGGCCTTCTTTTATTTTCCATGCCTTAGAATTTTTTTCTCGAACTCATTCATCTTTGCCAAGGGCGCATTTAGTGGGTCCAACTTTATTAGAAAAAATTCCATGCCTCTAGCCACCTTGTCTTGCCTTAGAAAATTCTCCTCATCAACCTTACATTCTCTAGCGTATTACTCTAGTGGTGTTTATTTCGCCCCCCTTTAGATACTTTCATTTTTTAAAAATTCCCAACGCCTTAGTAAAATTTTATACCTCACTTTCTTCAAGGGCATGTATAGAGGGTGCCACTTTCATTTTACCACTTAGAACATACTTCACTTCATCAACTAGCTTGGGTGCATTTAGGGGGGGCAAGCTTTTATTTTCCAACGCCTTAGAATTTTTAATCATCAAGTTTCCTCCTTGAGCGCATTTAGGGAGGTGTAGTTTTATTTTCGCCTTAAAAACTCTTCATCCCACACATTCTCTTTCTTGGGTGCATTTGACCCCTCATGCTTTTGTTTTATGCCTTAGGAAATATTCTTCAACTCACTTCATGAGGTGAGCGCATTTAGGGGGTGCTCCTTTGTTTTTGACTTAGCACTTTCAAACTTCTCTAGTTATCTCATCAAGGCCGCATTTGAGAAGGGGAGCCTTCGTTCTAAATGCCTTAGAATATTTCTTAATATCTTCTCCATGATGGGCGCATTTCACCCTTGTGGCTTTTATTTGAGGGCGCATGGAAGGGTGTGAGCTTTTATTATTAACACCTTAGAAACCATGCCTTGCCTTGGGCGCATTTAGATGGGTCTACTTTCATTTCCCATCACTTAACACTTCTTTACCTTGACTCCTCTAGGGCGCATATGGATGGGGCTCCTCCCATGTTGAGGGTGCATATGAGGGGGTCCACTTCTATTTCATGCCTTAGGCATTTCAAAGACTTAGAAATTCCCTAGGCCTCCTTTCTAGATGGGTGCATTTCACCTTGTGAGCTCTCATGTGAGGGCGCATTTCATCCCCCTAGCTTCTCTTTTCATCACTTAGAAACTTTTCCAAGCATCATCTCCCTTGAGCGCATATGATGGGGTGTGCTTTTGTTTCTCCATGCCTTAGGAAAATTTTGAGTTGCTTCATGTTGATGGGCGCATATCAAGACGGCTACTTCCATTTGAGGGCGCATTTGACATGGTGAGCTTCCATTCTTCATGCCTTAGAAAAAAAATTTAAGTCTTCTTCTTGAAGGGCACATTTGAGGGGTGGTGAAGCCATTTTCATTGACTTAGAAGATTTTTCCAGCTTCCATGATGCCTAGGACGCATATAATAGGTGGTACTTCCATTTTTGACAACTTGATCATGTCTTAACACTTAGCCAATTTTGTAATTGGCTCACCCTAGCTTCTATTTTCAGTAAGTCCATGATTTTCGGACCCCTGCTATTCCTGTCGACTTGAAACTTGCTCCACATGATCCTCATGGGTTAACTGACCAGTTCACACCTACCTCTCATGCCGACCTGCTATTTTTAGTAAACCCTTGATTTCTTGATTTATGCGTGTCCTCTTGACTTGAAATTTGCTCCATGTGCCTCAAATGACCTCTGTTTGACCTGCTCACACTTGCTCCTCACGTTGACCTGTTATTTTTAGCCCTAAAATGACTTACTAAAAATAGTAAGTATGCGGATTTTGCTCAAATTTTACCAGTGGATTCTTTGAAGGATGCTGATCTAGGTGGGATATATCAGCTTGATATTTGCTTGAATTTCACCCCCCATTTTAGGCATAAAAGTAGGAAACCCTAATCTGACTTGCATGTGCCTCAAATGACCTTCGTTTGACCCCATTTTTGTTGCATGTTGCTCTATTCGTGAAACTGAAGTGTTGGGGAGCGACTGGCATGACCCTGCTAAAAATAGTAAGTGCCCGAAAAGTGATCAACTGCCTACCGGATGTAGTTGCATGTCATATTGCCCGAGAGATCTCAAAAAACCCAGAAAACTGGTCCACATGCAAGCACTTGCTAAAAATAGCAAGTCATCATTTTGGCTTGCATGTTACATCATTGTGAAGCTCTCAAGAAACCCAAAAAGAATATCCTGACATGCATCGAAAAATTACACATGCAAACCCTGAAAATTGCCTCTAAAGCCAAAACTGCTAAAAATAGTAAGTTGTCTGAATTTGCTCAAATTTTGTGTACAAGTACTTTGAAGTATCCTGAATGTGGTGAAGCAATCAGAATTCCAAAATCCTGAGGAAAAGACCCCGAATTAAGTACTTACTAAAAATAGTAAGTTGTCAAAATTCAGTGAAAATTTAATGGGATCCTTCCTAGAGTCTCTTGACTGTAGTGCGAAGCTTAGATTTCAATTTGCCAACTCAATTTGACCTCAAACAAGCCTGAAGAATGAAAACCCTAATTCATCAAAATGCACTTCAGACTTAGCCAAAATTTCCAATTAGGTCAAAGATAGGGACATCCCCAGAAGGACAGAAAGAACAGAGAGAGAGAGACAAAACAACCCATAAACCAAAGCCAAAAGACCAGAAGGGAGCAAAAATTAGGGGGTCCCTATTTGAATGGGGTGATGTGTGAGAAGGTCACAACAAGAGGAAAGTGCAAATTTGGCACAATGGTTTCACTAATGTGATCAGAATGGTGCAGCATCAACATGGTGGGTCCTTTCTGAGACGGACATGGGACCCTAGGATCCTACTTGTTTTTGCGTAGATTAGTCTAATATTTTTGGAGTTCTGGTGGCATTGCTTGAGGACAAGCAATCTCTGGTAAAGGTGGACTGTAGTGTCCTCATTTTTAGAACTACGCTTTCTAGTGATTGTTAGCCGATTTCCAGAGGTTTGTAGACTAGTCAGAGGCAAAATTAGGGCTCCCTATTTTCTATTAGGTTTCCTTCTGAGTTTTCAGGAGTTGCATGAAGGAATTTGGTAGTTTGTTTTTTGGGTCTTTCTGGGTTTTCAGAGAGCTTTAGAATGGTATAACATGCATATTCATTAGATGACTCTTTCGGACTTGCTATTTTTAGTAAGTTCCAACAGCTGCCCGGTTTGTGCTCTGAGTTTGGAGTCACTTACTATTTTAAACAATGTGCTACTTTTAGTAAATGTTATTTTTGGCAGTGCTACCTTTAGCAGTAGTTCAACAGTTTAGTGCAATGTCTTTTTCTGGCAAGGCAAAATTGGCAATTTGGTCTCCAACATTGTTGGAGCCTGTTTTGGCAAGTTTAATAACTTAAGTCATATTATGTTGTAATATTGATTTTTGCACCCATGTCTAGGCATAATGACTTTAAGTTATGTTTAAAAGGTGGACGCCTCATTTGATGATTAAAATGTTTTAAGTGATAATATTTGCTAAGAAAAAAAGGATGCCACATTTCTCAAGGCATGAGCTTTATTTTATATTATTATATTTCTTCAACTTCGGTGTCCCTTTTGGAGGGAAAACGAGATTCAAATTCAGGGATTGAGTGCTATATATACAGGGCCTTGTCTTAACATTTGGTATACATTGCTTATAATAACGAAGTGCTGCTGAAATTATTTCAGAACCCTTGCTTCGAGGAATGCATACCTCCTAACCTACATCAGTTTCATACTTGAGAGATAGTACCTAGTTGGTTTGAGACTGCTTCTTCATTCAGAGGTTGCAAATAGAGCTTCACTTGTAGATGGCTTCATTCGATGTCTTCTGATTTTGGTTTGGTAACTAGTTGTTTTCAATTTCAGAACATTTTGATGCGTGTTTTCATCATTTTGGTGTTGCTGGTTTGTGCTTGGCTGAAGCACGTTTTGATCATAACTTTCTGAGGAGTCTAGCTATCGTTTTGGGTATTGTTTCTAATGATTCCTCTAGCTTGGGTGCCTATTTGCTCAAAGTTGCAGATTTTTTGAAAGAGAACCTGATTTTTGCTAGAGGTTGCCCTTCTCAAGGAGGCCATTGTACTTGCTGAAGTTGCATTAGGATGCGTGCAAAATATTGAGTGTTGTTTGGGTTGGATTTGTTGTTGTGCTTGGGATGCCTAGCATATTGGCATCTTTACTTTCAATTTCAGGTCAATCGAAGGAGATTTAGGTGAGTTATAAGCATTTTGGTGAGCTAGGGCATCGCTGGTCTGATTTTCTGATCGCTGTCATTTCTATATCAGACCTGGTATTTCTTCTTTATCTTCGTATTTTCATATCAAAAATCCATAGTGTTGGGTGCACACCCTGTGCGCACCCAGCACGAACCCAACACTATGGTACACGGACCCGGGTGTATCAACAACGAACCCGGGCGAACCCGGGCGAACCCACGGCCTAACACTTAAAAAGTGGGCCCAAAAACTTATTAAATGCATTTTTTTTTATTTTTTTTTTTCTCCTAACCCTAAAACACCCCAATATGAGGCCTTATAACACTCAAACATTTCATTTTTACCTCTCATTTTGCTCTCACCATATTTTCTCTCCATCTTGGCATTTTGAAGGGAGGTGATTCTATTCAAAGAAGATCGATTGTGGAGTGCCAAATAGCTTCCACAAAGGAGATTTAAGTGTTTAAGGTATGCATTTAAACCCTATTCTTTAGTCTTTTAATGAATTTTTTCAAGTTTTTGATGGATTTTTTCAAGTTTGTGAAGAAGTTTTTTAAGTATGATTTTTTTTCTTTTTTTTTTAGATTACAACAATGGCCAGTAGTCAAAGTTCAGTGGGTGGAGAGGGAAGTCAAAATTTCAAAATTGATAAAGCATCTCCTTTATGGAGACATACCACAAGAATTTCACAACTTTCTAGAGGTGGGGGGTTTGTTTGGAAGTGTAATTTTTGCAATGCACAATATAATAGCTCCTATTACCGAGTGAAACTTCATTTTATGGACCCTAGTGCTAAAGGGATTAATATGTGTGAGGGCCCAAATAAGAAGGGGTTCTCTGCTGTACAAATAGCAAGATTTATAAAAGAACAAGAAGATGCTGACAAATTGATTGCAAAAGGAAAACAAAGTGGTTATTCTTCTGGAAAGAAAAAAACACCAACATTACCCTCTCAGACAGTTAGGGCCTCCAGACATCCCTTCTTGTCTATGCCCTCTACGGAAGAGGAAGATGAAGATGAACAACAAATTACCACCCGCAAGAGAGGTCCATTGGAGAGGGCATTTAAAAAGGAGGCAAGAGATATTAATGAAGAAAAAATTGCACGTTGCCTCTATGCCAATGGTCTTCCATTCAACTTGGTGAGATCACCATATTGGCGGGACATGGTGTCGGCAATAAATAGTGCACCTCCTGGTTTCACAAGTCCTGGGTATGAAAAGGTGTGTACCACCTTATTGCAAAAAGAGAAGAAATCTATAGAGGCCCAACTAAAACCAATTAGATATTCTTGGATTGAAACAAGTGTATCTATTGTTTCCGATGGATGGAAAGATTGCAAAAACTATTCATTGATCAATGTTATTGTAGTGTCCCCCAAGGGGGCAATGTTTTTAAAGGCGGTTGACTGTGAAGGGGAAGTGAAAGATGCAGAGTTCATTTCCAAGATTCTCATTGACTCCATAGAGATGGTGGTTGGTGAAAATGTTGTCCAAGTAATTACGAACAATGCAAAAGTTTGTAGGGCTGCAAGTGCTTTGGTAGAGGCTAGATATGAGCACATCTTTTGGACACCTTGCACCGTACACTCCATCAATTTGTGATGCAAGCAATTGGCAACCAAATAGAGTGGGTGAAAGAAATATACCAAGAGGCTGAGGAGATCCAGATGTTTGTGACAAACCACCATATGTCACAAGCAATTTTCAGAAATTTTTCAAGATTGGAATTGTTGAAGGAAAATTTAATTTATTTAGTTTCATTTATGTCATGTTTTACATAATTGAATAAAATATTTTTTTTACTTATTTAGTAATTTACATATTGTAAATGTGTTATTAACTTACTATTAACATGTTCTTAGGTTGTTGAGACCCGATTTGCATCTCACACAATTGTTTTGAGACGACTTGTGAAGGTGAAAGAGGCATTGAGTCAAATGGTTATTAGCAACCAATGGGGTATATGGAAGCAATCAAATTCAGAGAGGACCCAAAAGGTCAAAGCATTGATCTTGATGACGATTGGTGGGATAGTGTGAATTATGTATTGGAGTTCACCGAACCTATCATGTCTATGCTTCGGTTTGCTGATACAAATGAACCATGCTTGGGGGATGTCTATCATAGCATGGACACAATGTTGGAGAAAATAAAAATTGAAATACAAAAGAGAGAGAATGATCCTGAAGACACCGTTTACAAAAGGGTGGAAGCAATCGTTCTTCATTGTTGGAACAAGATGACAACACCATTGCACTTCATTGCATATGCCCTATCTCCAAGGTACTATACCACAGAAGTACTTTCTATCCCAGGGAGAATACCGCCATATAGAGATTCTGAAGTTGCTAGAGGGTATAAGAGGGCATTTAATACTCTTCATTGATCCAGAAGTGCAGACAAGTGTTATGAAAGAGTTTGGAATGTTTATCTCAAGAAAAAATCTTACCCCTTTTGTTGTCAAAGACCAATACAAAATGGATGCTATTACATGGTGGTACCTCCATGGTCAAGTTTATATGTACCTCCAACCTCTTGCAATCAAGATCCTCTCACAAGTAAGTTTTTTTTTTTGCCACTTGTATTGTAGAATTTAACACTTAACATTCTTGAATTTATCTTGCATTTTTTATTTTTTATTTTGTTGGTTTTCTCTCTAGGTTGCAAGCTCTTCTGCCGCTAAACGGAATTGGAGTACATACTCCTTTATCCACTCAGTGAAGCGTAACCGGTTGGCTGCAAAAAGCGTTGAAGACTTGGTGTTTATTCATTCCAATTTGCATCTTTTGTCACGTAAGGAGAGTCAATACAAACAGGGGGCAGCGAAGCTTTGGGATGTAGCACCCAAGTCTGCTGACTTGGATGCAACCATTCAGGATCTTGCTAGAGCCACTATGGATGATGTTGATGATAATGATGATTATGACATACTACATGGTGCTGGAAGTGGAACCGCTTTGGCTTCAAATGATGATGATCTTGAAGTTGAAGCTGCTGAAAATCCAAGTCACGATGATTTTTTTGATAATCCTTTTGATGATTGATGAACATTGAATCATGTTTCAACTTTCATGAACTACATTTTGTAATTCAGTAATTCAAATTGTGATGATTTCCATAATTCCATTGGAATCGTGAACATAGACGTATATGATATCATTGATATGGCATATTTGAATATTTGTCAACTATCAATTGGCATTTAATATTTATCTTTGGCATTTGGCATTGATCAATGATCAAGTATCATACTATGAAATGATTTAGTCTTACAATTTTGTATATTTCTCTTTTTTTTTTGTATATATAATACATATATATATATATACACACGTACCCATATGTACCCACATACCAGGTTCTCGTACCCGAACCCTTCCCCAAACCCAAACCGATAACTTAGCTTATCTTTCATTAAGCTAACGTTAACGCGTGAAGTTCTTGTGCTGAAAATCAAAAAAACACTAAAGGGGATATTTCAACCCCAACGCAAGCGAGGGTTTCAAACCCGTGACCCAAGCTCTAATACTAATTGTTGCACAGACAGTTGTCATTGCTAATGCTCGATACAACCGCTAGGGTTAATGAATCCATGGGAGATGGTTAAGCCATGTCACGAACCCCGAGCGCCACGCTATACAACACAAGGAGACCAAGGGCGCACAACTTGCAATAGTCCCTAGAGCGATTGTCTTGGTGGATGTTCCTAAAGGAATTGTCTCAATGGATGTTCCTAAGATGGAAAGGGATTGTCTTGGTTGGATGTTCCATTCCTAGCACCCTACCATGCATTTCCCACCTATCCCTACCATGATTGGTTATCAGAAAGGAGTCCATAGATTAGATTCAAGTTGTTATTTCATAAATGTTAATAGTTCATTAATTCTTAAGTTCAATATCTATTATATATTTGGCTATGAACTATAATTTGATAAACAATTTTATGTTGTGCAACTATCCCTTAAGGCAAATTCAGGCATACTCCAAGTAGGGACATTATAGTGGTTTTAGCTCATGGTTTTTTAATTACCATTCAATGGTTTCCTGCATTGCTTCTCCTATTTATTGGGTATTTGAGATGGAGGCTTAGTGAAGTAATATTAAGTTACCAAAATTGTTCCAAAACTTTTGTTGACAACACTCATATAAAGGCTTAAACTCTACAAGTGTATTGTAACCATTGATTACTAAATAGTACACTGAGTTTCTTTGAAGTGGGGTTTTTCTCCCAAAGGATTTTCCCCAAATAAATTATTGTGTTATGGTATATTGTTTTTGTGTTTATTTTGTCATGTCCCTTTTCAGGAGTAGATCCATGGAGAAGACCTCTAATTTATCCCCTTTTCTTGTAGACTAAAGGACAGAGCAAGGGAAATTAAATTACTAATATTTAGGTGGACCTTATCACTTTATTTTCGAAAGGGTAACTTAAGATATTATTTGTGATCTTGTATAATATTTAAAAAATGGTTTTACACTTAATTCAAAACGTAAATCAAAAAGGATCCTTTGGATGTTGTTGGCGTTTCAATTAGCACCTCTAGAGTGCTTATTGGAAAACGGCGGCTATTGCAAGTGTGTAGTCACTGCTCTTCAAATTAGGAGGGGAAGATCCCTCTTGTTGCTGATGTTTGCATAAAAAGTATAGTAAACTAATGTTCCTATCTTTTTACTCAGCGGCGGGAAACAAGGGTGCATAAACACAACGTGTTGCAGCTAAGGGTTTTCTCTGGTTTTTGCAAATCTTAACTACAACTAAGCTAACTTTTAATCTATCCTATCTCCTCTAGATAAACAAAGCAAGAGAATATAGGAGCGGGAATGTAATGGTTCGATCACTTAGACGAATGTTTCTCCCATAATGCATCAGAAAGCTTTGAACCCCAAATTTACACTGAAATAGAATTCACACAAGTAATCTTCAGACGGTAGGCTAGATCTCAGGATTCCCACAGGGGTACCAAGACCTTTCGGAGGTGTAGGCTGAAAGACAGTCTACTAGAAACAACAAAGGATGATAATCTTTCTTCCTAAATTCCCAAGGAGAGACAATGCTCTTTCTGAGGTGTAGATTGAAAAACAGATTATTGAAGACAACATACAATGATAAATCTCAAGACTTTTAGATCAAAGGCAAGGTAGCTCTCCTAATTTATTATCTCAATCTTCCATCAAAGATTACACTTTGGGACAGCAATGTGTGTCAAAGAGACAATCAAACATGATGCAATCAAACTGTTGTGACCTTTTTCACACATCACCCCATTCAAATGGGGACCCCCCTATATTTTGCTCCGTTCTAGTCTTTTGGCTTTGCGTCTCTCTCTCTCTGGTCCTTCTGTCTTTTTGGGGATGTCCCATCGTTTGGCCCAGGTTAAAATATTGATTAAGTCTGTGAAATTAGGGTTTTCTATCCTTCAGGCTTTTTAAGGTCAAACCAGGTTATCAAATTGGAATCTGAGCTTAGTACTGCGGTTACAAGGCATCCAACAAAGTCCCACTGAATTTTCATTGAATTCTGACAACTTACTATTTATAGTAAGTGCTCAATTGGAGACTGTTTCAGCAAGGTTTTGGAATTTCAACTATTTCATCACGTCCAGGTAACTATCAGCTACTTGCACGTAAATTTTGAGCAAGATTAGACAACCTGCTATTTTTGGCAGTTTAGGCTTCAAGAGCCTTTTCGAGGATTTGCACATGTGATTTTTCAATGCATGTCTGGAGATTACCTCTGGGTTTCTCGAAACCTTCACAACGATATAACATGCAAACTGAGACGATCACTTTCAGAGTTTAGCCTTCGGAGGCTATTTTTAGGGTTTTCATGCAGAGTTCTCTAACGCATGTCCGGATATTCCTTCTGGGTTTTTCGAGAGCTTCGCAACAGTTTGACATGCAAGCGGAGAAGATCAAGTTTCGAGGACTTACTATTTTTAGCCAGTACCCACATGTAGACCAGTTTTCTGGGTTTTTCTGGGTTTCTTGAGATCCCACAGGCAATATGACACGCAAAATCATCCAGCAATGGATGGGTCACTTTTCAAGAAATTTCTATAAACAGCAGTTTCACCCCAGCCACCCAACACTTCAGTTCAACATACAGAGCGACATGCAGAAGAAACAAGGTCAAACAAAGACCGTTCAGGATACATGCAAGTCAAATTAGGGTTTCCACTTTTATAGGGGATAAAATCCAGAAATTGTCAGAATGAAGTACCCCACCAATATCAACATACTTCAAGGTACCTGCTGGCAAAATTTGAGCGGAATCGGAGAACTTACTGTTTTTAGTAAGTCAGGGCACGACTATAAATAGCAGGTCTGCGCCCGAGGTTGGCATGAGCACGACACTCAAGTTATCAGGATTAGGCATAGCAAGTTTCAAGTCAAACGGAGCTACTGAAGTCAGAAAGTCAAGAACTTACTATAAATAGCAGGTGGCTATAAATAGCAGGTCAGGGCAAAGGACTGGCAAAACAGGTTCACGAGGCAAAGAGAATCATATGGTGAAATTTTCAGGCAAAACGGAGCTGTAGAGGTAGAAAATCAAGGGACTTGCTAAAAATAGCCTGACTTGCTAAAAATAGAATGCAAAAGCAAGGGGGGGGAGAGGTGTTAAAAATTTCCTAAGTATGGGAAAATAAAAGCAAGAGGCTCCAGAATGCGCCCTCAGGGAATGGTGGATGGAAATATTTTCTAAGGCAACATTAAAAGCTCACCCTAGCAAATGCGCCAACCATGGAGAAGTCAACATCAAATATTTTCTAAGGCAAAATTAAAAGCTCACCCTAGCAAATGCGCCCACCAAGGTAGAGACTTCAAAAAGTTTCTAAGTCATAAAATCAAAGTAGCACATGCCATTTGCGCCCATGGTGAAAGTGAAAACAAAGCTCCACTAAGCAAATGCGCTCAGAGGGTGGTGAAAGCCTTGAAGAAATATTCTAAGGCGTGGGAAATCAAAGTAACCCCTTCCAAATGGGCCCATGGCAAAAACAAAAGCCACCCAGCTAAAATGCGCCCAAAGTTGCCAAGAAATGATGTGAAAATATTCTAAGTATGAAATTGGAAGTCACACATGCCAAATGCGCCTTCACTTGAAAGTACCACCCTTAAAGTGCACCCAAGGGTAAGAATATCATTGGAAAATCTTCTAAGGCACAAAATGAAACTAGGCATGTGGAAATGCGCCCTCTAGTGAAAGTTCACCTTAGCAAATGCGCCCACATTGATGAGTCCCTTAAAACATCTAAGGCATGAAGATGGAAGTGGACCCTATGAAATGCGCCCATGAAATAAAAGTGGACATGGCAATTTGCACCCTCACATGAAACCTCACTATGCTAAATGCGCCCTCAAGGCAAGCAAGAAGACTTTGAAAATTGTCTAAGTCACAAAATAAAAGTATGAAGAGCTAAATGTGCCCTCAGGATGATGGAGTTTCCAAAATAAACTAAAGCGTTGGAAGGAAATAAAAGCATGCTAGTGAAAATGCGCCCTCATGTGAAAGCTCCCCCATCAATATGCGCCCAAGGAAGAAGAGGTTAGGTGAAAAAGCGACTAAGTATGAAATTGAAAGCTCACCCTCTCTTTTGCACCCACAAATGAAAGAAGAGGCACCTGCGCCCTTGGAGAGTGTGTAGAAATTTCCTAAGGCATTAAATTAAAAGTTCAATGGGTAAAATGCGCCCACCTTAGGAAGGAAGTCTTCAAAATATTTCTAAGGCACGAAATGAAAGTTGAAGGTATCAAATGCGCCCAAGGTTGTTGGAGACTTAACATGTCTAAGGCATGAAATGTGAGTGGCATATGCCATTTGCGCCCAAGCTGGAAATGAAGTGGAGGGGTTAGAAACAAAAGCATGACACCTAAAAGGCGCCCATCTCAAAGAGGAAAATATGCTAAGGCATGGGAACGAAAACGTGAAAATGAGAAATGAAAGTTCAACCTCTCATTTGCGCCATAGAGGAATGGAAGACTTTAAAATTTTCTAAGACACCAAAAATAAAAGCAAGCCATGAGAAATGCACCCATCTCCAGCAACTAAATGCGCCCAAGCTGAAGTGATAAGAACATGGAAATTTAAAATCAAATGAGGAAGAAATACGCCCAAGATAAGAGTGATTTAAATTTTATTCCTAAGGCATAAAGGCAAATATTTCACTAAGGGAAATACGCCAAAGGAGAAAGTGTTAGAAATATTTTCTAAGTGAAACAAATTTCACTAAGGAAAATGCCCCCTTGAATGAATTTTAATTCTTCAAAGACATTTAAATAAAGCGGGCGAAGTGATGAAATTTTATCCTCAAGGCGGAAACAATTGATGAATATTTTCCATGGGTCAAGTGGAAAATTAAGTGAACCCATTTAAAATATACCCATGGATTGACGGAGTTAAAAAAATTAATTTCCTAAGGGAAATTTTAATATTTTCAGAGGAAATTCGTTTTGCCTAGATTATTTTCCCAACGGAAATTAAATCTCAAAGGATGAATTATTTCGAGCAGGCAAGTGAATTTAAGTCGCCCTGAGTTGAATATTTTAAAGAGAGAAAATTTAAAATGTCTAAGGCAAATTTCATGAAATTGAAGATTTAAATGGCAAACATTTTAACAGATTGGAAATAAATTTACAACTCCCACGAATTTTTCGAGTTGAATTTAATTAAACACTGCGAGAATTTTAAAATGGAATTTTCAATCAAGTCAAGTGATTTTCTCGTGAGTTGTTTAAATCACTAAGAATTAACTGGCTGACTAAAGGGAAAAATTCGAATTTTTGCAAGGAAAGAATCTTCATTAATGGCAACTGCCATAATGACTGACTGACGACTAGCCCACTACTGCGCCTGAATTAGAAGATTCCGAGAGAAGAGAGTGGCGAATTAATGAAGGTGCTAAAAATAGCTCCAGCAAAACTTAGCAGGATTCTTCACGAGGAGTTATTTAAACAACTTCATTTCTTTCATTTCTTCACACGTTTCGAAGAGCTTGGAATTGCTGAAGTGAGGAATTTTGTGAGAGATTGAAATATTTTTGAGGTTGTTGAGAGTGAATTTGAGTTTTACTTTCTAAGTCGAAGTTGCTGGAAGAATTTTATTTCCAAGTTGCTGAGAGTTTTCTTTCTGAAAGGTTGAAAGTGTGTTGCTGCAATTTTCGAAATTGTATGCTAGAGAGCTGAAACTTTATTTCCAAGTTGTTGGAGTTGCTGCAGATTTCTGGAGTTGCTGGAGATTTATTTTTCTCTGGAGATCTTTATTTTCAAAACTGCTGAAAGTCGAAGTGCTGAGGAAGTTGATTGCTGTTAGAGTTGAGAAGAAATTCGAAATTTCATATTGCAGCAATCTCTTTATTTCTAGAATTGCCGAAGTCAACGAAGTGTGGTCAAGAGAATTCGAATTATTTGTGCTGAGAAAATTGTTCACATTGCTGAAAGTTATTGGTTTGCTGTGATTTTCTTCGCCAGTCGGAAGTGAAGTTGCTGAAAGCTTCTTTCTAAGCTCAGAGTTCTTATACAGTTTGAGGTTTGGAGTTAGAAATTTATGCTAAAGATTTTCATTTTCAAAGCTAACTCCGTGTCCGCAGTCGTCTCGAAATTATTTTATTTTATTTAAAGAAACTGCAATCTAACTTATTGTTATTCTATTTTGCAGATGGCCGGAGCAAAGGATGTTGCAGGAACAGGCAGAGCTGCAAACACTAAAGCAGGCAAGGCTAGCTCATCTCGGCAAGCAATGATCAAAAGGCTCGCCAAGTCATTTCTTCCAAAATCAGCAATTGTTTCAAAGTTGGTGGGATTAAACGACACCAACCTCACTTCATTTAATCTAAATGTGCTCAAGTCAAGGATGTACGGATTGGGAGGCCATCAACCGTCAGTCACGCACATAACATCATGAAAAGTAATATCTACGCAGCCGCTGGTTTTCCACCAGCAATTCAATGCCCGGAGCTAATCATGGAGTGTGCGAACTACTACAAGCCGGAGCGTAGAACCATTGTCTCTCCGGATGGCAAATTGCTTGCCAACTTCACGCCAGATGCCATCAGAGAGGCATTTGGGATTCCTACTTCCGAAAAGATGTTGTGCAGATCAAAGGAGAGGGCGGATAAAATGTACTCCACCTCCTTCGAGAGGGTTGTTGCGGTCATCAACAGAGTCTGGATGCAAAAGCCAAAGCCACCTCGCACTAAACTCCCAAAGCAGATAATTGCCAAATATGTGAAATGGGAATACTGCGACTTGATAATAATGCTGAGCCGAATAAATGGGAGTGCACAGGCCTACTTCTTCGAGCCTTGGATGTTCTACTTCATCGAGATCATCTTGGAGGGAAAGGAGTGTGTTGACTGGGCAAGAATGATTAGTGATAACATAAATGAACAGTTCAGGAGCCTGAGGAGGACGAAAACCTTTTACATGAGCTCGTATGTGATATATATGCTGGCAAGAATGACCAAGTACTGAGGGATTACATACAAGGAGCCAATAGGCAGTGCACCTGATCAGTTCAAGATCCATGAGGCATGCATGCAATTACATTCGACTAACCCTGCCGGTTACAAGCGGGCTAATGATGCATTCACAATGCACATCACGAGGACCCTTCAGCGGAGAACGCAGCAAAGAATATCCAAAGAAGCATAGGCATTGATAGAGGAATACGGATATTGGCTCATCCAATTTCCGAAATTCACTTACATTAGGCTGCAGGGGTTCACTTCGTATCCATACCGGCTACCGAGGTACCCCACCGATCACATTGTAATGCTGGAAGTATCTAGGCAATTGATCACCTATGATAAGATTCAGAAGAAGAAAAAGAAGGGAGGACTTGACTTCCCTATCGCCATGGGGAATTCCACTAAGGTGTGTCCCTCCTTGCAGGCAGCTCGAGAGGCAGAGGATGAGCTGCAATTCTATCATCTATCGTATCACACAGGCAGGCAGGATTTCGATCCTTACAGAAACATCCGAATGATACAGAACGTTGAGTACCAACACAAGGCCCACATTTAAGACTTTTGGGCAAATGTTGTTGATGATGTTGAAATAAGGAAAAGGATGTTTTCTAGACTTCCCCTCAAGTTGATCAGGGAATGTGAGATCATTCCAGTTCCCGACCAGGTGGAAGAAGATGTCAATGTTATACAGCCTGACTATGATTCAGTCAGGGATACTCCGGTCCTACCACCTAATTGGTCCAAGCCAGAAATCATGGACTTGGACACACTCTCTATTTCAGTGATGACTTTCACAAGGGCTTGGGTCGATAGACATGTATGCAGACTTAAGAGCAGATATATCGCCCTTACTTATGACTTGATGGGTGACCAAAGGCCGCTATCGGTGAGAAGGGGAAAACAAGTTGCCCAAGCACCGGAAGCACAAGTAGAAGTACCAACCCAGCCGATACCGTTGAGGATGGAACAAGCATCACCTATGCACTCACAAACTCAGTCTTCGAGTTTGAGAGTGATTTCATTATTTGCTGATCAGAGGGTAGGATTGGACGAAGAGCGGGAACTTGAGGAGGTGGATCAGCCGAACATCCGAGAATCAGATAGTATAAGTGTCAGTGCATCCAGGGCTGGCCGACAAGAGGAAGAAGAGGAAACAGTGGCCGACACCCATTTCCAGCAGATGTTGGACATGACATTAGAGGAAGAGGAAAACACAGAACAAGGGACCCAAGGGTCAGGAGATACGCAGCTCGTGGAAGATGATGAGCCCGAGCAGAACAGTGCAAGAAGAGAAGAGGTACACTAGGTGGAGGCAACAGAAGAGCAGCCCCTCGTCATTTGCAATCCACAGCAGACAGTGCCGGATTGGCTTTCGGATAGAATGAGAAGAGACCCCGAGGATGATACGGATCCAGCCATTGAGATGGAGGAATTCCTCAAAAGGATTAGTGCGCCTCCAGAAAAGAAGAGAGCCAAAAAATTCTCAAAGATTTCGACTGACAAGTCAGGCTCCCACACACTCCAAATTGTTGTCCCAAGGGAGGAATATGATCGAGCCGAGGAGAGGCCCGAAAACTATGTGATCACCACCGTAGAGTTGGGTCGTCCTACGGGAGCCCAAATTGTCGAGGAGTTTGATAACTCCTATCAGGCGCTGAAAGACCAGTTGCTCAGAACAAAAGGGAAGTATAAGAAGTTAAAGAAGGAGCACAAAACCTTGATTGGATATGTGCAAAGTCTAGCGCGTCCAGGTGAACAGGCAGACCCAGCAGTAGAACTCCCACCTGAGCTTCTGAGGGAGTCAGTTATTGGCTTGGAGGACTTAAAGAAGATGGAGACGGAGGCAGACAAATGGGTCAGCCATGTTCGGGCTGATACAGGGAAATTTATGGAGGACCTCGCCGATGCTTATCAGGAGGCCTCAAATATCTTGGCACGCATAGATGTGGTGGATCAAACCTGGGGCGATACCCGCATCTATCAGACAAAAACTGTTCTTCGTCTAGGGGCTTTGATGCATATACCTCTACAGACCTGGGTCGATGGGGGTGTGATTCAAGATGGTGACAGGTATGATTTCACCAGTTGGTACTCCTCGGTGGTCACAGGCCGTGGGTTTCATGATGCGGCAAAGGCAGATTCGACCAGAATCAGGAAGGCAATGGGCAACATCTTGGAGGGAGTTCTTAATACACTAGAGGCCATATTTGCTAAAAGGTTAGCTCCAGAGGAAATAACTGCTAATGGCTTGAGAGACAAATTGGCTCCATTCTTCTTAGTTGCGAGGTCGCTTGTCCAGGATGACTTTGAGAATGTCTCCACTTTCTCCAGTATAATTCAGAATACCCAGGACGCCTTGGCAGCATGGAGAAAGTCTTACACTCGGCACGGGCAGACGATAGCGGTCTTGGAATTTCAGCTCAACCATATTCCACCAATTTCGGTTCAGGAGGTTGAAGCGGTATTGACCCGGTTGTCGAGTTTGCAGTTAGAGAACAGGACAGTGGGAACGCTCTGCTGGATGAAGATCTTCTGGAAGATGATGATGGGCATTAATTGCTCATTATGGTCCCTACAGGGGAGTGGAGAATATTTTGTGCATTTATTGCCCCACTCCTCTCTATGGCGGTTTTTAGGGCAGAAACCCTAATCAGGGCATAGGTGGCTCAATCTAAGCCCTTTATTGTAATTGAATCTGAGCCGTCCACTGAAATGGGCTAACCATAAAAGGGGCATCCCCCCTCATTTGTAAATTATTAGAATTAGAATTGAATCAGAGATAGAGTTGAGCTAGAGAGTAGAAGGCATATAGCATTTAGCTTAGAAGTTAGCTTAGATTGAGGAGGGAAAAAAACTTTCCTTTGAAAGTTTTGTAAACGGTTGTTGTGAACACTTTTCATAATACAGAGAGTTTCATTGCTTGGTGATCCCTTCTTTTGTTATGAGTAGCTAGCAAGGCCATTTCATCTTTCCAATTCAAGATAGATAGAGTAAAATAGACTTTTAATTCATGCAAGTAGTCATTAATTGTGGAATGTGGTGTTGAGTCTGGACAAGTCTTCCTTTATCCATACCACTAGCGGACTTGTTGACGGTAAGTCCGCCCTGCGTGGTCAACTGGAATTTCGAAACCTAACTTCGATTGTGATTTGTATGTGTTCATTTGCATCGCCGTGATGGGGTGCACATGTTGAATCATAATTTGAATATCTTATTTATCCTTTGAAGATTGCACCTACTTTATCAAAGTTGTCCGACAGGGAGGCGAAACAAAGTTTGGTTTGAAGATTGTTGAAGCTAATCCTCACATTCCACCTTTTAGAAGTAGGTTGTAGAATTTCTACCCCTTCTCTTTTTCAATTAAATATTTTCTCGGTTAACTTAGGAATCTAAGCAATATTGTCAAATCATTCATGTCTTAACTACTTCACATAATCGAACAACTACGTAAGTCCCCTTGAATACCCAGCATATTCACATTAGCCAACTAAGTCTATTCGCGATAAAAGGAACCTTGGAGTTGAACGCATGAACTTTCATGCAATCTTAGCATGCGGGATACTTTGATCAAGAGAGAATAGAATGACCGTTGGACATTTCATTTTGTGTTGATGTCATCATAAAAAGCACGTCAACACAAACCAAGAAGACATGAACAATGATTGAATACACCTATCTGAATAAGAAGAACGCAAGCTGCACTTAGTGTTTCCCTATCACAAATACAATCCAAGAACAAATACTAAGTGAACAAAGTCGAAGGCTTGTGAGCTCAGCGTTTTGCTGCCGTGAAGTAAAGTTACAAAATTATGAGCAAAGACTCTTATTTATAGAGACTCAAAGGAGTAGGCAACCCTAAAATCTCCTTGAGTTAACAATTAGTTCTTGCCAATCTGCAAGATTTATTCCTATGTCTAAATGTAGGTGACCTAGCAATTAACTGGAAAGTCTACTTCAGTTAACTGATTCTAAACTAAAAGTGAACTCCAATGTACAAAGTGCCTCCAAAATAGAGATCCGGAATTGGTGGAGATCTAGAATAGACATCCATAATTAGTGGAAATAGACATGCATGATCAGTGGGACAGTGAGTTAACTTGGAGAGAGGCATCAAGTTAACTCTTGTTGCCATAAATGCTATTTTGGAGGGTAGGAAATCCCAAACTGAGAGTCTACACCTCATCAATTCTAGTCAACAATTCTTCTAACTAGTCGTTGACTTCTTTATACGGAGATCATCACATGCCTATCAATCTGTCAGCTTACTGCTTGTCCGCAACTTGATGTATGTATCTCCTTCATTCTACTTCCCTTAGGAGGATTCCTCCTTGTCTTTTGTCTGTGTTTCCATTTTGACATGAAAGGTAGTGTAGTATTAACCAGTGGTGGCTTTATGTTGGGAATGACTACCTTCCGCATTCTTTTGCAGCTTTACGTTATTGACGTTTTCCTTGATCTTTCTCAATGGAAGAGTGTTGTATGATGAAACCGCGAAATTTGACTATGAACACTCTAGCTGTGAAAAATACACATGAACTTGTTGCACACGCATAATTCCAACGGTATCAATTCTCTAAACTGGGCTTGGAAGGCTATCAAATATACGAGGTGAAACCATTATAGAACCTGTGGACTTGTGTGTCTATCCTTGTCAATCTATCCAAATTGACCTTTGGGTGTGCCCGACGAAGATCAGTGTCAGTCGTTTTCAGGAATTCATGGAATAAGACTGACTTGGCCTTGTATTGGACTTGGGAGAAATGCATTCTGAAAACCTTGAAGATTGACTGTGCACACAATGCTGTTCGGACAACTTTTTGTGGAACTGCTAAAAATAGCCTTGTCGAGGCTATTTTTTATGAAAAATTCTGAAACATGGGTTTTGTTGATAATAATTTTCTAAACAAACACAGAATGTCAGAAATTCGAAAAAATGTATTTTTCTATGGCATGCAAGAGTCCTTTGGTGATAGAAGCAACGAGGTACCAAAAAATGATTTTTCCCAGAAAAATCTAACACATGGGTTTTGTTCGTGCTTCAAAGCTAAACAAACCCAGTTTGTCTATTTTTCAAAATTATTTTTTTCAAAACTATTTTTTCCAAAAACCCTAAAAAATAGGGGCAATAGGGCAAGCTACTTTTTCTGGAAAAATCTAACATGTGGGTTTTGTTGAAAAAGTTGTGTTGATCATACCTAGTTGGTTCAATCTGTGATTATCTGTTGTTTTCTTGGACATTAAAGAAGATCTAAGACAAGGAAAGAGGAAAACGACAAGAAGAAGATTGGAAGTTGTCAACTGTCTTTCTTGAAAAATTATGCCTTTTGATGCAACCTCTGATAAATGGTCTCTCTGTGCAACAGATCTTCAAAAACATGAAGAAAACTAAAAGAACCTCTGTCAGATCTTCAAAAAACGTTGGAGAAGAAAAAAATGTTGTTCTTGAGCTCCTCAACTTGCAAAGAAATAATGAAGAATGGACGCCTTGATGCTTTAATATGTCAATTTGAGGTTGCAAGCATCAATTGGGCATCCAAAACTTGATTGGGGAGTCAAAATTGCCTAATCAGGAGTTCACTGGAGCAAATTCCACTATTTAGAAACGTTTTGGACATAGAAAGGCTTCAAAATATCTTAACTTTAGTCAACTGAGCCTTACTTTGACTTTAGGCGTCCCTTTGAAGAGTTGAACACTTTTTTATTATTTTTATGTGATGAAATGCCTTTGTTCGATCCTTGACTCTAGTTGCTCAGTTGATTTTGAAGTGTTGCCAACAAATCCACTACTGAGATGGAACAACTTTAATGAAGTGTGCTTGGGAGCTACAAAGCTTAAAACCTAAGTTTGATGCCTCTAATTCTTGGGCACCTTTTCCCAAGATGATGCATTTTTCACTAGACTTAATCAATTTCTTGAGTGTTCTTCAATCCCTCCATTTTGACCCTTCGTGCTCTGATTTAATATCACTGAAGACTGATGATCCCAATGATCTTGTTGAAACATGGGATGACTAACCAGTTCAGTCCCGGAAAGGATGACTGGCTTCGCGAATCTTGAAAATTGATTTAGGTGCTTCAAAAGCATGGGCGCCCCTGGCCTGCAAGGGCACCTTTGACCTTTTGGCTTGTTATTTTCAATTTGCAAACTTTCACGAATGGTCCCAATTTGATCTTTGTCGTTAGATGATTGATTTGTCTGTTGTCTTTGTTGACGGTGTCAATGTTGAGATTGATCAAAACGGAGAAAGTCATCTTGGAGGACACTGAGCTTGCAAACTGCATCTAATTGCCCAAAAAGTTGGGCACCTATTTCTAGAAAGGTGCAATTTCCTTAACACTTAGCCAATTTTTCATGTCTTTCATCTCGCCTTCACGTTCGGTGTTTTCTACTTAATCTTCGTTTGTGAACGCCTGACAGGTCCTATGAACATGTAGTTGGATTGATCGCGGAGCTGAGAGAGTGTTGAATAGATGCCTTGTAGAAAGCAGTTGTTGAAAACCTCATCAGGTGACTCAAAATGAAGGGCGCCCCTGGCCTGTAGGGGCTCTTTTGCTTTGATATCCATTAGTTTACCCTTCGTTTTACGTGCTCAAATGATCAACGGTTGTCGTCGTTTGATGCATCTTGTAGACTGGCGAACAGGTTCATTGCGAAGTTGAGGTGATGCCAAGGAGATCACTTGGAGATAAGCTTACTCAAAAACTGACATCTGGATAGTCTCTTGGGCGTCCCTGGTCAACACGGGCTCTTTTTCATGTTTTGACTGCTATCTTTGATGCTTGTTGGTGTAAGAACTAACACCTCTGGAGTGTAAGTTTGTACGGACAGCTATGCACACTGCGTAATGAGTGCTCTTCAAATTAGGAGGGGAAGCTCCCTTGTTGTGCTGGAATGCATGGAAAAGAAAAGTAAACTAAATCCTATCTTTTTGTTCTCAGCTGGTAGAGAGGCACAAGGTTAAGAAAACCTAGAACGTTGCAGCTAAGGATTTTCTGGTTTCGCAGATCATATAACTACAACTAAGCTAACTTCTTTAAATCTATCCAGCTTCCTCAAGAAAACGAGCGTGAGGAAATGGAGCAAGAATGGTTTTTATACGATAAGCTGGGTACAGATTTGCAACATGAAGGCAAGGTGGGCACAACTATCTGCTCGGTTGAATAAGCTTATTATCACACACATCATACGATAAGCTTTAAGTACAAATTCTTAACATAAAGGCAAGGTGGGCACAACTATTTGCTCAACTCGAATAGGCTTATTGATAATAAAACACAAAAGATAGCCAACTAGGACAACAAATTGCATAGGCGAGACACGCGTACAATCTACGATCGAACTAGCCACTATATCTAACTAAGGCAAGCATTCACCATAATAATTGCATGGAACCCGAGTGGCATAACAATTCATCATCAAAACAAACGCTCATGAACAAATACAAAAAGACAATATTACAGGCAAGGTGGGCACAGCATATATTAATCTCTCCTGCAAAAGTTCCTTGAACAGATACAATAATAGCAATACTATAGGCAAGGTAGGCGCAGCATGTATGCTATCAAGACAAAGTTATTTACAAATGAGCTGAAAGCTCTTATTTATAGACATCAAGGTGTAGGCAACCCTAAAATCACCTTGAGTCAACTACAGTCCTGCAATACATGCAAGATCTTATTATTAAACCCTAATAAAGGAAACTATACAGTTAACTGGCAAGCTACCATCAGTTAACTGATAAAAACAATGCTAACTGGACCATGTGCAACATGCACGTCCTTATTGAAAGAAAAGCTAACTGATAACTAACATCAGTTAACAAACACTAACTAAGAGTCCCTCCTCCTGCGAAGATATCTCCAAGAATGAGATAGGCGTGCCTGGTGTCAACAAGAAAACTCGGGCACTGAAGTTGAGTTAACTGTTGCTTATGACTCATCCTCATAAACAACTGCAAGGTCTAACTGAAATTCTACTCCAAGTTTATCATCTCCTCCAGGAATTTATCGATAGTATCATCATCTGGCACTCTGACGCTATCCACGATGATTAACTGTCTGTCTAACTCTTTGTCTCCATCCTGGATTTCCCTCTGACTGTCTCTAACCTCTGTGGTCACCTTCTTGAAACTGATAGTCAGCATTGAGAACTCCATTTTAGATGCCTCCGGCCCTCCACCTAGGTTACCACGAACTAACTCTTCGAACTCAGCTTGAACTGCCTCTAACTCGGCATATGTACCATCCTCATGTCGATAATGACATGGGATCTAAGTGATGTACTCGCTGATGAAACGAAGAGCTGCAACAACCTTTTCCTGAATCATGCCCATCTTAGCAAAAATCCTGTCATATGTCTCCACCCTGCAAAGATACAACTCTCTCCAAGTGAAGACCTTCTTTTGATTTCCATCTACTTCAATGGCGTCATAGGCTCCCGCAAGCTGTGATATCAGAATCAAATCCTTTGGCTTACGCTCGGCTATGAAAATCTCGAGCTCCTGGATCCTCTGGCGAAGACTATGTGCGTCAACCCTCAACTGATACAGCTCTGTGAGGAGGTGTCGACCAGCAATGATGAAGTCCTCAATCTAGGTATCCAACAGCTTTCCTCGATTAACCAAGTGGTGAATCCTTTTTTGATCTGCGGCGATCTCTCGAAGCTGTGGGAGTAAAGGTGCTTGCCCCTCGCTACCATGAAGCAAACTCGAGATGTACATGCGGAGTTGCCTGATTTCAGCCTTGAGAACTACCTTATCCTCACCATCCTTCATGACGCGTTCCTCCAAATTACTCGCGACGACCCTAAACAGGCTCACATCGGTGTGTCAAGTACTCTTACCTAGATTAGTTTTGACGAAGGTAAAGTCACCAACATCAACTTCATCTAAGTACTTGCTTTCTGGAGGTGTAGCAACCTCTATGATGATCTCTGCCTCAGGATTCTTCTCAATGTTAATCTGCTTTTTGGCCCTCTTATTCAACCTGTTCTGATAGGGTTCACCGAACTCAGATAAGTCAAGATCATACGAAGGCATACGCCTCTCTCTTCCCAATGACCTCTCGAGCCAAGATGAATAAGCAATGCTATCCTCTCGAGGTGAAGCTGCTTCTACTGTATCAGCTGTTGGCGGATCCATTGGTATGAAGGTCTCATGTATCGGAGACTCAGGCTCCGAATCAATGTCTATAGGAGACGACTGTGGTGAGAAAGGTGGACCTGGAGATGACGAACCGGCCTCAACCTGAATTACTGGTTCTGATGGAATAACTGGCTCTGGAAGTACTGGCTCTGCAACTGGAAGTGCTGGCTCTTTCTCAACCTGTTTCCTTTTGGTGATGCTCTTCCCTTTTAAATTAACCCCAATCTTAACCCCTTCAGACGGCTTCATGATAACCTTAACTCGAGGCCTCGCCCTAGAAGTAGAAGGCAAAGAAGAAACCACCACAGTTGGCAGCTTTGTAACTGGGATCACCCTTCGCTTCCGCTTGCTCTCAAGGAAGTACATGGTTGTTTTGACAACTGACCTGGACCTCTCAAGGAAGTACATGGTTGTTTTGATAACTGACCTGGACAAGTCTTTCACTGAAGTGTTCACTGGAACATACCAATCAGGTTGGCAAAGTGGCTAGCGAGCGACTTGGTCTTTAATGAATGAATGAAGGAGTATCTTGCCATCATCATCAAACAAGCCTTCCACATCCTCTGACAAGAAATCAGCAATTTGTGGAATAGTAAGCCTACAATAATGACACTGACGCACCTCAAAGTCATCCTCACAATTGACCCAGAAGTCCTCAAGCGCTGCCGAATGTGAAACATTTCGCTCCAACCTTGCTGAATAATGACCCAACGGATCATAGGTACGCTTCTGAGGAAAACACTCAAGCCGGAGTTTCTCTAACTCGTGCGCCATTAACTTGCAATCGACAGTTGTTTTGCACTTATAAATACCCAACTCAAAAGGAAAGGTGAAAGCTAGCTTATGTCGATTGCGAAGAAAAGTGTGAACCTCATGTGCCTGTCTCATGAACTCCATGAAAAGAACCTTGTCCGATGGGTACCTTGGTAGCATCAAAGGCTCTCCTGTATATCCATATACATGAATATATGTGAAAGTAGGGAATTGGATGAACCAATTTGCCCAACTCTCCATTGTTGATTGTGCCTCTGCAGAAATCCTCACATGCATCTCGTTATCCAAATCTCTGACTATCCTTGTAAGAAAGTGATCATTCACCGCTATAAAGTCTTGTTCAACTTTCGAAAACTCCAACTGAGGGTAGTATTCGTGCACTCACTGAACGCCCAGAACTCCATTGATCTTCAATAGTTTAAAGCTGCCTTGAAATGCAACCAAGTAAACCAGAAAGGTCACCATGTGGAATTCGTGCATCTTTAGGAACTCTGTAATCTGTTGGTGAAGACACTCGCTGATAAACATGGCCCAGTCAAAGGTTTCTTTCTTATCAATAACTCGTGAGATGAGGTAGAACATCCATGGTCGGAACACGCTTGCGTCTTCAGAACCTACTAACCGGTTGAGGAAAGTTATCAAAATAGCGATCTCATCCTTGAAATCACCAAGCCCAATTTTCCTTGGCATGTTGGTTTTTTGAACTTTCAACCATCACTGAGCTACTTTCTTCTGCGATTTGTCCTTGTCCTCCTCCCATATTCTGTCACAATCTGAAATGGATACAGCAAAATGATCTGAGCGTGGAGGAATAGAAAAGCATTTTTCTACATCCCTCGGTTTAAGGCAACAAACAACCCTTCCATCTATCAACCTGATTTGTCTGGTAGACGAGTCATAATGCTTGACACAAGCAAGTACGAACTCGGGATCAAAGACTGAGATGGGATGGATGCCGCTGTAAGTATCCCTGAACGCTCAAGATTATTGATTGTAGTATTGCTGATACCCTCCAATGAGTTTAGATTGATGATGGGAAAAACATGACTTAAGTCGGTATCGGTAGTTTTCAAAAAGTTATGAAGAAAGACCTGTTTGGCCTTATAGTCTATGGGATTATACTGCATTCTAAAAAACTAGACTTTTGATTGTAAAGTCGGGTATGTTTGGACAACTTCGGAAAAAGCTGAAAATACTCGGGGATAGGCTAAAAATAGCAAGTGGAAGTGAATTTTTTTAGAAAAATTCTGAGATATGGGTTTTGTGCAGAATCAAATTCTAATGCAACCCATATAGTCAAAATTGCGAAAAAATGGGATTTAGGCTTGCATGCAAAAGGTTTTCAGTTGAGATTTGAACTGGCAGTTAGGGGCACTGGGGGAAATTTTCCCTGCAAAAATCTAGAACATGGGTTTTGTGTAGAAATGAATTCTAAAACAAGTAACAACCCAAATCAACAAACTTGCAAAAAAAAAGTGATTTACACCCACATGCAAAGAGAATTCTGGAAAAAAGCACTGTGCTCTAGAAAAGAGGCAGTGGGGCAATTCTCACAAAATAATCTAAGACATAGGTATTATTGTTGATGCTAACATACTCGAACCCAAATGATGCTTTTCTTAAAAATTTGTCGTTTTCTTTGACATGCGAAGAAAATCTAAGACGAGAATAGAGGAAAATAAGACAGAAGAATAGAAGTTTTATTTGTTTGCTTTCTCTCTTCTTCTGTAAAAATTCGCCTATGCTTGAAGTAGAACTAATAAAACCTGCATGCAAATAAAACGAAGTCTGAAATAATCTTCTCTCAAACAATCTGAATCCGTAGCTACGAAGAACACTGAAATTTGACACTTGTAGCACCTTCAGATCAATTTTATGCTCAAGAAAAGATGTTTCTTGTCAACACCGATGAAGAACAATGGATGCCATTAGCAAAATATATAGAAGAATATCTTCTAAGGCGTGTGAAATGCATGCTAAGTGTTGGAAATGGCGCTTGAAGTACAACTGGACCTTCAAAACTCACGCATGGCCTATATTTGGCTTCAAACTCAATTAACTGGATGTACCATAAACCCTAATTAGGGCGCCACTTTGAAAAATTCAGTTAACTGATACATGCAAACTAATTTTAGCCAGTTATGACTAAAAATAGGTTTACCAGAAGTCAACTTGAAAAGAGTTCAACTGAAGATCTAAATTTAGTAAACTGAAAACTCTCCTCATGCGCACTTCTATTTTTGAATTTAAAAAGTCAACCTTTGACTTTAGGCGTCCTTCCATACTTAGACATTTTTCTAAAAATTTGAATCTAAAATCCTCAAATGAAGCTCACATTCGATCACTGATTCTGATTGATTGTCGCGTCAGATCAACTGGCTGACAGATCCGTTGAAGAGCAGGACCAAATCTAACAAGAAGATTCCTTGAGGTGATAATCCAAAATCCATCAATCTGAGGCCTCAAAAAGATGGGCCAGGGGCGCTTTTTGACCTCAGTGTTAGAATATTTTCAAGCATTTTCATTATTTTCACTAATAACTTGACCTCATTTCACTTGATGTTTCTCTGTACTTGGCAAAACTTCAGAACGTGCTGACTGGTTCACTGCGGAGCAGCCTGAATTCTGAGCAAGGGCTCCTGGAGAGCACTTCGTATAAAAACATCATCTAACCTTCCTAAATCATGGGCGCCCCTGGCCTCCAGGGGCGCGTTTCCCAACCAGTGTTAACCATTTTTGCAACTGGCTAAAAACTACTAATCTTTCGGCTGTAAGTTGCCAAGACATCTTCTGACCCGGCTGAGATAGGCAACAGAAAGCTGGAGCTGACACAAACAAGACAAGCATCTGAAATCATCAAACAGACTCCTTTAAAGGCTTCAAAACCTTGGGCACCCCTAGCCTCCAAGGGCGCTTTTGTCCTTTATGAACAGTTTCTGATCAAGTCTGAAACCTCAAGTTTGACCACTAATGATGGCAACACGGCAACTCAGATTCACCTGCTAACAAATGCGTTGCGGAGTTGGACCAAAAATGGAAACAAACTTCTTGGGTGTCACTCGATCAAAAGACTCCATCTAAAGCCTCAAAAAGATGGGCGCCTTTTTTGACTGTAGAGTTAGTCAATTTTGCATTTCCCTTGTTCTGCATTGAGTCTCTAGTTTTAGGCGATCTACTCCTCCGTTGGACTAGCTAGCTCATCGCAACGCTATCAAGAATCTGGAGAAGTCATCTTGGAAGAGATAAGTCACAAAAATTTGATTAAAGCCTCTAGAATGATGGGCACCCCTAGCTCAAAGTTGCGCTTTTTCATTCCAAACAGTCAATTTTACAGTATCTTCACCTCGTTGAAAAACCCCTCCGAGACAAAGTAACTTTTTGGACGAAACTTGCCATAGAAACATTACCGAAGTGTTTTGAGCTTGGCTGTCGACACCTAGTACCTGACCATCTACCAATGATGAGTTTAGAAAACCTAACTTCTCACTTGAAAAAACGAAAACTACCCACCAAGCTTAAACTGAGTTTTAACTGAATCTGACTCCACCGTTGTGATCGTGAAGCAAAATAAGCCAATCAAAACAAATTTCAGCCAATTCTGACAAGTTTCAATTTTTAGGGTTTTTGACCTAAAAATAGGTGTCCAGAAACCCTAATTTTCAAATTTTTCAATTTTTGCCAATATCTCCGTGGCATGACACTGACTCAAAGCCCATACTTGAATTGCCCAAAAACTATGTTTTGACATCATTTTAACAAGGTTTAGACCATTTTAAGCAAAATGCCTTAATGAAGCAAAAAATTTGGTTTGGGTACAACAATGCTATTTGCCTTCAACATCTTTTGTCTTCGCCTCTGTTGTCAGTGATTGATGAATCAAGTGAACCTACTTGATGATGCATTGGAAAGCCAACAGAATTACAAAGGAGATGACTGTCTTGGCAAGACTTGATGACTGCCTTTGACCTCTTGAACTCATGGGCGCCCCTAGTCAGCAGGGGCGCTTTTGACCACAGCTTCATCATTTCCTTTAAGATCTTCATCCCTTCGCGCTTCACGTTTTACCATTGTAGCTCAACTAACTTGATCACCGTTGTCGACGATGCGGACACATGCATCTTAGCAATCACCTTCACCATGTTGCGTGTATGGGTGTTGGAAAAATGACTAAGGCATTTGACTACATAGCCTTCTCCTGGTAGCAAGGCGTGTATTCTCCAGACTTAGTCAATTTTCAGCATTTTTCACTTTTGAAAATCCCCTCCGTCGTAGAGCATCTTTTCGAGCATTTTCGCAATGGATTCTTTGTTGAAGCTTTTGAGGCTTAGATTTCACCACCTGGTACTAGCCATTCTATCATTAATGGTTGCGGAGGTCCTAGTTTTCTTCCTGAAAAATGAAAATAGACCCACCAGAGTAAAACAAACTTTTTGGTGATTTTGACTTGATCAATGTGATCGTGAAGTCAAATTATCCTATCAAAATCATTTTCAATCATTTCTAGAAAGGTCCTATTTTTTAGGGTTTTCTTAAAAACAAGGGTTTGAAACCCTAATTTTCAAATTTTCAGAAATTTGCAAGCATCTTCCTTGACATAAACCCACAAAAACCCTATGTTTTGTTTGACCTAAAACATACTTTTGACAACAATTTTGCATGATTTGGATTATTTTAAGCAAAATGCCTTATTGAAGCAAAAATTTATTATGGGTACAACAGATGTAATATAAAATATTTTTAAATACTTGGAGGGAAAAAATAAAATAAAATAGAGTGCCCAAAGTAAAGCATCTATAAAAGAGAAGTCAAGGCTCAATTCAATTATCACTTATCAGTTGCATTTTTGAATACTTTCTAAAGATCGACCTTTGTGTTCCATCCAAACATGAAGATCCTTGGCATTTCAAAGATCTTAGAAGATAAAAACCCTCTTGATTTCCAAGGATGGATTTGAAGATGAAAACCTCTTGTCAATAAGAAGTGATTCCACCTAGGGATCACATTTGTGCTCAAAGAATTGAAGTCATTTTCAGCTTTCTATAGAGTCACTACAATGAATTGTTGAAGATTTCAGCTTGCGTAGGATTGGATCAAATTATACTTGCAAGTAAATCATTGTTATTGCTGATTTTCAAAATTAGTGATAATTTAACTGTTTATTTTCATCACTATTGCTGAGGGCCACATTGTGAAGGGTTTCTAGAAGTCAGTGGCATGTTTTGCTGCCATTCACCAGCATTTATTGTTGCTATTTTGTGATTTTTGGAGCACCAAATTGGAGAGAATAAGTATTTGTTGTTGCTATTCACAAATATCAAAATTTATTCAAGGTCTTGATGTCATACTAGCCACCATACCATCAGCATTTTAATGGTTTTTAGTCAAAAGGTCAGCCTTCCCATCAGATTTGCACAATTCAAAATTTATGAGTGAGTTTCAATTCATTTCACAAAAATTTGATGGAATTTCAATATATCAGCAATTCTAATCATGTTTTCAACTGGTATAAATGCAAGGATCAGATTTGGGGTTTCGTACTGCATTTCTAATTGATATTTCTAAGTGGACTTTGTTTCCACTTTAGATCTAAGTGTAATTATTGTCCTAGGGTTTCGTATTGCTGTTTATTCACAAATTAGCAAAGCATATTTTATATATATTATTGTTCTATGGCTTCAAATCTCTATCCATTCACAAATTGTCAAGTATATTTGATATATATTGCTAATCTAAGATTCCGCATTGCTGTTCATTCACAAATCAGTAAAAATACTTCATATCAGTTGCTATTCTAGGGTTTCATACTTGTTGTTCATACATAAATCAGCAAGCATATTGGTTGAAATTGGTCATCTACATGCTAGATTTGTTGTTATGATGTATTTGAAGATTTATGTCAGCAAATGAGGATTTGATTCATAATTTTCCAGCCAATTGAAATTGTTATCAGCATTTTGTTTTCGTTTCAATTTGCTATTGTAATTGCATTCTTGTTTCACAAATCAAAAAAATATAAAGAATTGCGTGTCTCCATGTCGATCCCAATCTAGGACATTACAGTGGTATCAGAGCTTAGATCTTGCTAGCCTACAACGTAGAAAGCTAACATTTGAGTGCAACTACAATGGCCACATGAGTCAAAGAGAGCTTAAGTGCTATCAATGAAGACAGAATCCAGATCGGAACAAGCAACCTATGTTTCTAAAAGCAAAGTTCTTGCCAAGAGAGGAAGATATAGATCCTATTCAAAAGGTGTTGATCCAAATAAAAAAAGATAAACAAAAAGCTAGAGATCATCTTGAAACAATCGACAAAAGAGCAAGACAAGAAGCGCAAAAAAAGAGCCAAGATTTTAAAGACCAATTATTGGATCAATTTATTATGAATTTTAAATATCTAGATTGATTTAGAAACCCACAAAAGAAGGATCATATTCAAGAGGCATGGTTAGAGGCTCAATGTGATAGCAATGAGGTCAAACTTCTTGCTTTTCAGAAATATGATGAAAAGATTGACATTTACAAATCTTATATGATTATATCACCTTTGAAGAATTCGTGTAGACATTTGAAGAAAATAGAAGAGAAAGAAGAAAGGAGCTGATGAAGAAAGAGGAAAATTTAGAATCAAAACCACAAGATGAGCCTAAGGAAGACATCGGGAAGCAAGAAGAATAGTCAAAATTAGATCCACAAGACATTGCTATGGAATGGACCATTGAGCAGGACCAAAGGGGATCCAACATGCAAGAGGAAGGTAAAGATCTTTTGTTAGAAAAAGATATTTTATTGGCTTCTAACAATTGCATATGTTAGCAAAATATTGATGAGGTCAAGAAGGAAAAGGCATCAATTGCTAGATGTGAAGAGCCCAAGATGAAGGAAGATGCACTAAATTATGAATTATCCATTGATCTTCCAAAGGGTGAGTCATTGTTGTATGCGATTGACTTTCAAAGTAGCTATGTGGATGAGCATGCATTTGAGGAGAATACTTTGGTTGATCCTAACTCACGGATGGAGGTGTTGAGGATATCTCAAAAATTTATAATTTGGCAAAGGAAGGTGAGCACTTTGATTACAGTCTAGGGTATGAAAAGAATGGCCATATTTCATATTTATTGCTCCATACTATGTTCTTAGAAGATTATTCTCATCATGGAAAGCATTCTAAAAGGGGTGATAGGATGAAAGATACAACTTGCAGCACAGGGCATATAGATTCTTTGAGCCAAGATTCAAAAAAACATTGCATATGGTATTGAGTGATCTTTTGAGGTACAAAAAGGATAAAGGCTTTGATGAGATCAATGTCACTATTTCTAGTGAATTATTCATCTCATGCATTTGGATAGAAGGATATCTCATGAAAAATAATATATTAATAATAAAATTTGTTGTGAATTCTAACAAAACCATGAAGAATCAATGCTTACGATTCATAGGTCACTCCTTGGAGCCAAGTTCTACACTTGTAGACAAGGTCATAGATTATGGCCTAATGGAGATAGTCACAGTTACCAGGACAACAAGATACTTGATGTTGGGAGTTGGTAAGAAAATAAATGTTATTTTGATATTCGAGAATTTTTAACTAAGCATGGTGTGGTTTTTTTGGAATCAAGCTACAAACAGGTTTTCCACCCTTGGATATATGAAAGAGAATTCACAAAGAATGAGATACAACAAGAATGTTTCACCATTCCTTGCATCACGAAGGCATAGCTTGTCATCACATTGGGTGGACACAAGGTGTATGATGACTTCTATGTCATGGGTCTAGGAGAGATCGACATAGTTTTGAGCATGTAATGATTACGTTCTACTGAAGAGTTCACTATAGAGTTGAAATCCAAAGAAAATGAGGTAGTGCTTTGAGGCATCAAAGATGGAGCTCCAAGGGTTTTCTTGGCTAAGTGGATGGAACATCAATTGATGACAACCACAACTTCATCCATGGGTGAGACACTTCAATCATGATGGCATTGATCTATTTTGGATCAGCATAGTATGGTGTTCAATGATATACCTCTAGGATTACCACAAGTAGAGGATTTCATCAAGAGGTAGGAAAGAGACATGTTGGAGATGCCTTCCATATTGAAGAAGTAATTAACACTACAAAAACGTTTCACAAAGGTGTTCATAATAATATTAAAGTACCACAACATAAGCTTAGTGGAAGGGTTTCAAATTCAAATATGCTTGCAAAATATTACAAATAAAGTATAATGGAGAAGAGTAATGAAAGCATATTGCAATTATGTTGCAAAGGCAACATATCAGGGATTACTACGATCCTAATTTCCAAATTTAGGGCTGTTTTCATCACCATTTCCAGCTACTACATTACATCATTTGCAGCCATACAAGTTTTTTCAGTCATAAGATTGAGTGATTTCAGTTTGTTGCTGCTATTTAAGTATTTTTAGTCATTGTGTGGTTGTTTCCATCCTCTATATTGCTGACATTGCTAATTTTTGCAAAATATTTTCAATATTGTGGCTGTTATACCATTTTTATATTGCTGATTTCTAGGGTTTCTAATTTTGGACTGCTGTTATCAGCATATACAGCCACAGGTTTGCAGACTTTAAGGGATTTTCCCTGTATTATGTTGTCTACGAGGGGTTTCAGCCATTAGAGCTACCAAAAACAATTATTTCAGCCACTATATTGATGTTTTGTATAAGGTTTCAAACATAGTTCCACGGAGTTTTGGGGACGGGGGAGAGGGGACGGTGGGGGACGCATTTCCGAGATGGGAGACGGGGGGGCCTAAGTTTGGGGACGGCAGGGGGACGGCGGGGGAACGGCAGCGGGTGGGTGGCGGGGGGGTGGCGCTCAAATACATATAGTTCTTGAAAAATTAGTTATAAAAAGATGTATAACAATATAATTATATAACTATAAAAGCCTAATGAATAAGTAATGTTAACACATTGAAACAAAACTTAAAAACTTAAAAGTTTAAACACAATAACACATTGCAATGATATATCATTTCATTGAACTAGTGAACCACTGAACATTGAAAATCAAAATGAAAATATAGACATTGGAAAATGCAACAAGAACTAGATGTTTCATAATTTGAGTTTCATAATCATGATTCATGAATCATAATTACAATCAAGTATCACTATATCATCAATGTTCAAACTTCAAACTTCAAAAACAGAGTACGAAATGGTAAATACTAATAGTAAATGGCTCCAGGATAATGGCCTAATGCCTTTGGAAGTCTCCCAAAAGTTTCCTTGGAGTCTCCCAGAAGTCTCCCTGGAGTTTCCTTGGGTGGAGAGGACGTCTAGAAGTTTCCCAAAAGTCTCCCAGAAGTTTCTCAGAAGTTTCCCTAGAGTCTCCCAAAAGGAGACTTCGGGGGGGACGGCAGGGAAACGGGGGGACGGCGGAGGGACGTTTCCTAGGCGTCTCCCCGTCTCGGAAACAGGTGGTTTTTCCGGGGGGACGCGTCCCCGTGGAACACTGGTTTCAAATGATTTATGACTGCTACAACTTCATTTCAGCTTGCATACAATTCGATTTGCACAAATTTATGAGGGCTTTTGCCTACAATACAATTGTACGATCTATTGGAACTCAATAAATTTATTATATTACTCAATTGGAGGTCCAGATTCTTCAATTTATAGTGAAAACGGAGTGGCACGGCAAAAAGATGGTGGTAGGTTCATACGACAGTCTTTGGTTTTGCAAGAGATTGAGGATATCCTCAAGCATCAAAGAGAAAGCGTCGTTTTCTAACAAACTACAAAAGAGCATAATGTGATTTGGTTGCATTCCTTCCCCAACACAAGTTAAAAGTGGAAAGATACAATGATAGAACTTGTCACTTCCCTTCTCAAGATTTGTTGATTAAATAACTAATCTTGCATGCTTCTTTGTTATTTATCCTCAAGTGGTCAAATTGTTTTTCAAAGAAGCGATTAAGTTACAAAGGTTGCACAAAAATCTTGTGGATGATGGAGATAGGAGATCTTGTATTACTTGTTGGTAGAATTTGTTTCACTTGACAAACGTGGGGTTCAAGCCCTATGAACATCACAACATTTTGAGGAAAGATGGCAGGGTTGTTTACAATCAACAAACTAATCATGCACATTTCTTTATTTTTCCTCAAATGGTCAAAGTGTTTTTCAAAGAAATGATCAAATTACAAGTTGCACAAAGATGTTGTTGATGATGGAGATAGTAGATCTTGCAATGCTTCTTGGCAAGAGTTTCTTCACTTGATAGGAAAAGAATCCAACCTCAATGGGTTATACAACATGATTCATAGTCTTGGCACTGTGATACTTGAGCATCCAGGTTTGCGATTGCTTGAGGGCAAGCAATTCTGGAAATGGTGGATTGTCATGTCTCTTTTTTAGGACTATATCCATGGAGAAGACCTCTATCCTATCGCCTTTTCCCATAGGCTAAAGGATAAAGAAAGGGTAATAAAAAAATAATATTTTAAGTGGGCCCAATCACTTTATTTTTAAAAGGGCAACTTAAAATATTATTTTTGGTTCTATGTAGTATTTTAAAAATGTTTTTGTACACTTTATTCAAAATGTAATTGAAAAAGGAGCTTTTGGATGTAATTTAAAATTATTTTTAAATAATTTGAGGGAAAAAGAAAAATAAATAAAAATAAAATAAAATAGAGGGCCTGAAGTAAAGTGTCTATAAAAGAGAAGTCAAGGCTCACATCAAATCATCACTTATCAATTGCATTTTCAAATAATTTCTAGAGATTGAGGTTTGTATCATCTTTCCATGCAAGGACGAAACTCTTGGCATTTTGCAAATTTTGGAGGATAAAAACTCTCTTGATTTCAAAAGTTGGATTTGAAGTTGAAAACCCTCATCCTTAAGAGGTGATTTCACTCAAGGATCACATTTGTGCTCAAAGAATGAAGTCATTTTCAACTTGCTATAGTATTGCTACAATGAATTATTGAAGATTTTAGCTTGTGGAGAATTTGATCAAATTATACTTGCAAGCAAATCATTGCCATGCTGATTTTCAGAATTAGTGATAGTTTAATTGTCGGTTTTCATCACTATTATTAACTGCCACATTGCGGAGGGTTTCTAAAAGTCATTGGCATGTTTTGTTTCCATTCACCAAGATTCATTATTGCAATTTTGTGATTTTTGGAGTGCCAAATTAGAGAGAATAAGCATTTACTGCTACTATTCACAAATATAAAAATTTATCCAAGGTCTTGTCCTCCTACCAATCATCCAACCATCAATGTTTTTGGCCTTTTTTAGTCAAAGGGTCAGCCTTTTCATCAGATTTGCACAATTCAATATTTATGATGAGTTTCAGTAGTAGTTCATTTTGCAGAAATTTGGTAGAATTTCTGTATATCAACAAATGTAATCATGTTTCCAACTTTCATAAATGCAAGGATCAGATTTGGGGTCTCATATAGAATTTATAATTGATATTTCTAAGTGGACTATTGTTTCTGATTCATATCTAAGTGTAATTATTGCTCTAGGTTTTCGTATCATTGTTCATTCACAAATCAAAGAGCATACTTGATATCCATTTTTATTCTGCGATTTCACATTGTTGTTCATTCACAAATCAACAAGTATATTTGATATCTATTGTTGTTGTAAGGTTTCACATTGCTGTTCATTAAGTATATTTGATATCTATTGTTGTTGTAAGGTTTCACATTGCTGTTCATTCACAAATCAGCAAGCATACTTGATAGTAATTGTTGTTCTAGGATTTCATACTTCTTGTTCATTCATATATAAATCAGCAAGCACATTGGTTGAAATTGATCATCTACATGTTAGATTTGTTGTTGTTGTTAATTTTAGGATCAGAAATGCAGATAAGCAGAAAAACACAATACACATAGAACAATAACACAGTATTTACCCTGGGAAAACCCTCCTACTTGAGGGAGAAAAACCCAGCAAGATATTCTTTTATAATCAGAAAAATAAGTGCACAAATGGCATTCAAAATCAGGCCCTAGAAAGGCCAAAACATATACAATGGATCTGCACTTGTATATAGTACGATTTCTTGAATACACAAAATATTTGACTCTTCTCCTTGAGTCAAAACTGCTGCTATTAAAAGTAGACCTGCTGCTGAAGGAATTCGAACTTGGAATGAATTGAATTGATAATTAAAATAAGGAGACACCTTCTCCTTTATATAGCAAGACTAGGTGACCTTTCTTCTAGGGCCGACCTAGACAGTGTAATATTTGTTTTACAAAGAGAGAAAGGCTGACTTGCCTTTGATTAGTTTCTCTTAGGGAAATACCTCCCGATGCTATAAAACACTAACACTCCCTCTTAGCTAGGGAGGTATTCTCAAATATCCTTGTTATGGAGTCTCTCAACATGATGTCCACAATGGCTACACCCAATTGTGGAAAAAACAGCTCAATCTCAGAGATGTGATCTTGTACAAGGGCTTTCACCTCATATTTCTCAGTCTGAGAGAAATATACACTACAAGGGCTTTCACCTCATATTTCTCTGTCTCAGAGAAATATACACTACAAGGGCTTTCTCCGTCTCAGAGAAATATACACTACAAGGGCTTTCACCTCATATTTCTCAATCTCAGAGAAATATATATTACAAGAAATCTTAATGATGTTGTGACTCCCGCTGGAGCTCCAAGTACCTACATCAACCTCCTGACCTCCTCGTCCAAGATTGCCTGCAATGCTTGCCTTAGAGGAACGGTTTCCAACGCACACCTTTGGCACTACTAACTTGCGACAGTCCAGGACTGTCCTCCTCGACCTCATCCTAGATCATCCTTTTCTGAATAGGTTTGCGGTGCTACCAAGTCAAAACGAGGTTCACTGCCTTGTGCAATTTTGTTCTCTACAGCTGAAGAGGCCTTCCAAAAACTTGACCTTGCAACACTGCAACCCACTTAGCTAACACCTTCACTTCTTCTCAGTGAGTCACTTTAGTTCCTCAGGTCATAGGACACAAAGCTCCCTCTCAATACAGAGATTACAAAAACATCCTCTGGAAGTGAACTCCCCTCCATTTACTGATCTCAGAACCTTAATCCTCTTCCCGGCAAGATCTCAACTCGTGCCTTGAATTCTCGGAATCTAACTCCCTCTGAATGGTAGGAGTGTAATCGAGGGATGAATCCATATCCATAGGAGCCTCTTGCTCCTCACTGACTAATCTCCAAGAATCATCACCTCAAATAATGAGGTCTTCAATATATCTTCAAATAATCCAACATCCTTTTGCTCCTTGATCCATCCTACATTTTAAAGAGATTAATAATAGTTCATGAAATCAAACTACCCCGAAGAGGAATATACAGACCAATGCTAGTAGCCTACATGATTCACTATTCCCAATGTTATTGCATGAATTATTATTAACTACATGATTATTTAAATTCATGATCATTATTCAAAGGTACAAACATTAAATACTTATCTCTTTATTGTTGGTCATTCTACAGATATCCAACCAACAATGCCTTTCCAGATTTCGATCTCCATATATTTCCCTGCTATCAGCACCACGGTCTCTTTCACCATATCGACCACCACTATAGTAGTCATCATAGCGGTCTCCATAACGATCCCCTCCAAAACGATCTCCACGACTCGTACCAACATGCAAGGATAGCGTGAAGAAAAATGGAAGAGTTGGGAGTTGGACGCTATGTGTTGGTTGGTGTTGGAGGGATAGCAAAGAGAGAGTCCATACAGGGATAGTGACGAAACAAGATATAAAACCAGGGCTCAACAACCAACATCATTGAGCATGCATCACAACCTTACTGCTAACACCCAAGCCACCATTACCCAAGCAACTTGAAGCCAAACTAGCAGTACCACCCAACTCACCACCAACGTGTTCCACCATTGATGTTGCGTTAACCGAAGTGCTACCTCTACAATTAACCAAAGCAGAAAACTAAATGCCATGAAAGACTTCCTCTGCTGCAATTGAACTAGATGAAGACTATCTAGGGAGTGCAACGTAATTCCCCTCCAACACTCCTCTCTGATGAGCCACAAATAAATGCTTTATCACCTTTCCCAAGTCAAGAAAGAAATCTTGCAAAGCCTCGATTTGATATTGAACTAATAACAAATGCAAAGGAGGCCAAAGAGACTCGCTTTTGAGAAACACAATTGCATCTTCACCCAAGACTGGCACTGGTTTATTCAACAAAACCTCCTCCATCACATACTGAACCAGACCTAACACCACCCACCTATCCAACTTGGCGCATGCATTTCACAATCTTCCTAGCGATATAAACTCAAATAATTTTGGAATGTCCTATTCCTGTGCTTTTATGATACCCGGCTAGAATAGGATAGCAATTTACAACCAGTATCAACAATAACCGCGATCTGCATACAGGAATAATGAATGCGATATCACAAGAACTAGCGATAGTGAGATGCCACTGACTCCGATGAATGTCCTCGATCCTCCGCCAAGCAGCAAAATGACCAAGCGGCTTCAACAATGTCGATGTTAATCACAATCCTCAACATAACAGACCAAACGTCTCCAGCGGTAATGTTTTATCAACTTCTTCAAAGGATGGACAAACTCTATGAAGGGCCCAATAATCTCTTTTGCCTTAACGACACCTCCAAGTAAACCCGATATGATCTGATACTTTCATGGATGATTTGGACAGCTCAACTTCTCCACAATTCTTGAATGTCCTAATAATGCTCACGACGACTAAATGAATTAATATTCATTGCTTCCTCAATATCAATAACCCAATCGCAAGTATTGTCCCATACAAAGATTAGATGAACAATGACTATAAGTGAATCCGATGAATCAATTGCAATTGTTAATGGATGATAGCTGCGGTCAGATATAAATAACAAATGCTGAAAGCATCTTCGTTATTTATATATGATCAAGATTATCCTCCTTATTTTCATATTTCTGGAAATCGAATTTATGAGCATAAATATATATAAATTTGTATTAAATAAAATGAAATGTTATTTCTGCATTTAATAAATCGGAACTTATGCACTCACCACATATAAGGTTATGTGTGTGTTAAATAACACTAATCGAATGGTAATCAGTTGTGTATGGAACCCACGCGCCCAAAGGGACACGTCCTCTCAAGAGACGAACCCCTTAGTGGCGGGTCTCCTAAACATATAAAAGGTAGTTCCATTCGTGATATGCAGACATAGAAATCAATTAATGTTCTGCAATCAACACATTCGACATCAAAAGAAGAAATCTGAAAAACGTCTTTGACAAACATAATCAGACCTGCTTGAATATATTCAATCCTTAACATGGTATTAGAGCGGGTTCGGGGAGAAGACCTGATCAGATTTTGCTAAGCTTTGGTAGAACAATTTTTTTTACTTCTCTAATGGAAAAAGGTTTTCTATAGAGGAGAGATTGCCTTCGGAATTGAGAAATGTTACCAGGGCAATTGAGTTACAATAATCTTTGGACAATTTGATTCCGAGATATCGTCATTTGAAGTTGTGCGATCTTTAGAAGCATAGGCGGTAAATCTGGATTGGTTCTTATCGGTGTGATGAAAATCATCAGGCAAACACAAGCTATTATACACCAAGCACTCAGAGAAGAGATCCTCTCTATTCTTGTGTTGTGTCAAACATTAAAATCTCGTGTGAAGTATTTCTCGGCAATAAGACAAATTGAGAATCGAGAGTCAATGAATCAACATATAAACTTCATGCTAAGTAGAGGTCGGAATCTATTATTTCAATGACCAGTTCGAAGAAAAACGCGGATCCTTGAGCCTATTGTCGAAAAGTGCATCGGATGGATCTGAGGAGAATATGGGAGTTGCTAATATGCCTTTGGTGATTATTAGTGGAAGCTTATTATAGATAGGTATCTGTTGTATAAGCGCTAATTATATTCCAGACGTCTATTCTTCAGAGAATATTGACAAGACGGGAGTCTTATTAGAGGCCGATGCCACTTGTGGGTTGAGGTGATGAAGCACAATCAAGAATAGCCAGTGTTCGGCACCCAGAGGTGACGCCTCCTGATCTGAGTTGAGTCGCCTTCGAGAGAACTCCTATGTTTATCCCGTGTCGTGATGAAGACCCGTGCTCTGGTGTATGTCCGCAGATGGATGGCAGCTCTGTGTGCGGATAAGGACTACTGGAATTCCGCGCTAGTCTGTGACTTGGCCACAATTCAATCAGTCAACCTCTTCCAGTCTTCAGGTACTTTCAAATCACCACTAATCTATGCGAAGGTTGCAGAGGTGGTCGCTCCCTACAGGTTCAGTATAATGCGTCCTCCCCAAATCTGAATATACGCGAGTGAGTGTGATCCTAGATGAAGATGCTCGCTACCATAAATGACATCGCCTTAGTACTGCGTGCAGTCTTGCTCTCCACGGGAAGAGTCACCTGGGTGTGTGTGAGTTTGCTAGGCTTAAACTCAATAGTGGAAAGTATTCAGATGGCGCCGGCCAGAGCCAACGGCTCTGCCTAGACGACGAATGTAATCGTCACCCCCCGATGTGGTCCTATAGTGAATTCAATATATGAGAACATGACTATGAGTGCATTTGGATGAATTGAAGAACATTCACAGGTTTCCCAGTCTGAACTATGGTCCGACCTGAGAAAGTCCGGCCAGCCATCCCTTGAACATGTTCTCTTAGCTCTGAGGGAGACAGAGGAAGAAAGGGAAGCAAGGATCAGAAGCCTGTTTAATTTCTTTGATGCAACAAACATGGGGTTTGCAAGCATTAAGGATACCTTTTGAGTACATGAATGCTAGGGATGGTTGGGTTGATTACTTGGGATTTCGGCACTACTTAGAAGACAAGGAACTTGAGTTGTACTGCATCTTCATGGCGAAGATGAGACTTAGCTACAGGTCTACCTCAATGGTGTACCAACATAAAGAGACGGATCAAGAAGTGTAAGAGATTGCTTTCAAGAAGAGCTTGATGCATCCTGTAGGAAACACTGCTTGCAGCCATGTGACTGAATGAATGGTTGAAGACATCTTTTTGACGAGGAAGAATTAACCTTCAGAGGGAGTTCTATGACTCACTGAGAATAAGTAAGGGTTGCAGTATTGCAAGGCCAGATTCTAAAACCTTGAAGTACCTCTTCAGCAGTTGAGATCAGAATTGCTCAAAGTCAATCAACCTGGATTTAACATTGGTACCTCTGCAAACCTATTTATAATAGAGGGATCTGGGATGAGGTTGAAAAGGACAACCCTGAATCTCTACAGAGGTGTGCGTTGGAATCCATTTCTCTAAAGTATTGTAAACATCTTTGGTCAAGGAGGTCAGGAGGTTGATACAAGTACTTCAAGCTTCAGAGGGAGTCTGAAATATTCCGAACCAATTTTTTTTTGTTTTTTCAATTAACAGATTTCAAACAATGCACCCGTTAAGGTTAGAAGATAAACCAAAACGTGCAGAAAGCAACTCTAACCAGAATGTACACCAGGATCCCGATGTGGGCAAGGTGTGAGCATTGGTCAGAGGATATGAATTAAACTGCTTATGCAAAAAGCAACTCTAACCAAGGATGGCGCCGATGATGGCGAGCATATGGTCAGAGGATCTTCTTCTCTAAATACAGAAAGGAACTCAACGTCAAGAATGTGCTTTCCAAACCAAGATGGAATGGGAGCTACCATATGACGGAGATGCTAACTATGCTGAAAGTAAACTCAACACCAAGTATGTGCTACCCAATTCCAGAGTGGAAATGAGGCGACCATATGGCGGAGATATACAGAAATACAATGCAGCTTCAGAATGTAAAGTAAGATTAAGAGAAATGCTGACAGTACTACTGTTCAGCTTACAAAATATCAGAAGATGCCTGCAATAAACAAGATTAGAAGCTCTCCACTGCTGCAATAATAGATATGATCATTCCAAGGTTAATTATGACCTTCCAGATACAACTCTTCACCAAAATACAGATTACTCAAGACTGATATAACAGAACAGCAACGTAATATGCATAACCAGCAACCCTAGAATCCACTAAAATGCTCACAACTCACTCAATACTTGCCAGAATGACATGAGACCTGATGCAAACAAAAGCTATAATGATGGCAATGAGGACTAGACCAAGAAACAGCTAACAAATCGAAGTATTCTTTTTTCTAAACATTTGCCAGGCAGACCAGAATGGTGCGGCCAATAGAGAGAAGCGATTTTGCTTTTAAAAAATAAACACTCAATATTAAAATCTGAATCTTTGCAAGAAGGGTCGCCCCTATCAAGGAAACTCAATGAATCAATACCCAGAACGACTGCATTTTTATTTTCAGATTTATGAGTGAAACTACAGATTCAGCTTGACTTCAGCAACTTCAAAATGAGACTGAAATGCCAATCTAGAAATCCAAAAATGCAAGATATTCAACTGAAATGCAAGACAAACCTATTACAAACTATCTCTCAACTAGTTGCTATCTTTCAAGCAAGAAGAAGAGCCAAGCTAGGAGGCATTCATTCCTCGAAGCAATCCCAAAGCCATTCCGGCAGCATAACAATATCATAAAACATAAGATGCCCAAAATGATGCACAAGACTCCTCTTTATAATTTTCGTTTGACTTCGCAAAACCCTAAAATCAGCTTTTAGGTCAAAACCTCTCATCTCCTCAAGAGGGCGTACTTCTCCTTTATGGCTTTGATTTGATATTTTAAATAAACATCATGCTTGATAAATTCGCCCTTCATAACCTTGCTTTGACTTTGCAATAATTAAAATAATCTTTTAATGAGGGCGCCACCCTCAAAGACCCCCTTTTTAAAACATCTTTAAGTCATTAATCTAGGCCCATGGTCAACATTAAAATATAATATTTAAACGTGACTTTTTAATTAGATGAATTAGCTTATCCCTCCGGAGGTGCCCTGAAGCCAATACTGAGCCAACATCTGACCAAACTGAAGCAGGAAGTCAACCGAGCTGAACTCAACTGGAAAGCTGCCAAAAATAGAATTTACTAAAAATAGTAAATTCCAAAAAGTGCTCTGAATGCCGAGATGAACATACTGCTGCGAAGCCCTCTGAAAACCCAGAAGGAATCCGCCATTGAATCCACCATCTCTGAGCCAAGACCTCCTCAAAAATAGGAAACCCTAATTTAACCTTCCGACTAGCCTTCGGGTTTCCAGAAAAAAGGCCAACGGTCATATGCACGATCAGGTTTGAGAAGGGGACATTACAGAGTCACATCTTCACTTGTTGTAATGCATAATTCTCTGAGATAGAGAGATATGAGGTGAAAGCCCTTGTTCATCTCTGAGACTGAGATGAGGCGTCATGTTGAGAGACTCCATGACGACAGGTCCTAGGATCTAACTACAGAAGAGCCCCAGCACCCGCAGTATGGCTTAAAAGGGGGGTGTTGGATATAAGCCTCACTCGGTCTGATAATGGGCTAGCCACAAGGGGCCAATAGCTCAATTGATAGAGCACTCAAGCAACAGATGGAAGGTCCTAGTGAATGCTCTAAGCCAATTCAGAAAACAGTCTTTTGTAGCACAAAGCTCGATAGAAGCTGATTACAATGCAGCCTCTATGGGGGCAAGAGAAGCAGTTTGGCTTTGTAAATTGCTTGTGGGACTCCTTGATCTAAGCACATTGAGATCCCCTATCTTTATGTAAGAGATATGGTGGAAAGGAAAGTGATCCAGTTGGAGTATATTAGTTCAAATGTTTAAACAACGGACATACTCAACAACTTCTCTCTAGAGTTAAGGTTGAACTCTTCGGGAAGAAAACTTGGTATGTAATTTGATATTATGTTTGAAATTCAAATTTGTTTATAAGTTGTACTAATATATAAAGATGTTTAATGTGTAAACTCTTTTGTCATGTGTGTGACTCCATGACTTTATGGGCCTACTCCCCATGTGTACATTATCGAAAGGTGACGATCTTTCTGATAATGAACACTTGTATTTGACATTGTAAAGTGATGACTCTACAATGATAAACTATCATGATAGATATCATGTGACTTGATATCTGTGGACATGTCATGATAGTATCTCTTGGACACCTTGATGGATATCATGAGACTTGATATCTAAAGATCATTGTGATCCTTAAGAGATAATCATGGTGGATATTTATATCCGTGGATATGCTATAAATTATGGTAGACATCATGTGACTTGATGTCAGTGCACATACCATAATAATGAAGATGTGTTATGAAGAATGTCATATGACTTGACACTTTCAAAAGCATACCATATCTTTTGATATCACGAGTTAGGTGATATTACTTTTGGAAGTTATCCTCCCTAGTTAAAAAGGGAGAGTTGAATAATGGAGATGTGTTATGAAGAATGTCATATGACTTGACACTTTCAGAAGCATACCATATCTTTTGATATCACGAGTTAGGTGATATCACTTTTGGAAGTTATCCTCCCTAGTTAAAGAGGGAGAGTTGAATAATGGAGATGTGTTATGGAGAATGGCATGTGACTTGACACTTTCAGAAGCATACCATATCTTCTGATATCACGAGTTAGGTGATATCAATTTTGGAAGTTATCCTCCCTAGTTAAAGAGGAAGAGTTGTATGATGGAGATGTGTTATGGAGAATGTCATGTGATTTGACAATTGAGAAATCATACCATATCTTAGATATCACGTGTTAAGGTGGTATCTCTACTTATTTGATTTGAAATATCTTCCCTAGCTAAGAGGGAGTGTTAATGGATGATAGCTGCGGTCAAATATAAATAACAAATGCTGAAAGCATCTTCGTTATTTATATATGATCAAGATTATCCTCCTTATTTTCATATTTCTGGAAATCAAATTTATGAGCATAAATATATATAAATTTGTATTAAATAAAATGAAATGTTATTTCTGCATTTAATAAATTGGAACTTATGCACTCACCACATATAAGGTTATGTGTGTGTTAAATAACACTAACTGAATGGTAATCGGTTGTGTATGGAACCCACGCGCCCAAAGGGACACATCCCTTGAGCGGACGTATCTCCACATGTGGAGACATGTCCTCTCAAAAGACGCACCCCTTAGTGGCGGGTCTCCTAAACATATAAAAGGTAGTTCCATTCGTGATATGCAGACATAGAAATCAATTAATGTTCTGCAATCAGCACATTCGACATCAAAAGAAGAAATCTGAAAAACGTCTTTGACAAACATAATCAGACTTGCTTGAATATATTCGATCCTTAACAGCAATGAATTTTATATCTTTAGTGAACGTATGAAACCATTGAATGCTCCCGCAATGCTCCCACACCGATGGTGATCACGACCCGGTAATGTGAAATGTAAAACCAATACCAGAAGAGTTACGCACAGCACTCAAGGATGGTGAATATCAACGACACCAGCCATGACGGAAGCGGCAAGGAAGCACACACGCAAATGCTCGAAACCTTCAGATTATCTTTGAGCCTTAATAAACTGATCTGCCCAACTATACCACTTATAACAACATCACAGGATTCGTTCATATGTAAATGCTATAAATGGAACAAGGCCAGTGATATGTCGAACTTTCCTCAAACCGCTTTTGTGGATGAATGTTTCCCATAAACCATCATTTTCAATAATATAATCTGAAATATATCACTTCACATGTCCTTCGACTACAACTATAAAATCTGGAGACCGCAAATAAGCATGAATGTAGACTGAGACCCCAATCGCGTTATTACTCTGTATGTCGCCTTATGTCTGAAGCATCATTACTTCTGCCAGTGATCACCATTCAAAATTGTGATCAATCTACCACGCAATCAAAGACTTAAGCAAAATAGCCACGACGGGATTATATTGCTTAGCCAAATCTGATCAGATCTTTTCTAAACCCGCTTTGATACCATGTTAATTTTAGGATCAAAAATGCAGATAAGCAAAAAAATACAACACATAGAACAATAACACAGTATTTACCCTACGAAAACCCTCCTACTCGAGGGAGAAAAACCCAACAAGATATTCTCTTATAATCAAAAAAAATAAGTGCAAAACTAGCACTCAAAATCAGGCCCTAGAAAGGCCAAAACTTATACAATGGATCTACACTTGTATATAGTGTGATTTCTTGAATACACAAAATATTTGACTCTTCTCCTTGAATCGAAACTGCTGCTATTGAAAGTAGACCTGCTGCTGAAGGAATTCAAACTTGGGTTTTTCTCCCTCGAGTAGGAGGGTTTTCCTAGGATAAAATTTTGTGTTCATTGTTCTCTTTGTTGTATTTTCTACTTATTTGCATTTTTTATCTGAAAATTAACATAAGACACTAGATAAACACTGAAACAGATTAACACAAATATGGATAAGCAAGATTAAAATATTACATGTTTGGAAATGGTAAAATCATGAATCAGACATAATCTTACCAATTCTACACTGCATCTTTCCTAGTTGACATGCCAAACTGTCATAAGAATTATGTTATGCCCCTAACGCTATAGTGTGTATTGGGTTATAAGTAGTCACCTTATGGCTACCTTAACTCTTAATTAAGTCATATTGTAAATGTAAACAAATCTTATATCAAATTGAGATCCTAAGGGTTCTAGAGAAATTCTAAGTGTAAGAATTCTACTCAAAATTCTAAGTCAGGTTTCTATTTCCAGATTTTACTTATACTCGAATGTGCTCATTGGATAACATTTATTGATTTCTATGTTTGCATATCAACCAAGGAGTCGCACTAAATATGATTGGAGACCCGCCTCCAAGGGATGCGTCTCATGAGAGGACGTGTCCCTTAGAGCATGCGGGCTCTTGATGAAACTGATTAGCATTCGGTTAATGTCTAACACACATAAACCTTTACACTATGGCAGATAAAAGAATTTCGACTATATTAAATGCAAATTTCAATATCTTTCATTATTACGAATTTATATATATGCTCATAAATTCGATTTCCAGTAATATGTGTATTAAGGATAATCTTTAATCACATATAAATGATGAAGATGCTTTCAGCATTCGTTATTTATATTTGACCGAAGCTATCATCCATTAACACTCCCTCTTAGCTAGGGAAGATATTTCAAATCAAATAAGTGGAGATATCACCTTCACACGTGATATCGAAGATATGATATGTTTTCTCAATGTTGTCAAGTCACATGACATTCTTCATAACACATCTTCATTATGGTATGTGCACTGACATCAAGTCACATGATGTCTACCATAATTCATGGCATATCCACGGATATAAATATCCACCATGATTATCTCTTAAGGATCACAATGATCTTCAGATGATATCAAGTCCCATGATATCCATCAAGGTGTCCAAGAGATACTATCATGACATGTCCACAGATATCAAGTCACATGATATCTATCATGATAGTTTATCATTGTAGAGTCGTCACTTTACAATGTCAAATACAAGTGTTCATTATTAGAAAGATCGTCACCTTTCAATAATGTACACAGGGGGAGTAGGCCCATAAGGTCATGCAGTCACACACATGACAAAAGAGTTTACACATTAAACATTTTTATATATTAGTACAATTTATAAACAATTTGTATTTCAAACATAAATAACAAATTATATTTCAACCATACCAAGTTTCTTCTTAAAGTGCTCTACCTTGATTCGGGAGAGAGGCTTGGTGAGAATGTCTGCAGTTTGATCATTTGTACTAATATACTCCAACTGAATCACTTTCCTTTCCACCATATCTCTTACATAATGATAGGGGATCTCAATGTGCTTAGATCTATCATGAAAGACAGGATTTACAGAGAGTTTGATGCAACTTTGATTATCACAATGAATAATTGTAGGATTCAAGGGCTAACCAAAGAGTCCCACAAGCAATTTACGAAGCCAAACTGCTTCTCTTGCTCCCATTGAGGCTGCAATGTATTCAGCTTTCGTTGAGCTCTGTGCAACTGAAGATTGTTTTCTGCAAATCCAGGAGATCATAGCCGATCCTAAACTAAAGCAACATCCTGATGTGCTTTTCCGATCGGTTACACTTCCAACCCAATCTGAATCAGAGTACCCATGTAGATCTAGTTGATCATTCTTGTAAAGAAGACCATATCCAATAGTGCCTTGAAGATATCTCAAAATATATTTCACAGCCATTAAGTGAATTTCCTTTGGTTCACACATGAACTGGCTGAGAACATTCACTACATAGTAAATATCAAGTCTGGTGTTAACCAAATACATCAAGGATCCAATCATCTATCTATAAAGGGTTGGATCTGCACACTTGGATTCTGCTGCTGCTTCTTTCAATTTGTGAAGGTTGGTTTCCATAGGTGTAGACATTGGTCTACAGTCCAACATTCCAAATCTCTTCAGAATATCAATAGTGTACTTCCCTTGGTTTAGTATAATGCCCTCTGATTTCTGCCATACTTCTAAACCTAGGAAGTAGTGTAGAATGCCCAAGTCTTTCATGTCAAATTCAGAAATTAGATCCTGCTTCCCTTGAGCAATGAGGTGATCTTCTCCTGTTATCAGCAGGTCATCAACATATAAAATAATTATTAGCATATCACCTTTGATTACCTTGAAGTAGAGATTGGAGTCAGCATCAATCTTGGAAAATCCTAATCCCAAGAGATAGCTGTCAATTCTTTCATACCAGACCCTGGGAGCCTGTTTAAGTCCATAGAGGGCTTTCTTCAATCTGCATACATGTGAGTCAGGTTTATGTATCACAAAACCTTCAGGTTGTTCCAAATAGACTTCCTCTTCAATGGTTCCATTCAGGAGGGCAGTTTTCACATCCATTTGATGGATCTTCCAGCCTTTAGCTGTTGCAATGGCTAACACTGCTCTCACTAATGTGTAACGGGCAACAAGTGCAAATGTTTCTTCGTAATCAATGCCTTCCTTTTGAGAAAAACCTCTGCCACAAAACGTGCTTTATGTTTTTCTATACTGCCATCAGCAGCATGCTTGATTTTGAAGAGCCATTTGGAAGAGACAACAGATTTCACTTTTGGTCAAGGCACTATATCCCATACATCATTCTTTAGAATAGATTGATATTCCTCTGTCATTGCATCCTTCCATGCTTGATGTCGGAAAGCTTCTGTAACACTAACAGGTTCTAAGTTTATGATGTTGTTCATTAGAGCAACATAGCTAGAGAAACGTTTGGGTCTTTTACTCTCCCTGAACGTTCCTTTGGGTGTTGCATGATCCTCGGCTTCTTTGATCATTTTCCTGGCCCAAAGTGGTCTCTTTCTGTCATTGTCATTTGTATTCTTATTTGAAGTAGAAGGAAGTTCATGTGGCATTTCCTCAGGGTGCTCCCTCTGAATCTCAGGAGCGGGTTCCATTTCAGGTACTCTAGGAGAATAGGTTTATGTCTCACTAGAACTTCTTGCCCTCTTGAATGCAATGTCTTCTTCAAAGATGACATCTCTACTCAATTCAATTTGTTTCTGCCCGGGTATGAATATTTTGTAGGCTTTGGAGGTTTCACTATAACCCACAAATACTCCCTTCTTTCCAGAAGGTTCTAGTTTGAATCTCTTCTCTTTGGGCACATGAATATAGACAAGACAGCCAAAAATCCTAAGATGACTAATGTCAGGTTTTATGCCGGTAAAGGCTTCTTCAAGAGTTTTGTTATCAAGATGAGAATGAGGACATCTGTTCTGAATATAGACAGTAGTCCTAGAGGCTTCAGCCCAGAAAGAAGTTTCAATGTTTTGGTCCAGCAACATTGCCTTAGCAGCTTCTACAATGGTTCTATTTTTCCTTTCAGCAACCCCATTTTGTTGAGGGTTGTAGGCAACTGTGAACTCCCTCTTAATTCCAGCACTCATGCAGAATTCTTTAAAAATCTCAGAGGTGTATTATTTCTCATTGTCTGTCCTTAAGGTTTTTATTTTCTTTCCGGAGAAGTTTTTAGTGAGGGCTTTAAACTCTTTGAACCTTTTGAGGATTTCTATTGACTCTTTACATTTAAGGAAATAGATCCAGGTTTTCCTAGAGAAGTCATCTACAAATATGACATAGTATAGAAATTCTGCTTTAGAGGGTACAGACATGGGTCCACATAAGTCTGAATGAACCAGTTCTAACACATTTAGGGTTTTTCTCACACTTTTGGGAAAGGACCCCTTTGTATTCTTTCCTAAAGCACAACCTTTGCAAGTTCCTTCATGAGATGGTTTTAACTTAGGTAAGCCTATTACAAGTTTTTCTATAGAAGGTAGGGCACTGAAATGAAGGTGTCCTAATCTTCTATGCCAAATCTCATTTGAATCAAAGGTGTTAAGGGTAAGGGCTTGTTTAACTTCAGTGCATAGTTTGTAGAGGTACCCTTGTCTTACACCTATGGTTTGGGCTTTCTTGATTGTTGAGTTCTTAGGCCATGCTAAAACTTTCCCATCCATAAAGGTAACTCTATGTCCATTGTCTTCAAGGGCAAAGATGGATATTAGATTCCTCTTAATTCCAGGTACAAATAAGACTCCAGTAAGTTGAAGAGAGAGACCAGATTTTAGTTTGATGGAGCAAGTTCCAACCCCTTTTACAGGGTGTGCAGAATCATCCCCAATGGTTACTACTTCATCAGACCTTTCAGTCATAGTGTCCAGGTGTTCTCTGAATCCTGTGATGTGTCTAGAAGAACCAATATCAATTACCCAGTTGTGGGTGTTGTTAGATGTTTGGCTAGATAAGGCTGTATAGAACACAAAGTTCTCAGATTCATGATCTGAATTTCTCTTTCCTACTTTGGCAAAAGATGCTTGTTGCTTTGATTTGTCAGGGCACTTCATTGCATAGTGACCATATTGATCACATCTAAAGCATTGCACTTGAGAGATGTCTTTCTTCTTAGAAGATCCCTTTCCATTGGGATTTCTCTTTCTTTTAAAAGATCCTCTCTTGTAGGAGTTTTTCTTGTTCCTTTTATTAGACGATGTGTTGAGTACATGAATGTCTTCATCCATGTTCTTCTGTTTATTTTCCTTAATGGAGAGTCTTGTTTCCTCTTGAAGGCAGTCAGTTCTTAGCCTATCAAACTTGGGGAGTTTAGATCTCGCACTTATTCCTTGAACAAATGACTCCCATGAGTTGGGTAGGCCTCCTAGTGCAATTAGGGTTAACTCTTTGCTATCAATCTGATATCCAATTGTGGATAATTGATCCCTTAGTTCAGTGATCCTCATGAAGTATGCATTAATTGACTCTCCTTTGTTTATTTGAGCATTGTTGATTTGCCTCTTTAATGCAAGAGTCCTATTGGTGTTGTTGATCTCATAGGTACTCTCAAGAGATTTGAACATATGATATGCAGTTTCATGTTTTGCTAAGATAGGCACTATATGATCCCTAACTGCATCTACTAGGATTTTCATGGCTCTTTCATTGTTTTCAATCCATTGAGTTTTCTCAGGTTCAGCCTCTGGTTCCCTTTTATTTTCTCTCACAAGTGAGTCTAGTTTATTCTCTTTGAGGATCATCATGATACTAAATTTCCATGATGTAAAGTTGTCTGCTCCTGCAAGACGATCTTCAAATCTGATCACACTTAACATTATGAAGAATGTGATGTGAATTCGATTTTAGAAAACACGAATTTTCTGGAGCAATCTGATATTTAGATTTGATTTGGATTCACACAACGTGGCTCTGATACCATGTAAATGTAAACAAATCTTATATCAAATTGAGATCCTAAGGGTTCTAGAGAAATTCTAAGTGTAAGAATTCTACTCAAATTCTAAGTCAGGTTTCTATTTCCAGATTTTACTTTAAGGATAATCTTTGATCACATATAAATAACGAAGATGCTTTCAGCATTCGTTATTTATATCTAACCGAAGCTATCATCCATTAACACATATTATCATTATTAAATTCTTATTTAGTTATTTAAGTCAGCTTAGGGCTTATATGCTGTTATCTAAGTCGACCTGGGTGATATCCTAGGCATAAGTAGGGTATATATAGGAGGTAGTGAATCTCATTTGATCATCAAATTGTGCATTGTGTTCTCATTGAAGATATTTCGAGGTTTGCCCCCTCAAAGTGGCTTGTTATTCTTAGTTATTGTCAAATATTTTCAACATATTTCATATTATCTTCTTCTCTTGTGCAAGTTATTTCATTACAAATTCTCAGAAGGGATAACCAGCATTGCATAGCTGAACTTGAGAAACTACAGAACCATTTATGAGAGGTTAAAATAACAAAAAGTTTACAATATCTAAAAACTGCAGGCTAGAGTTTGGAAATCGTGTACTCCCCAACAAGAATTCCCCAGAATCTGAAGCACAGTTATGATTCCATTAAAGATTATTCTTTCAAGATTCTAAGTTCAAAATGGGCATCTAACGCAAATTCCTATTTTTCAATGGATGTTTAGCCTATTGTTTCTGGAAATATAGGGTGACTGATTCCTGCAAATGGAACTGCATTTAAGTTTTTTGTTGTAACAGCCTTAAAAATTATTATTGCATATAAAAATTCCAGGGTTGGATTAAAAAACTTATCACACAGATGGAGATCCACATTGATACATACAAAATGTAATCATTTTAAATCTATCTTCTATCAATCTGTTAGTGTAAATGACTAAATTTGAAAGAAATGATTTGCCAAGCTCATTCTATTGCCAGTTAGTAGTTGCTCTCAAACACACCATTGAACATTAAACAATTCATTTTCCAAATGTAAAACTAATTTCTTACAGAGGCATAGGCAATTTACATTTAACACTTCTAACACTATTATGAAATCATATTCAAATGGATTTATTGAGCATGCAATTCGACCATCAACACAGTCACACAGATCAAAAATCTCTTATATTTGGTTTAAAAGTCACCTGCAATGACCATGCTTTTACTGTTCTGTCACCACTCCCACTGTAAAGATATCCATCTTTAGAAATGGCTAAGGAATGAACTCCACTGTAACGCCAGTCTTTATGATCATACCATGTTATGACAGGTTCTTGTATAGGGACAGTACCAATGGCCCAAACAAAAATGCATCCTCCATAATCACCACTGAAGCATAAAGACTGTTCTGCATTGACGGTTAAAGCCAGTATTCTGTGCTCATGTCCTCTTAAAGTCTGCAAATGAGAATAAGACTGCAAAAAGAAAAGCATCAATATGCTAGAAAAATGTAAAGCGAAAGAAATTCAAATCCAACTTTTTAATATTTCAAGAAGGTGATGAACTTATGAACCTTAAATGAGAAAAGACAGATTAACAAACATGAAGGCAAGAAATGATGATCCATGTTTTACATAATTTCTTTCATTTTATTTTTAAGTATCAAATATCAACATTCACTGAAGACCAAAGTATCCAAACTACTAAACTAGGTACAGAAAAAAGAACATGGGAGTTCCTATTAATTTAACACCAAGTGAAATGCTTCTTCACAGTAATTTCCAACTCTATCTTTAAGTTACTCCCTGTTATCATTTGAATTTATCATCTCAATCCTTTGCAGAGTATGTGTGCAACTCGCCCAATGCATAGTGACAAGTTTAGTGACAGTATGTAGAAATATAACCAACAGGGTGATTTCCCTCTGCATTGAGAGGGGTAGCTCCCTCATATGATTGGCAGTTTGAATAATGTTGTATAAGTATACTTGTGCTTACTGATACATATTACGGTTGATTATTTTTCTTATTCTCTGCACAGTCATGACAGTTTACCAGTCTGGTGTTTTGTGTATCACTGCCTATAGTTCATGGTCTGCAGCTCTGGGACGGTTCACCTTCAAAACGATTTTAAACATCTTTGGCAGCATGCAATGGCAATTGCTTGTCCATCGATATGTTTTTACTAGAATAATTCCAAGATCAATTTCAGTTTATTAAGTATTTCATGGTGGTACTAGTTACTATAGAGATATTCATGGATATATTTTTAATAGACTAGTCCCAAGATTGATTTCAGTTTATATTACAGTATGGAGCTAGTTTTTTCTTAATACCATTTGTGTACTTAGATTTTTTGGCAGCTTCTGCAATATGTTCTTACTGTAGGATATGTGATTTCAACTGTTTGAGTTGGTAATTGAAGATCCCTTTACTTGTTTTATTAGACAATTCCAAGGGAGGTCTGTTTTGACACAAAGCAACATTTTAGGTTGTCATGTCCCTTCTTGAGGTTGAGGACTTCTATTATTTTTGGGGCCCAAATATTGCTTTATTTGGGTGAATTAGTATCACCTTTTGCAGCCATCTAAATGGGACTTTATGGCCAATGTATATGGTTAAGAAAATGTTATTTTTATTTTATTTATTTTGGACAGAAACATTAATTGATGGCCCAAAATTGTAAATGCCCATAAAGGCAGAGCACACTCCTTTTTGGATCATCCATAATTGTCATTTGAGAAAATTCAAATTTTCAAATTGGTGAAAGCAAGGACAAAATCCCTTGGCTGCAATTTTTGGAGGACAAAACCCCTCATATCCATTTGAGGTGATTCCACTTCAAGGATTGCATTTGTATTCAAGGATTTGGCTGGAACATTTAATATTTGCAAGAAAATCTGAATTTGATCTAAATATTGATTTTTTATTGGTTTCCCAATAGCACCACATTCAAGGGTTTACACATTTGTTGTGATTTTCATGAACTATTGCAAGGCTGTTATTGTCATTTACGGAGTAATCTTTCATTTTAGGGACCGCCAAAGGCATAATTCAGTTGCTGGCCTTAAGGGCTATTAGTAGACCTATTGCTGGCCATATTGGAGCTAATCACCAAGTTTTGAAGGGCCTTGACAGGTCGCTGCACTCCATCAGGTCTGATTGCTGGGATTTGGAAGGGTTTGATACAGGTTAATGCTGCATTAATCAGTTCTAGACAGTCCTACCTTGCTTCACCAACTTCTAACATGGGCATTTCTAGCTTCATAACCCATACAGTCAGCTATATTGTGTATTGCTGTTGAACATTTACTGGTGTTCATGTTATTGATTCTGCTATAGTAGATCAAAAATCTTTAGTCTGGTATCATTCATTTACTTCAAGAATCTTCTATAGGTCGGATCTGAAAATTGTAGGGTTTGTTAACATTGTTTTCCCTTGAAACTAATTGCTCCTGATGTCTAGTTTACTCGCTCAAAATTATTGCTCAATCTGAAAACTATCATTGCTGGTCATAACAGTGAAGGGATGGTTAAAAGCAAAAAATTAAAAATTTCCTTTATCTGTTGCTACACAAATTCTGTTAATATAATTAGTTCTGAAATTAATCATTTTTAATCTAGGGTTTATTTGTAGGCTGCTCATAACTATTCAGTGTTTACTTTCACCATCTATTTTCCTGTTTTCTATCAATTCAGAAAACTCCAAAAAGATTACAAAAAATTTTAAATACAAAAATATTAGTATAGCTTTCTTAGCATCCCTGATTGAGGATATTACATAGGTGTAGGAATTCAATGCCTCAGAAACTTTCAAAGCATTTTCAAGCCATTTCCTAAATTGGAAACTTGCCATAAGTATTTGACACAGCGATTTCCAGGTGTTTTGTGATGATAGCCATTTCCAACTATTTTGGGTTGAACCTACTATTCTTCTATTGATTTGAACTCCTCCCTTCTTTTCTTCCACAATTCTGGCTAGATTAAATTTGCTTAATATTGTTCCGAAGCTAGGATAAAGCTTGAGCCTTCAGAAGTTATTTTCTCTCAAAGATCCTCCATCTTCTGAAATATGTCTACAAATTAAGCTGAGTTTTCCCAGAAGCTTATAAATTGAATAAATCCATTTGGAATTACTTTCAGTCCACCAATTTCTGATTTTCTATTGATTTCATGGAATTTCAGAATGATTTCAAGGTGCGGAGATTGCACAAATCTCCAACTGTATAGCCCAGAGATCTAACAATGTCTGGCTTTGGACAGAGACTACCAATTTCCATTCGCTGTTGATCCAAGGCTCTGAGACATGAAAATGTTTATTTTTTCTGCTATTTATCAACCTCTCTTCCTTCTATTACACCAAGTATGTAGATTGACTGAAAAGAAGGTCCTCTAGCAGTGTATAGATGATTTACTAATCTCCCATTGACTTGAACTACCTTATTTTATCCCACAGATCTCACTAGAAGAAAAAAAAACCAATATAAAGAATTTATGTTTACACTGCTGGCCTGTAGTCATTGTGTTAGCTCTTGAAGGAAATTTTGCTTTATTAACCCAGCCAGAATGGTGTACATAGAAACGATTACCATCTCAACCCCTACTACATATGAGAAGGGAGTGCCTTCTATACCCCAGGAATGTTGGTGTACTGATATTCCCTTGAACCTATCTGTTTTCCACAATGTGAGTACGACAGTTACAAACAACATTTTTTTAAGAACAAATTTATGTTTCTCCAGAAGTGCATTGGCTTTTGATTTTTGACCTAGCCATATTGGCTGTTGTTTGATGTAGGTGAACCAAATTTTCCTTGATGGAAATCATGTTTATTCTCTTATCAAAACCCCCTTATGTTCCAATCTATGATTTAAAAGAATTAGCCTTTGATAGGGAACCAATTAAACTGCTAATGAGGGAATTCTGCAATTAAAGAAATGTTTACAAGATGAACAAGGACCAGATAGTGAACTTCAAAGGCAATTAAAAAATTATGAAATATTTCCTTACTCAGGTTTCAGTTTAAAAATTGGGAATGAAACTCTTGAGAGGAAACTAAAGGTCAAACATCAACCGTCCCACCATTGCACTTCAAATATCGGTGGGGTCAAAGAAAAGTGTTCCATGTAGGTAGAATAAAGAGGCATAATCTAGTAGGATTATACAGTTTCAGATTGAGAACACATTGGTCAACAAAATCCCCTGTTCGAAGTTTAGATTTGATGTCCCATTTTATTCTTTAATATCAAGCACAATGTCATGCCCCCACCCACATGAGAAAAAGAGATCACAGCACTTATAAGGTCTAAGAGATCACAGCATCTTAATAGTCTACGAAAAAAGGCACTGACTTAATCAAGGATTAATTCTTATAAGAGCAGAGATCTTTTGGGAGTTAAAATAATATTTAATCAAATTAAATTAAGGGGTTTAGGCCAGCGGTCAAGGAAATGGGTGTGACTCTTTGCACAAAAAGGTTTGAAGAAGAGGTGTGACTCCTCCTAGAAATATGTAATAATAGATTCATATGATAGTCCATTTTGAATTTAGAGAAATGGATTGCAAATAGGGAGGCCGATCAACCTTCCCAGTTCATAAGAGGTGAAGGAAGACTGGCCTTCACGCTCTTACCAAGTACGCCACCCCGAGTTGGAATGGAAGACTGGCCTTCCATGCTCGTGGGCCAAGGGCTGGAATGGAAGACCGGCCTTCCATGCCCTTGGGCTTGATCAAGGAGGATGACCAGCCTCCAAGGTGAACTAAGGGATGGAAGGGCAACCTACCTTCCATGCTCTCACAATACAAGGGCAACCAACCTTGAGATTGCGGTTTGCAAACATTTCAACGAATTCCTAATGAGACTATTATAGGAATCTACTTTGGAATGGCTAATTAGATTTCAATATGAATAATGTTTATGTGATATCATTATGACTACTAATGTTTAGTAAAAATAGATGTTATCATGGCTTATGATTTAACGACAATTTCCTGTGACTAATATTGTGTGCAAGACCTAAACCAGGATTTATTTTATAAAGGGTATTTCAATTGGTAAATTTATACTCTTAAATGTATTACATTTCTTATTTTAATTGGAATTGTGGTTTTAGGGCAAAAACTAGGAATATCCCCAAAGGGGATATTACATTAGAGAACATAGAGTATGCAAGCCCAGTCAAGTGAAGCTTTATGAAGTTCATACTTATTCTTCATATTTTATGAAGTTTCAGATTGAGAACACAGTGGTCAATAGTATCCCTTATTCAAAGTTTAGAGAACATAGAGTATACAGGCCCAGTCAAGTGAAGATCAGCTTGTATTCAGAAACCAAACCTTAGTTAATTAATATAAGTGATGAAAGGGATTCAATGAATCAATACTGACACTTTCTAACCCCTTGGCAAGCAATTGTACAAAAAATTATGCTTAGTTATCCAGCACAAAATAAAGAGTTGTTTGAGAGATGGGCTTGGATTTTAGTGGGCCATTCAAGAGAATCATACATGATTTTATGTTGACATCTAGTTACTAAGTTTCCCCAAAGCAATCTAACATCTAATCCTCACCCTCACTGGCTCATCATAATCAAATAATAATAATTGATCGATTCACGGTTATTATCTTAATTCTACACATAATAATAATCTCATTATACATTTTTGATGTCTTGCTATTTCTATCTCTTGTTAAGTAGAATAGATGTAGAGTAACTAGTTTATGTTGTTCAGATCTGTACAAGGTCTACCTACAGAAACTTTACAGGCTATTATTTTGAGACAACCAATGAGTTCTCATGTGCTTTCTTATTTAAGAACTGGAAACCCAACCAGATAAAAAAATTAATCCTGTGAGACTGTTGTTCTTAGTGTTTCAGTTTGCAACTCAATTTCTTCTATCTAATGTGATTCCTTGTCTGCTAAATGAGTAAGCCAATTCCCAATTCCGTGAGAATGATATGGTGAAAATATCAATATGATATCTTTGAAAACATGTCCCTTTTTTTCAATTGGGAGAGTTGCCATTGAGTTAAAGCTCAAGTTAGATACATTGCTAAAATTCCAAAATTGAAGGAGTTCAATAAATAATAGGTCAACCAAAAGAATATCACAATAACCAAATTTTTATCAAGCAAACAAAATCAACAAAGGTAGTTTAATTCCATTACATATAACTTTGGCAACAATATCAAAATGTTGGTATAGTGTTGACTCTCCATAAATGTAAATCTTGGTAATGGAGATCATCCATATGTAGATGATAGAATTCAAAAGGTAACCATACCATAAAAGGCATGTTGAAGAATGCTTGTGACACCAAACCCTACAACTGTGTTAAAATCCCGCTAGCATAGATTTTCTTGCAATATTTCACTTTTATTATTACCAGTATAAACCCATGTAAAGAAAGGCATCCCTAAGATCCACTTTGCCCTATAAAAGTTAGCCACTAAAAGTTTAGAGGGTAAGCAAAATGTTAAAAGAATGCATAATAACTTCAAGCAATCCGAAGATACTCCAGAAAAAGCCCAAAGCTTCTCTGAAAGGTAATTAAATTAACATTTTTCTTTTAAATAAACTTTGTTCATGCAATGATACTTCACCACCAAATTGAAATCGAAACTTGGTGTTTTGATGCATTCATGAGGCACAAGTATCATATTAAGTTGAATCAATAAATGTACAAGTTTGGATAGATTGAAGGCAATGCCCATATCAATTACTTGTTTATTCATGTCTATTGTTCTTTTAGGATAGCTATTAACTTTACATATCTTTCTATGTATTAAAAAGTGCATGCTCATCCTAAGTCATTGCTGGTACATGCACATAGACTAGACTAGGATTCATTTCCCATACAACATTTGTAATAATAATCTTAATATTTGGATATTTTAACACAACAAGATCACTAGTGTGGACACAAATGCTTTTAAATGTAGTTGAATTCTTATTCATATTACAATCTGTTAGATTTTGGAAAGCTTTGTTTCTTGCAACTAATTCTATAAATACTCAATATAAGCATTTGACTTTGTTCACAAACTTGCTGAATCACTGGCTTCTAATGTGCATTCTCAGAAGAACAGCATCCATAAAGGGAAAAATTTACTGTTGTTTTCATTCAGCACAGCCCAAAATAATTTTTAGTTTTTACCTTTTTAAAATGAGGGGGGGCAGTGCCCTAAGTCATAGGTTCATGGCTCATTCCACATAATTTTATTGCTATTAACTGAGCCCGAATCCCTTTTAAAAATGCTAGCATCGAGGCGACTGAAGCAATAATTAGAATTTAACAATTGCAATTAATGTATTCTCAAGATTTGTAACCAAATTTTTCAAATACAAATTCAAATCTTGGCAATGCACCTATGCTTGAGAAAATTAAAATCTGCACTGTAAAAATAGGGAAAATTGAAAAGAATAAGTGCTGATGGACAGATATGGGGAAAAGACGTCTGGAAAAAAATTTAATGTTAACACAACTGTTTTTTAATGGACATCAGAGGCAATTTGCCATTCAGAGAGCAGTCAAGGGATGTCTTGACATTCATAGGCCATACCAAGGACATAAAGATGTTCCCAAATATTCCCCCAAACAGGAATGTTCCCCAACTTTATAGGGGCATCCCAAGGATGGAAACATGGGCACCAAAGGCAGCAGGAGGAGATTTCATCCCTGTCCTTCTGGACCTGGGTCATCCCTGTTCCAAAGAAGACACAAAAAACCCCAGGGACGCATCCCAGGGCTACACTAATCCACAAGGATGTCTCTCTGAATGTTTGGATGGCATCCCCAACATTCTGGATGTCACCCTTTTAAGACCGGACAGTCTGCTCCATTTAGTGCATAAAATTTTGAAATGTAACTTTTAAAGGAAAAAAATGCTAAACCCTAAAAAGCTAAAAGGGGGAGAACTATAATAGAAAATTTAACACATTTTAATGGCCATCCCCCCACCATCCCCAAAAGTCAAAAAAAAATTTAGGACTAGACAGCCTGCTCCATTTGGTGCATAAAAATTTAAAAAGTAATTTTTAAAGGAAAAGAAAAGATAAACCCTAAAATGCTAAAAGGGGAAGAATGTAATTGCAAATTCAACACATTTTATTTACTTTTTAAAGTTTCAACTACTTTTAGTTTGTTTAAGTAATTTTGATAGCCATCCCCCCACCATCCCCAAAACCACATCCCCCTATCCCAAAATCTCAAAGAAACATTGTTGAACAACGAACATAATTTTTTACTACAAGAAAATATATTACTTGGTACACTTCGATTAAATATATCCATCAAATATTTTGTAACAACCAATGGTTAGTTTTATCTTTCTGAATTAGTGGGTCCCAAGTGGATTTTTTGTTTTGGTTCAGTTGTTTTTCACTTTGCTCTTGCTCCTAAGGACAAGTTTCAAGTACATAACATCACAAAATATTACCCTATCTAGATTGTCTTGAAAAAAATTGTCATAGGCTCATAAACATATTGGTCAATGGAAATTGTAATATCTAAGAACCATGGCTGAATAACTTCTATATCACAGAGAAGAGAACAGAGATAACCTTACATGCAAGGACCATATGCAAAGAGTCTTGTCATAAGAGGCACTAAACAAAAAATCCCCTGCAATCCCAATGCAAAATCTTGCAATTAGAGAACTATTGAAACATGGAACAATTTTACGCTATCATCACAATAAACTTGTAAAGGAAAAACAATTACTTTAATCAATACAGTAATTGAGATGAGTGTGTGTAGGCTTAGAAATATTAAATGATGGGTAACATTTTTTAAGAGGGCTCAAAATGAGCTAATGGGAATATTTCATTGTTTCAAGTTGCAGTGGCTCAAAATTTATTTGAAAAAAAGAGCAAGAGATGTTTTTCTAAGTGTTAACCATCAATTTTAAACATTTTTGGGGACATCTCAAAGTAATGGCAAGGGAACTTCTAAAATAAAGGTATTAGCATGATGTGAAGTACTAGATTACCAAGAAAATGAAGTCAAGATGCTTAAGTCTCTAAGATCGTAATTTCAACCTAAGGATACTGAAAATTTAATTAAATAAAAATCTACTTAATTTTAGAAGTAATATTAATACAGGAGAAAAGCAACATAATGGAACCAAGTTTATAGGAATTCACACAAGTACATCCTCCATTAATTATTATATTTTGAGGAAATAACTGCTTACACTTAATGGGAAAAGGGTGGAACGGTCCAAGAAGAAAGGATATATCTTGGCAAGCTTAAAAAGTGTCAAAAGAGATTCAACCTTTTGATCCCAAATGAAGGGGATGCACAGTAGTATATTCACATGTAAAATTCATGCATAGCTGTTGAAGGGATTAGTGAATCATTTTCATTTGTCCTTATAAAGTTATGAACTGAGTGACAAGGGAACTCTGTTATTCATATTGTGTTTATAGAGGTAAGGATGAAAGACAGGCTATAAATAAACACCTATGTTCTATGGTGCTTCAGAACGGGGATGATAGGAAATGCTGGGACACATTTCAGGGACAGCAGAGAACTACAGACCTTTATGGGAGGACAGCAGGGGAAGACAATTAAAAAGATAGGGAAAATTTTGAAATATAGGAAATTTCAATTACTCATATGATAAGGCATTCATCATATTCATTATATAACCATATTACATAACATTAGAACTGAATTGATAATTCACGTGAGAGTCAACATACAAATTAACAATATTTCGTTGTTTTCAATTGAGTTTCGATTAATGTGCATATAAAACAAAAGGCCAAAAGGCTACAACTAAAAAATGACAATATTTAGAAAATCTGAAAAACAATATAGCAAATAGATCTACTGCTGCTATGCCTCATTGTATAACCATATTCATATCAAAACTGAGTAAGGTTTCTTATAGATGGGTGTTACTCCAAAACCAGTGAACTTGTGGAGGGTGAATTGCTGGCTTGGGAAATATTGGACTAGAATTTGCAACATCAAAAAATTTGCTTTGTTCCTCTTAGGAAAAAATGCATTGTTTTGAGTCATGGGCTATTCTCTGTAAAGTGAAAATTGCAAGGGATCATTTCAATGTGGGCACTGTTTAAAATCTGGAACTTGTCATGAGGAAAAAAACTCAATACACTAAATGATCCATAACAACGACCAGAGAAATTCCCTACATAAGAGAGAAAATAAAATTATATGTGCTAAATATACAAAAGCGACTTTCTGTCCGCATCTCCTAGATATATCCATGATCATACCAAAACTGAAAACAGCAATATACTACCAAAATACAAATACACTCTAGGAGATAACACCAATTTAAACACATGAAATTTATAATAAAATATTAAAATGATATTTATATAATCTATACTATGTATGTGATTGAGTTGTGTTTTGGAGTGCAGCAAATTCTGGTAGTTATCAGGGTGGTGGGGACCCATTTTGTTGCTTGGATAACATACTTAAAATTGTAGTTCACAAACTCAGACTCGGATAGTACTCGGCAAGCCAAAAAAATTGATTTGAAGAGTACTCAGGAAAAACTCGACAAAACTCAGCACCTTAAAAATTAAAAAACACTTAGATTTTTTTAAGAAAATATAAATTTTATGCAAAATATAGATACAAAAAGTATCAAACGAATTTGTTGGGGGGTCTAGGGGCAGTGCCCCTCATGGGGGTCTGGGGGCAGCACCCCCAGTGGGGTCAAGGGGTGGAGCCCCTGCCACCAAGCCCAAATGAAGACCTTCAAGACCACACAAACCTTCATGGCACACACAATTTTCATAATTTTTTAAAAGGCAAAAACCAAGGCTTATAAAACATAGTTTTTACAGTGTCTACTGACATTTTTTTCCTCAATTTTGAAATGTTGCTAAGTTAAAGGGAAAAGCTTGCTGATTTTTTGGTGAGTCTCGGTGAGTACTTGCCAAAAACTCGGCGAGTTTTTCAAAAAACTTGGAAAAATAACTAAACATTGAGAAAACTCGCAGGTGGAAAAAAATGGCGAGTATTTGGTGACTCAACAAGTATGTAAACTATGATTAAAATGCAGAGGCTGACCATGATGAGCAACTTTTAAGGTGGTGTTGGGAACCCCTTTTGTTGCTTATAATTTATTTAAAATACAGAGAATGTTCTTTTCAATGCCCCTGTAATTTGCAGACAATCATTTCTAGGAAGCTGACTGCTGTTTCCAGGAAATACCCAGACACACAAGAGCACTCAGGGATGGCCCAGAGGCATTTCTGACACATCCCTGAAATGTGATTGATATAGAGATGGCCAGATATACCTGGGGATGCATCCCTGTGTATCCCTGATAAACACTAAAATAAGGATAAATAAAATTCAGAATTTGAAAATAATTGAAGCTTGTATGATTTTGGGTCAAATTGTAATGTCCCTTTTTTTCTGAAATTAAGCAAGTTGAAACCTAAAATACCCATCATACATTTTCCATGGGTTTTGGGAATCGTGCATTAATGAAATGGGATTAAAATTATAACAAAGAGGGCCTCAAGTAAAGTTAAAATATAAAATAAGGTCTCTTATAGTTAAAGTTTATTTTAAATTATAAAATAAGAACTAGCTTACTTGCATTATTTCTATCTTTGGATGAAATAGGAATTAGTCACATTTCCTTTCATCATTAGGATATATACATAGAAAATTCAAGGAGCGTCATCATATTAGTAAGCAATAAGAATCTAGAAATGTAGCATACGTAAAGTGAATCATTCCTCTAATCATGCCACACCAACTCCTAATAATATTCTACATTCAAATTTCCACATTGTCCAAGAAAGCAACGTCAAGAAGTAAAACAAATCAAATTCTAGAAACTATGTGCACACAAAATTGATTTATGTTATTATATAGAGTTGTTAGGACACGTCAACTCACTCACCAAGGAAGATGGTTCACAAAGGCTAAGCTATAGAAGCTATGTTTTCACACTTGCTTTCTAAATATAATTATATTGGGAATATTGTTTTTCAAGGTGGGCTAGCTAATCTAGATAAATTCTCCATATACAACTCCAGTGATAATGTGAAGCCTATTCTCATGGCTTGAGTTAACGTTGAATCATGTTTCACGATACTTGCAAACACTCTCTTGAGGTCCGCAATATCTCCAAAATCATCAATCTATCTCCATTAAATGATGCACATGCATTTCTAGTAGCACAAGACCACTTAAATGTAATGTCCCCTTTTGGGATTGCCCCAAATCTTGCCCTAAAATCACAAGCTTAATGTAGTTAGGGTTATAACTTACCAATTAAATGATTTAAGAAAGACAAATCTTCGTTTAGGTCCTGCAATCATGTTAGCTAATATTGAAATATAATTCATATGAACAAACATATATAATAAGTGCCTTATCTATTTAAACCATGTAAAAGCATAACTATTTCAAATCTATTTAAACTACACAATATCCATAATGCATAATGGAGTTTAATCACATTAGGAATTGGATGAGAGACATGATATGTCCACCTAAAGCTATCTCGGCTAAGCCCAAGAGCGGATATACCATCCCTCTTGGCCCCAAGTGGCAGACCTCGACCATCCATATGGGTTGGTCTACTTAGTGGGTAAACTTGTATCTGCATTCCCTATCCATGTTGCCTTATCCATCCTTCTTATGATTGAAACTCCTTGAATCCTTCCCAATAACCCATCCATGTAGAGATTGGGGAAAAGCTACAATATGAGGCCCATAGATTCCTCTTTCAAAGCCCAAGGGCGGCCACTCACCCCCTTGGCCCCAAGTGGCAGACCCCCAGCCATCCACATGGAGTAGCATACTTAGAAAGTAATATAGTATTTGCTCGCCCTACTTGTACTTCCCCTACTTCTCCCATGGTTGCTTGGCGGGAAATACAAACACAAAATATATCCAGCTTCATAAAGATTAATACACATCATCATTCATAATAATCACAATAATGCATACCACAATACTAGCTAAAATATAAGATTGCTATGTTCTAAGATGCAAACATATATTAACTGTTTGATTCTGCCCTTGTCTGCTGAGTGCAGATAATTATGTTTGATCTAGTCCAATTATCTTGTTATTTGACCTGTTCTTAATTAATATTCAGAAGATATTGCTTAGTGTAAATCAAATGAATAAGAATCTATTATCCATATTCATATTACTTATAAAGCTCAATAATTGCTGCAAGCATCATTATTGCATAATCGTATATAATATATATACATATATATATGTATACATAGACATATATACATCATATATATATATACATAAACATATATACATGTATATATATATGTATATATAGACATGTATATACATACATATCGATATATATAGATGTATACATGTATAACATATATATGTATACATGTATATATAGAGATATGTATATATATATATAGATATGTATGTATATATGTATATGTATATACATGTATATATATATATATAGATATGTATATATATATAGAGATATGTATATACATGTCTATGTACATATATATATATGTATATATGTATACATATACATATATTATATATATATATATGTATACATATATATATACATATACATATGTACATACACATATACATATGTGTGTAATTATATTGAACTTTCTCCTCTTATTGTTGATTTATCATTTGCCTTCATATATCTCTTATTGGATCATCTCCTTATTCACCTGTATTTCTTCTTGATATCTACTTAGGTTCCAAAGGATATTCCATCTTCTGATTATAACGTGTTAATGTATCTCCTCTTCTTTTCTGTTATAAGTAGATTGATATTATACACTCTGTTTGTATCAATAGCTGCTACTTTTCTGCATACAGATTTCTATTTCTAAATGCTTTGATCTGCTCCAATACTCAGAGAATGTTCCTTCCTTGCTGCCTTTCTAACTGCAGATCCTTATTTATTTTCTGATTCCCCCTTTCATTCACATTATCTTCCACAATTTATAGCATCTCAAAAGAGATGATTTGGTAGAAACACAACTCTTGGCAATGACCAAACATTCCTCTTTGTTGATCGCCTTTCTTCCTTCCTAGATCGCACCTCTTAGTAACTAACATTTGTCTTTTGTGTAAGGTGCATTCTTTTCATTTAATTTATATCTCAATGAAGTTGCACCACTTAACATAATGCAGATTGTATAGCTTGCAGCCCCAAATATCTATTGAGGTCACTTCACTTGTAATCGCTTAGTTCTCCATCCTTTTAAAATCGTATTAATTCCTCCTTGAAATCGAACTTACAAAGCATATTAATAATGATGTTTTTACATGCAGCTTAGTGAAGAGTCGGCCACAAATAATATAATTAATTTAATTTAATTTCCATTTCAACATGGCACCAGAATAATGAGGGTCGGCCAGCAATTAGGAAATAAGGTGATTGGTTTGTTGTAATTTCATTTATCGGCAGGGACATGATATTAAACAAATCCCATTCGAAACCAAACACACATTGAACCTTACACAATCTCCATCATCAACTTTGTCAAGGTTCTAGAAACCTACAAACCAAACCACAAAAGTCTAATCACAACATATTGTTGCCTTCATCCTTGAAGGGGAGAAGCCCCCCATATGACTTATGAAGTCAAGAGAAAGCACCATCATGGGGTACGAAGCAACGCCTTGCAAGCTATATTCAAATGATATATCTAGCACCATTCAGCCCAACACTCAGAAAGTGAAGAGTTGAATTGAAGCACAACCATTTTAAATTCCACAATGGTTCTTTAGCCTTGCAGATTTGTAACATTATATATACATCTATACTATCAAATTTCATACCATAGATATAGCTAGTGGAAGATAGAGAATCATACATCCCCCTTGTAACTATGCTATGTACAAAAGAAATAGATCGATAGCCTTTTTGTTCCAGTTCTTATATTTTTACAATGCTGGTCATGGTGCTCTAATACCACACTAATGGCAAAACCCTACTTGCAATGCTTGGGGACCTACATGAAACAATGTAGAAGCCAAAAAGGTATTCCCTTTTTTCTACAAATTAACCTACAATGATTGACAATCTATGTCGTGTGAACTACCACCCACCAATAGCAACTACACCCATGTAAGTACTCACACACAATGATGGAGACTCAACCCTTCATGCACCCAACACGACAAAAGACACCATTTGAACAAAAAACAAAACAAAACCTTTTATTGCATAAATCTTCTTTTATATGTAGGGATTTGTGCTTCCCTTGTACACTCTCACATACATAAGCCCTCAACTCCTCAGCTAGGCTCCCACTCTAGGCCTCTCTTGACCTTGTTGCTCACATACATCTTCTTCATCTTTCCACTCACTTGCAACCTCTCCTTTTCTTCGGTTGGCCTCACATGTGACTTCTCCCCTTGCTAACCTACTCACTACCATCCCTCCTTGTTGGCACGCACTTGGCATTTTCTTTGCCTTACTCTCTACTTGACCCTATAGTCTACAACTTCTCTTTACCTACCACCAAAACCCACAATTTCCTCTTTTGTTCAAACTCTCTCCCCAAATTGTTCACACACTAAACACTCTTGGCTCCCTCAAAATTCCAAATGACTGTTCACACACTTGCCTATGCTCCACCTCTCTTTCTCTGCCTGCACTTCTTTCTCTCACATTGTCTCCTCTCAAACTCGCCTCTCCTCTTGGCATCTAGACTATTGTTGACAACCCATGGCTCACCATCCTCCTCTCAACTATTTTCTTCCCCTAAACTCTCATGTGCTTTCTCTTCATCAATTGGACTTTGTATTGTAGATCTCTGCTACAATCTCATTACCATCTCTCAACAATTTAAATTCCTCCTTGAAAGCTTTCTTAAATCCCTCCCCAACAGTTTTGGAGGTTGGGTCCACTTCTGTGTACCAATCAATGGCTATTCCTCTTAAGGTTCCTAGAAAGGATCATAGCCAATAAATTCTATCTTCTTGGCCATTTGTTGTACAAATTGTTTCATAGGTCCTACAATGTTGTGCAGGGTCCTCCAACCCATTGCCTATATCTCTAGGGAATTTTTTCCTTTCAATGCTCGGACGTGACAGGGGAGTCGCCATCTTTTTCTAATGCAACATCAATGCCTAGAACCGACTTATCGAGGGGTTTTTATTTACACACTCTGGTGCTCCACTCATACTCTCAACTACATGATAATCCTCAATTCCTCCTGCCTAAGTGTTCCATACAGTGTTGCCTTAAATTTTGTATATTTTTGGTCCATGAGTTTTAGGTTCGTATCCTTCCACTACCTTTTCTTTAATCAAAACTTGTTCACTGTTGTCCCTAATTTTTGACTTGTTAAAAATTGGGATAACCAATGGAAATTTTGATTAAATTTGAAGGTTTTCTTCTGTATGGCACGTACTTCGAGGTGCAAAGATTAGTAAATCTCAATTCTTAAGTCTATAGTCCTTTGGGTTACCACTTTTTACACATTCTCGCCTGTTTTCGTGAAATTCTGAGTCATTTTTAGTGTGTTTTTTATCCAATTCGGGTTTTTTTGACATCACTGCAAGTAGGAGTTTTTGAACTTAATTGCAAGTTACTTTAAAAATGTCTTTAATAGGAACTTTTTGAGATACTTGCAATTATAGGAACTTTTTAAGTTCATTACAAGTCATTTTTCATTAAATACTTGTAATTGCTTATAAAAGTTCCGATTTCCTTTAAGTCACTTGCAAAAGCATGAAAAAGGTCCGATTTTATCTAAAATTGCTTGCAATAGCATTTAAAAATCCCGATTTGCTTATGAAGTGTTTTTAAATATCTGATTTTATCTTAAGTGACTTGCATTTGTCTTTGAAAGACCCGATTTACTTGCAAAGCATTTCAAAAGCCCCGATTTCATGTTGAGTAACTTGCTAAAGGCGTGTAAAAGTCCGACACCATTCTTCATTGAAGCAATTCGAATCCTATTTCGCCTCTCTTCCCTTGGGGATCTCATAAATTCGTTTGCTTGAAGATCAGGTTTTCAACTGCAAATAATAGAGTCTTTTTCATTTTCTGAGTTTGCAATCACGCCTAGGGTTTCTTCTTCTTGTTTGTCTGCAATTTTTGTTTCAGGTATGTTTCTTCTTCTTTTCTTTGTCCTTCTTTATTTTATGTCCTTGCAAATCGTTTCTATATGTGCGTTTTGTTCACCAAATGGCTTTGCTAAAAACGTTTTGACCAAAACGCGTTTCTCCTTTCAACGCCTTCATACTTTTTATTTACCAACGCCATTGTCTTTCCATATGCATTTACGCGCCCTTTCACAAAAAACGTTTCTTCTTCATTTTCGCCATTCCATTCAAGAACATATCTTATGCATAAATACGCATTTGTCATTTCATATTCATTCGCCATTACCATTTTTCTTCATCATCATCATCATTTTTTACAAAAATGATGCCCTTGGCTGAAAATCGGGTTTTCATAATCTAATTACAAGTAGGAGATTTTGACCAAGGTTACAAGTTAAAATGATAAACTTGTAATGACCTCTTATTTTTCCTACCTTGCACTTTTACTTGCAATGGCTTCCAAAAATCCCGATTACATTATACCTTACTTGCTGTCAGCCTTCCAAAACCCGAAATTCACTTGTGAGCCCATTTTTGCATCAAATTATCCCTTCCCTTGTCAGTCTTGTTTACACACATGATCTATCAAACCAATAAATCAAGGCATGGGCATTGTTTTATAACAATTTCATCTTGAATAAGGTGTTATGGGTTCTTCATCAGTGAACAAAAGAAGAAGAGATACAACAGTAATTCATGGAGCAGCTCGAAGGTCAATAATCCTCATGAAACCATCTAGGGACAAAGTGAATCAAGCATGGAAAAAGGACGCAACGAAGAGAAGAACTTCCTAAAGAAATGGTACTACTCCAAGCCTGTGATAAGGTTGAAGTTCGCCAAGGACACAAAGATCATTAAGAATGCAAATTCTCGTTCCAAGTTCGAGATCTCTTCACCAATCCTGAATACTTCAAGTTCTAAAATCCTGAAGCAGCATGAAGATCATCGCAGATCAAGGATGATGTAGTTCAAGTCGTGTCTTCGAACACTTAGAATAATTTCAATTATGCATTTTGTTTTCGACAAACTACATGTAAAAACAAATTTTATAATCGCAAGTGTTTCTTTCACTTGCAGTTTTGTAAATTGTCATTACATGTAATCAAGTTACAAGTCAAATTACAATAGGACTTGTAATTTGGAATAAGTCAATTACAGTTATTGGTGGTTGAGAGAATTTCTCAAGTTTGTTGGGATCCTCCCACCTTTTTCTCAAGGCCTCTCTCCTATAAATACTTGAGGGGGTCTATTGTAATAGGATATCTTTTTGGCAAGCAAGAAAACTCTGCAGAATTTTGTACTCATAAAGACTTTGAGCTTTATAATTACAAGTTGTTCATTTTCAAATAATATCAAAGAGTTGCAGATTTCAGACTTTGTGTTGAATTCTCACTTTGTGTCCATTGTGTTCTTATGTCATTTTGGGGCATTGCTTTGTGATCATTTGAAAATTGAGAAAGATTGCTAGGGAGAGCTTCAATTAATATATTTTCAGACTTTGTGCTGTCAATATTGAAGATTGAATTCATAAATTAGAAGTTAAGAAGAATTGCAAGTCTTTGTGCTCGTGACGATTCTCATTCGTAGTAGTTAAATAGATACATCATTTTTTCAGACTTTGTGCTGTCATATGCTGTATATTATCATTAAAATTATCTTTTAAAAAGGGTAGATAGGATTGCAGATTTTTAAGACTTTGTGCTTGAGGTTGTTTTCCCGTCCCGAAGGAAGTGACCGAAGTCTTTGAGCTTTCAAGAAACTTCATTTCCTTTCTACTGATTTTATTTGCAAGCTGCTGTTATAGTTTATTTAAAAAGTTCATGTTACTTTTTTGTGAAGAGAAAAGAGTTTAATCTCTCCTGAAACAAGAGGAAAGATTATTGTTCCACCCATATTTGTTTTTAGTTATTTAGATAGGGAGAGCCTTCCCTTAAATAGGAGAGTTTAACTCACACACTGTGTTGAAATCACCATTTTGCTAGACCTCCTAAGTTTACAAAATATTCAACCAACATTCAATACTTCTAATGTTATTCTCGGGCATAGAGTCATTTGATTCTACTTTCCATTCATCTTCATTTGTCTGTTTGTCTACTTGATCAAAGAGATCGTCCACACTTTGTTCGAGTAAGGGTAGATGTCTTGCTATCTCTCGCCACTCCTTACTCATACAGTTTCGTGTGGAAGAATTGTTTTTATTTTCTGAGTTATGGTTCCGATTTCGGCTTGCACTTTGACTTCGACTTACAGTCCAACTCCAACTTAATCCTCATAATGGACTTTAACTTGGAAATCGTACGGTAGTTCTTTCCTCGAGTGCTTCTCATAATTTCTCCTTCTTTCTCTTTGTTATGAGATCCTCAAGGATTGTCTTATCTCTTGTTCTATTTGATTACTTTTTGATAACTTTTGATAATGGCACTAATTTCTAAGGATCTGACATCACTTTGTGTTCCTCTATTCTTCTTTTCTTGGTTATTGCCCTCAAAGCGTTGCATTATCTGTTGCCTTTGTATTTCACGATCACGTTCCTCACGAAGGTCTTGAAGGATTATCTGGTGTCTTACAAGCAATCGTGGCATATGATCAAGAAGAATATCCACCTCCCCGCTTACCTTAAGGTTATCGTAGATGACCTCTTGTGGTATTTGCCTTCGCTCGGCTTCTACTTGTACATGTTCTTTAACTAATATATCCCATAATTTCACCAAGTCTTGGGTGAGTTTGTCCTCTCTTTCTTTGATCAACTTGACATGTTCTTCAACCGGCTGTCCCATTATTTTGTTATTTTACCCCAACTTCTTGAAGGGAAACGGCCCTAAATGTTTACTTGTGTTATGGTAAAGCAATTAACAACGTACACTAAACAAAATTATTCATGAAGAATTGAACTAGAACAACATATGAATTGAGAGAGTAATTATATGTTATTCATCAATGCACTCCATACAAAATTTGGGATCAGGAGCTCTTTTGCACAATGCAGTCCTTTACCCCAACTACAAGGAGATATTTAAACTTGTTGATGGTTGCTAAAGACTTTCCAACCATTGGCAACTAACCAACTACTCAACCCAGCCAACAAGTCTTAACTATTCCCATTGAGTGTACAACATAACAAAAGTAACTAATATCTAATTTATCTATCTATAGACTCTCTACTAGTTCTTCTTCTCTATGCTCTCACGTTATGCCCTAGGATCACAAGCTCCTCTCTTTGCTGCTGAATAATTGATCTTCCCTCGACCCTTGGTGCCAAGATGGGTGCCTTCAAACTCAAAGGCTCCTCTTCTCTTCTCAAACCTTCTTGTCTTCTCACATGCCTTGTTAGATCCTACCCAAATGTTTGGGCGTTCAAACTCGCCTACCTCTTGTCCTCTCACAAGTGCCAAAATGCCTCACTATCAATGTTACCTACACACCCAATTCTCCCTTAGATCACACACTATCATTCCTCTACACATGGCTGACTACCCATAAATGTTGATAGGGTAAAAACGGCCTCTAAACGACTCCTTCCAAATCATTCACTCCAACCTCCAATTGTTCATCATCCTTTTAACCATTAATGCATGCTTTCCCAAAGTCTACAGCCTCATCCTACTAATAGGTCATTGACCTTCTATAGCCTATGTTCTATCCTCCTTGCAATTAATGCACGCATTCAGCAATCTCCTCATCATCCTTGTCATCTGCCATTCGTCATGGGCATTATATTGACCTTTCATCCTATGTGGCCATCCATTCTGCCACCAAAAATTAACCCTTGAACTTTCATCGTCGTTCTTCCTCCAATGGCTCTCTTCATGCTATTGTGACCTATTTGGCCACCAACTATTTCTACATCCATTTTGTCATCTGAACATGGCCCTCCAACATTTTTTCTGCTCCGAGCTCAATCGCAGCCCTTCCTCCACCACCCTTCTATTGCTTGTCTACATTCCTATGGCCTCTTGGGCTCTTCCTCAGCCCCATCTATCACCTCACAACCTACAACTAGCTCATGGACACAGTTGAATCCAAAAGCTTATTTTCTAATCTCAAGGACTGTGGAAAACTCATACCAATTACAACCTACAACTAGCTCCTCTATCCACTCATCCATGAAACTGATCTACATCCATACCAGCAACACACAGACTCTGCAGCCACCTCTTTGCCTCTTTCAGCCTCCTCTCATTTGGTTACCACTCTTCTACTCCACTAGCAAACACTCCATCAATATGGTACCAACCTTTGTCATCTATCTTACAGCTTCCCAACTCACCACACAGGAATTCCCATCGTGTTGCACATGCAACTATAGAATTATCACTCCTCTTTGTGACATCCTTGTCACCTACAACATCGCCTCAATGCTGCCCTCAAGCCTCAGCAACCTGCCTGTTGCTAACAGTGCACTTACTCCATAGTGCCTCTTTCCTTTGTTACAAGTGCCTGATCATTCAATGGGCACCTCTAGTTGCTGCAAGTAACGCTCCCTTCTATCACGGCTCCCTATTGCTGCAAGTGAACCACCTCCTTTGTTGCAAGTGCCTTCTGCACTATGGCAACTCCTTCGCCAGTGGTTGCAAGTGCATGAACCTCTCCAAATGACCAGTTCCATGCCTCTGGTCCAAGTCAACTGCCAGGACCCTGGATGCCACTTCATCACTTTCCTATACATCTTTCTGATTCTATAATCAATATTTATCATATCTGATTTATTGTTAGTATTGCTTCAACACATAACATACCTAGAATTTCATAGTTTAGAGTGGTGTCACTCAGATATCTATTGGGATCCGGATCAACACCACTCTTGCTTCTTGCTACAAAAAAAATCTATAGCTGTTGTCAAGCTGCAGAAAACAAAGTTCATGGGATTGCAAACCTTTAGCATGACAAACGATGGGGAATTATGTTGAAAATATTTCAAGATTTCACAATGATGCAAATTTTTTGGCTCCAATAAGTATAGGCATACTTTATTATACTTATAAGATTCTGTCTCTGATTGGTAATACCAGCAAAAACTTGTGTCACTTGGCCCTCAACCCCTCATTATTAATAAACATGGAAATCCAAAAAGTTCAACTGTTACAGCCTACCATGATGATAATATGGTTCTTAATTTTTAATGTGGATGCAAAATTTAGAGTGGTAGGTAATGTTACTTCCAGGTACAGATGCATTCAGTTAATTAGCAGTTTAGCATGCACAGTTATTACATGATGGTCCATCGCTAACCACTTTTTTGCTTCCTTCTCCATGAGAAACAGGAAGGTTGAGAATGTAAATTAAGCAATGCCTTTTAACTTCATGAATTTCCTAAGTCTGTATAGAAATAAGGCCAGAATAAACAGAGCTGACAATATTGAGGGTCCTTGATTGTTAGGGTACTGCAAACTATTCTAGGTCATTCCTGACATGATTTAGGGATGGGCCTACTACAAATGCAGTGAGGGCTTCCACATTTTAAAGTATTAGAAAGGGTGCAGAGTACTGAACGAGAAAGAGTTGAATGATAATACGCACAAATTTGTTTAACCTTTTCTTGAAGGACCAAAAAACAACAATGGACTCTATTCTATTTGAAGAAGATCCTTTTTATCTGTGTGTGTTATAGCCATACGATGTTCTGAATTGTTTTTGCATATATGCAAGCTATGTGGCAACATGATATGGCATGGAGAATATTTTGTTCCTTTGAAGTTGTAATCTCTTTCATACCTTTTCATACAGCATTTAAAAGAAAAATGTTATCTGCTAGTCAGTTGTAATGTGGTGATATCATCTAATTTATAGATGTCATTGAGAGCTATAGTGGCATGATCTTGTTACATGGGTTTAAAGCCTTATAGTTTGTGGCCAGAGAGGACTTTAATAAGAAATATTAGTTTCTATAATATTTCTACCATATGGAAACAATTTTATTTAACAGATAATAGAAATAACAACCCAATCAGGTCCAGCTACTGCAAGCTTCATTCCATTTGACTAAAAAATTAGAAATAGATATGCCTTTTATTTCAATCACAAAAAGGTATACATAATTAAACTGCTTACCACAAACCGTTAAGGCGGTTACACAATCAAGATGCCCTTTTAGAGTAATAACTTCCAGATCATCCATTTTATATTCAGATTCTTGATTGGCACTCAATAAACCTCCATTTGTCCCTTGAGCATCTACCACTTTGCTTGCACTGAATACACCTCCGTTAGTCCCTTGAGCATCTACCACTTCGCTTTCACTTGAACATTTATCCTTTAATTTGTTTGCTTTCATTTCTAACCTACTATCAACAGCTCCTTGTTCTCCACAGGATTCAATCTCTGCAGTCAAGGGTGACAATGATTTCCCAAGAACCAGGCAGAAACTCGCCAGCTTAGATGCATTGAAACAAGGTTTATCTTCGAATGGCTGATTGGAAGATGTGGACCAGCCACTTAGGCTCCTCCAGAGATCGTGTGCATCTGGTCGGTTCTCTGGCTCATATTCAAAGCACTTACAAATAAGATGCTTGAAATGCTCAAATTGAGTTCTCAAAGAGACGTCCACCGAAGAAAAAATGGGTTCCAACAAAAGCTTGTCATCAAGCCAAGCATCAATTTTAATCCTTTCTATAGTAATTACCCTAAAAAATTCAGAAAAAGAAAGGTCTTTGAAAGGAGACTCTCCAATCAACAGCATAAGCAAGAAGCATCCAAGAGACCAGACATCTGCTTTCAAGCTGATGTGCGTAGTTCTTTCTTGAATCTCATTTGAAATGAGTCCTTGCTCACTTTGGTATAAGATGGACAACACCTCAGGACTTAAGTACATCCAAAAAGCGTTTGACACAGTATTTTGTACGTCTCCTGTCTTACTGCTCTGGGCACCACCACTATCAGTATTTCTAATCAGCTCTCTCGCCGTTGTCCTCAACAGAAGGGCCCTGTTCAAGCTAAACAATGGATGCCCAAACTCGTCAAATTCAAAGCATTCCGGTGCCAGACAGCCACAAACCATCTCTTGGGAATGAAGGCCAACAACAATTTCACATATTTCTGCAGCCCTCTTTGACAAATTGTTCAACACTTCATCAAATGTGGGTCTTAAACCAGACGTTGAAGACCTTAATTCCGACAGGGCAGAATGAATAGAAATGGTTTTTACTCTCTGTAACTTCTCACAAACCAAATACACAATTCCCTCACAACTCATCCAAAACCCAAATACTCTACAAACTTTCCTATTCAGCAAAGAATGTGTCATCAAAATCTGCAGCTCCAACCTTTCAGGTTTCACCAAACTGTACAGGAACCCTGTAATCTTTTCAGAATATGAATTTCCTTTGATAGTCTTGGGGGAAGGTGATGGGCAAGCGGTGGTCACATGAGGAGCTATTGGCATCAGTTCAATCAGCTGTTCTTTAAAATTAAGTCCAAGCATCAGAAACCCAATAAGAAGAAGCCCATTATCTTCTTCGACTGCAGTTTCTAACCGAATCGCATCTTCTGGGACGATCCAATTAGCCCAGTCTGTGCAAGGGCCGTGCGGGTCTAAGCCCTCGTTGAATTTGGGTGACTTGAATTCCGTGTTTTTGAGCTTACTAGAAAGATGGGATTTTGGCTTAGACCTACCTTTTTCTTGTTTTGGTTGAAGAGATTGAATGAGACGGAGAAGTTCAATGTTTTTTGGGAGTCCAGAGGGGCCCTGCAGAGGCAATTTGACCCATTGAGTGCATTCAGGACATCTGATCAAGCAGGAGGAAGAGGAGGAAGAGGAGGAAGAATGAGAATCTGTCCAGTGGCGAGGCAACTCATTTAAGCAGGAGTGGCACGGAGAATGCCCACATGATAATACTCTCGGAATTCTATCTTCTTCTTCGTCGTACTGTTGTAAACATATTGAACACTCGGGCATCTCCATTGTCAATTCTCGATCTCTTTTCACTGTGAACTGCAATTAATGGGGCAATTCAGCCCCAATTTCCATTTTTACCATGTCGAATGCCCGCCATGGTAGCAACAGTCAACGCCCTTCTTTTCAGTAGTTTTTGGATTTTGTTTATAAGCCTAAAGCTCTGGAAAAAACGGCGATTTGAAAATATACGCTCACAAAATAAAATATAATAATTAAATATTACTAAGGAATTAGAGTTAGATATTACATTAATTATAAATTTTACTGTTTCATTAAGAAATTTGTTGGTGATGGGAATGTATCTTCACAAAATTTATCTACCGGCAATCGTGTGGACGGTCAAGAAAGAAAAATGTTGGTCTAAAATGAGGATGTTTGTGCAGAAAAGTGATAGCTTCAAATTAATTATGCATTTATTTATAAAGAGAAACAACAAAACAAAATCTTTGAATCAAGAAGATAATCATGCTTTATTATCAACATGATCATGTTATGTTTTCAATACGGAGAGGGAGAGGGAGAGATTGGGATAAAAAGAGGGAGAGTTAGAGAGAAAAGAGAGAGGGGTAAGTAGATAGAGATAGAAGATAAAGATTGAGAGGAAGATAGAGATGTAGATGGAAACGGAGGAGAGAGAGATGGAGACAAGGAGAGAGGATAGATAGATATGGAAGAGATAAATATATATAGGAGAGAAGGAGATATAGAAAGAAGATAGAGATAGGAAGTGATATATAGAGAGAGGTAGATATAGAGATAAAGATGCAAAAAGATATAAACTCAAAAAACCTTAAAAAATTCATATAAACTCAAAAACCTTAAATCTAGGAACAATCAATTTGATTTCATCGATTTGTATACTTCATGAATAGTTTGTACTATTGACCTAGGCAATGCATGGGCAATTGAGTTTTATTGTCTTGTATTGTTTAGGTAAATAGGAGCTATCCCTCTTATTTTATCCCCCACCTTCCACCCTATCTCTCATTTCATGTCTCTAAAAGATTAATTAAGTTGTTAGATATTTTATACATTAATTTAAATAATATATTATGACAAATATATAAATATTATATATATTAATTACAAATTATATGCATATTTAATTTAAATAATATTATTTATAAAAAATATTATGTGTATAATATATATTTAATAATGTGCATTAGATTTCATATAATATGTAAATAATAAATATTATTTTTATATATTTTCAATAAATTTAATATATTTAAACAATAAATATCGATAAATATTAACCCACACGATAGCGGAGTTGGCTTGGGCTATTAGGTCCCCCCATAGGAGACTAGTCTCGCCTCAACTCGTCCCCTTGGGTGCTTGGTTGGGTCGCAGGCCGTGTAGTTAACAAAATATATAGATAGATAGATATTAAACATATTTTAAAATTTAAATTGGTATTATATGTACAATTTATATTATATTTATATTTAATAATATATAATCTATATAAATATTAAATAATATAATATTTAAATATTATACTAAAAATATCTAAATATATAAAATGTAATTTTATTTCATAATATTTTAGAAAAATATATTTTATAAACTAAAATAAGAAATAAAACATCATTGAAAATAAGTAGTAAAAAGGTATTTTTGAAAGCAATTGAGAGTATAAAATATAATAATAATTTATATTATTCAAGTATAAAAGGATAATTTGAAAAGCAATTGTCCTTTCCCTAAGTGCAAACTTTAAAGGTTCAAATGGTGTCACTTACGAGCCAGGTTTAAAATAAGGATGGTGTTCATATGTGATAAACATTAATTTTAATGTGTAGGTATATTCCAAGATTTTCACACCATGGCCTTGCTGGATACACTAATTTAAATGAGCATGTCCATTATGAAATATGGTAAGGCCGACAGAAAAAACTCTAAAGGGTGAAAAAATACAAATGAATATATTCTAAGGCGTCAACTGTTTTGGTGAATGAAAACAATGAAAATATCTATTTTAAGTATATTTTTGTAAAAAAAAATATTATTATACATATATATTTTTGTTAAAATAAATATTATTATACATATATATATAGTTTTAATTAGATTTGTAATATAAATGATTAAATGTTTTTAAACAAAATATATTAAAATTGATGTATTTCTACACATGATTATTTTCAATTAAATATAATGAATAAAATACTTTTAATAAAATAGTCATGTATTTTTAGTAAATAGCACATAATTATGCACTTTAGTAGATAAAATACACTTTTAAAGTAAATATATATAATAAAATTTATCAAGTAAAATAGTAACCAAATATATTCACTTATATGGGTGAGAAGGGTATGTGGATAGGTGACGATGAGGGAAGCCTATAGCCATATTACTCAACAAATTCAACGGCCCTCTAAATTCCCTAGAAAGTAGAATTGGGTTAATGATGGGCTTCTTGAATTCAATGCCTTCCTCTGGATAGCAATAAAAAAAAGAGTGTTGTCTTGGAATAAGTTGTTGCTAGTGGGGAAGCAAGGCTCATCTAGATGTGTGAAGTGCAAGAAGGAAGGGAAAACTAATGATCATCTCTTTGTACATAATGAAGTGCCTCCCACCTTTGGTCTTGGCTTCTTTTAAGATTAGATCTTTGTTGGGTCCTACTTGATAATATCTTAACCTTATTTAAAAGTTGGACATTGTGTATAAAAAGTGGTGGCCTCAAGTTGATTTGGGAATGCACTCCTAGCATTATTGTGTGGAATATTTTATTACAATGGAATAGAGAAATTTTCTAGGATAAATAACTTCAAGTGGAATATATTTGGGACATAATTGAGTCTTATTTATAAAAATATTAAGATTATGGGAGGAAGAAATTTTAGGGTATAAAACCTTTAAAGTTAGGGTTGTCTATGCTTAGCCTAGATTCAGATGGCTAAGACACCTAATCTTGGTTGCTCCATCTATAAAGCAAGCTAGTCACCTCTTGAAGTGGGGTGGATAAAACTCAATTTGACATAGTATAGTCAAATATAATTTAGGGTTTGTGAAGGGGGGTGTACTTTGAAAAATGAGGACTAATGGCATCTCTCTTTGCATGATTTTGATTTTTGTATAGAGTTCAACAATATAAAAAAAATCATTGGTGATTTATTAGGGTTTGAAGTTGGTGTCAAAATAAGGTTGAAAGAAGATCCAAGTGGAAGGAGACTGCAAATTTATCATCCAGTGTATGAATGGAAGTGAATGTAAAAATTAGATTCTTGAGGATATTCTTGCAAAGGCCATAATTATTGGCAATACTTTCAAAGGTGTTTCCTTCAAGCATATCATGAAATATGGAAGTGTTATGGTTAATTGGGTAGCTATCCAAGGTGTGGGCTTAATTGAGGAGGATGGATGATTTTGGAGATAATGAAAGGATGTCCTTGTGTGGGACATGAGGACTCTCATTATCAAAGATATGTGAGCTTTCTCTAAGGAGGACCCTAATGTTCTTTTAATTATATTTTAGTTTGGTCTAGTTTCCTTAGGGTCCCTTGTATATATCCAAGTAGAGACTATGTTTTAGTCCCTCTAGTTGCTTTGGAATATCTTTTCCTTACCTTCTTTAGTGCCTTGTTGCTTTGCCTTGGTTGTTTTGGTTTTTCTCCTTAGAAGTGTCAACTCAAAGTCAATATCAAACTAAAAATAGGTAAAAGAATTAAAAGTCTCTTGAGGCATCTACAAATTCCCCCTCTCAAGAACTTGAAATATTTGAAGAACCATAGTTTCAACCAAAAGTGTATTCCAAGGCACTCTATTTTTACATAAATCCTTAGAATGTAAGATTATTTGTTAGTAACAAACTTGCTCAAAAAAATTGATCACCTTTTGGCTTGTCCTTAACATCAACAAATTTGATGTTCTTGAGAATGCTCAAATGTTCATTTCACTAAAAAAAGTATTCTTGATGATGTTTTATATGTCATAATGGTTATAGGAACCTTTGCTTTAGATATCTAAGCAATTATAAACATCATATTTTCCAAAATGGTTCTTAGGAACAATTTAGAAGCTAAAGTGGTTCCAAGAACCTTTCATTTCATTAAAGAAATAGTTCTCAAGAATAATTTATATGCTTGAGTGATTCCAATAACCTCTCATTTCATCAAATAAATAGTTCTTGAGAATACTACAAATGCCTAAGCAATTCCAAGAACTAAGTTCATCAAAATAGAGCGTTGAACACTTTTAAAAATCAAATTTCATCATTTTATCACATCACATGGTAAATCCTCTATTAATCAATACAATGCCATATGTTTCTATTAATAGGCTCTTATGTGTCACCTAGTCACTTTCTCAGATCAACCACAATATGACACATCTTCTTAGGCACCCAACCATTCAAAATTAGTATGATGTTTTTTCATGTGATAAAAAAATGGATTCCATATCAACTTGATGACATTCTCATGCATATCTTGTGTATTGTAAAAGGAAGCAAGGTGTGAAAAATACTTCTTGAACTAATCTAAGGAGGAGAGTCTTTTTTAAATTATTATTTTCTTACAAATACATAAAGTAGAAACACATTTGAATACAAAATAAGAAATAACATATCATAAGGTGTACATCAAAAAAATATTTTTGGGAGAAAAACATCCACACTCCAAAGTATCCCAATGTATTATTTAGCAAACTATAATAGAATACAATATACTTGTAGACAAATCTATTATAGGAATATCACTAATATGTAATTTTGGAATAAATCTAGCAACCTAATGGTACCTACAAATCAACCATACAAACTAAAAACCATGAATAGTTTAAGAAAATGATTTGCAAACCCATGAGAGGTATGGAGGCCAAATACATGGTTCTGAATTCCAATGCCCCTCTTTGGTTTTGATTCTCTTCACTATTTTTATCATGTTCTTGTCATATCTTATAATTTTCATACATGTCATATTTGACCACTCAAACTTGGGTGCCCCAATTTTTTCTCATTCAAAATCAAAAGATGCACCATGACAAGTGTACCAACCTATCATAATTTTGATCATGATTTCAATGTAACTTTCATCTTACATGCTTTTATGCATCTAGAATCTATCATATGTAATTTCGTTCATGATGACCTCACACACACCATAAGATGTTAGTACATGGCCAAACCATGCCACCTCAAAGTAGGATTCCTAACTCCTCATGAGAAGATAAAACTCACTATAATATAAAGTCTAGTAAGCCTCGAAGTGGTATGTTGACTCTCCACAAGAAGATCAAAACTATAGAAGACAAAATAGCAAGTGCATACAAACTGTATTAAATTGAACATTAGGAATACAAGGTTGAGACACCTTTTTCCCAACACTATCCCACCTATCAAAAACCTTGCAAGAACAAGAGGAAAAACTTCCAACACTAAAATATAACTACTAGGGACCACGAGGCCCATAGACACATTGCACCATTTGAACTTATTTGCATGCTCACATGATTTTTCAAGTAATCTACAATATTTATCAAAGTTCCTTGTTCACCTTCTCCGCCATCACCCTCCCATCCTTTACCATTTTATAAACAAATTGGTATTAGACATCAATATTATTTGTCTTAGCATGAAAAGTTGGGTTCTTTTCCAAACATATGGCACATGGGTGTCACATAGAATTATAATAGTCTTTGCATCTAGCCTAACATTATAATATAATATCTTAATCCAAATGGATTATTTACAAGCATGGATAGTTATAATATGCTCTACTTATATAGTGGAAAAATTAAACACAACCTATCACTTATTCATCCAAATAATGGCACCACCAAATATTGTGAGAGTATTCCATTTAAGGATCTTTTTCTATTAATATCACTAGCCCAATCAAAATCTACATATCCATGAATATAAACCAAATTTTAGATCCCTACAGGATAAACATGATAATATACAGAATACTCAGAAGTACCTCTAAAATATATGAATAACCTCTTCACTGTATCCCAATTTACCCATCTAATATTAGCCATAAATAGGCTGACTCCCACTACTTGGAAAATATATAGTCTTGTAGAGATGATAACGTACAACAAATTTACAAAAATATTAGAATAAGGAAATTTGATCATATTCTCCATTCATTAGGATATTTTAGACATTTCTCAATTGATAACTTCATTCCCATCATAACAAGAACATATAATGGTATGCAAGCTACCATGCCAAATCTCTCCAACATTGAGTTCATATACTTACTCTGGCCTAGCCCTAGAATTTTGTTTGCTTTATCCCTTTAGATATCCATTTCCAAGATATACCTAGTTACCCCTAAATCATTCATTCCAAACTATGATGAAATATGACACTTCAAATGATAAATCAAATCATCCTATTATAAAATACATGTCATCAACATACACTATGATAATAAAAAAAAGATCACCATACAACTTGCAATAGATGCAATAATCTGATTTGGATCTTAAAGATCTCAAACATGACACAAAGGCATCAAAGTTTTGGTACCATACCTTAGGAGATTGTTTTAGACCATACAAATATTTCAACTTACAAATCAAATGTTTTTTGCCTTTGTCAATGTAGTGATCTAGAATGGTGACATATAAATCTCTTCCTTTAGATCACCATGAAGAAAAAATTTCTTCACATCCATTTGGCCAAACTTAAGATCATATAATACTCTTATGTTTTTCAACACTATCAAATTAGAACCAATTTTCTTCTTTAACACCCATTTGGAACCAATGGGTTTATGTCCATTAGGAAAAGGTACTAGATAACATGTGTTATTTTTTTAATGTCTATATCTCTTCATCCATGGCCTCTTTTTGATAATCAACATCATCTATACCCATATCATCAGGTTTAAATTCCTTGACTCATCAATATTAGTAATCAAAATAAAAATACATCTCCAATGATAAGTAGAATACCTTTCTATTTGTTGTCAATGCCAAATGGACCTCCTCAAGAGTTGAGATGGAGGTTCTATCTCCTCTTTTGAACTATCTAAACTCTCTAAGAAATTCTCCTCTTCAAATCCATTGTGAGCTTTATTTTTAACTTGTTTGGTCTTTGTGTTTAGCCAAAGCACATATTTTTCCTTCCTTTTTTAGGTTGTAATGAAGTGGAAGAAAGCTTAGCTTCTTTGAAGAACACTCCTATATTAAAATATTTTGGCCATATGATCATAATTTGCATTCCCTTTCACACCAATTCTATAAGTAATGAAGATACACTTAATAGCTATGTTCTCTAACTTTAAACGAGCTTGTCCCTGGGCACATGAGAATATGCATTACAACCAAACACTCTAAAATGCCTTAATGAGGTATTTTTTACCAACCATATCTCCATAGGCGTATTCTCAAAAAGATTTGATGTAAGAGACCTCTTAGCTAGGGAAAAAACCATGATAATTGTTTCTAACAAAAAAATTTATTCTAGACCAATCCAATTGAGCATACTCCTAGCCTTCTCCACTAATATCCTATACAACTCCATTATGTTGAGGGTTATTTAGAGCTTGTGTTTTTTATGTAACACTATCTTTAAAAAATATGTCAAAATATATACAACAAAACTCACTGCCAATATCAATCCTTAAACACTCAATATTTCTACCAGTGTGATTTTCAACAAGATACTTTAACTCTTTAAAATTACTAAAGACTTCAATTTTAATTTTAAAAAAATAAACTCACATCCTTCTATTGTAATCAATGAAAGATAAATAATATATAGATTTAGAAATCAAAGGAATGCCAATAGGACCAAAACAAAATGTACGAAGTATAATATCTTGGAATATTTTTGAGAACTAGAATAAAGTTGTATACGAGCGAATTTGCACCCCTAATGTAAATTCCCCTTTCACCCCTTTCCACTTTAGAAAACCAAAGGCAGAGGCTTAATTCCACATTAGCCCGCTGTTCACATCACACTTGGCACCTATTTTGAGTGTCAATGGAGGCATTTTTGTTAAGGATTCCCGTGTGGCACGCAGACGTCCATGGCAGATTCCTGCAGCTGGAGTCTACAGAGACGTTACACTTCCTATTGGAAGTTGAAGTGTAACGCCTCCCTTCGGCTGGCTGACTCGAATATGGACTTTTTTTCCATTCCTTCTTGATATTCATCTCTCATTCATCCATTTTCATCTATAGACATCTTCTTCACAAGTTTACACAATCTCTCCACACTTTGAGCATTCATCCACAAGCTTTGTAGCAATATTTCACACTCCATAGCAAAAATCTATCACTCCATCACTTCAATAGAGCAAGCGCAAGATGAATCCATCGCAGCAGAGGCTTGAGTTCCTCTCATCTTTCTCCTCCACTAGCCTTGAGCGCTTTGGTTGGAGGTGGTAAGCTCCTCTCATCTTCTCTATTGTTTGGTTGAGTAAGCATGTACTTTTTTGTAGTGTTTTTGGTGTACTTTTCTTGTATTCCTTCTTTATCACTTTATTTCTATATCGTTGCAAACATGGTTGTTTGTGGAGGTGGAAACACCAAAACGGGGGTATGACTGAGGCAGACCCCTAAACAACCCCCCAACATTTTCCCTCTTTTTTATGTGCAGGTGGAGAGATCTTGGAGCAAGTTGGCGAAAAGGTTATTATGTGTGATCGTCTTCATCACCCTTGCAATAATCTACTTTCTTCATCACGTTTGTCTTTACATTTCGTATTTCATAATCTTATTCTATAGTTTTAGAAACTCGTAACTAGGCTACTAGTCTATTTTTTAGAGGTTAGACCTTGTCTCCCTAGTTTTCTGGCTGTACATACGCCAACGCACCTGAGAGACGCCAGTGCATCACGTTGTCATCCTAGAACCGTGCTTTTGTCCTCTGACAGAGAGCTTCTTGAGACACAAATTTGACCCTAAAACCAACTCACCTAGTCTCCTTTCAACCCTCAGGTTTGTAGAGTGATCAAAGGACTTCATAGTTCTCATCATTCTCATCTCACCTATCCTAACCTTCCTTTAACTAAGGTAAGTTAGGGCAGCCATACTACTCTTGGCCTTTCATGACCTGGGGCCTTGTAGTGGTTGGTCCCCCTCTCTTACATTTTTGGTGAATCTGACGTGAAATATTTTGGTTCTATTTTTCGATACTTAAAGTACCTTTCCTCGGTTCCTAGGAGCATTGTAGGTGTGAGTGTTGTGAGGCTCTCGCCTTGCAACCCAACCTACGACCCCTAGTAGGCGTAGTTGGAAGGTTCCAATGGTGTTGTGCAATGAAACCTTAATTGGTTCATTGTCATATCCTATAAAACTTAGAAGGCTCCGTAGGAGTACTGTTTGGTGTGCATGATGGCCTCTTTCTTAAACCAACCTATTTCCTCTATGCAGACTGTGACTAGTGGTACTATCATAACCTTTACTTCGTAAGACTTTCTCATGGGATTTAATAGGGAACCATCTCCTCTCTACATTCCTGAGAGGATAAATGGGAATATTCTAGTAGGTGTTCTTGTTGATCTGACATCTCAAGTAAATATCATAATTGAGGAGATCATGTTAATCAACTTCTTGCATAAGGAGGGATATGATGCACCTGAAACTACCATCCACACACATGATGGAATTTTTGTACCTCCTATAGGGAGTATTGTCCAATTGATCCTCGTTGGACCTAAATCTATGAACCTTAAGTTTGACATCATCCCATGGTCAGAAATATTCAGAGTGAAGCTAGGTATCCCCTGGCTGGTAGCTATGAACACAATTCCCTCAATTGTGCACAAGTATCTGAAATTTGTTCATGGAGGTTCGGTACACATTGTCCATGACACTGGTTATAGGCTGTCGATTGCACATGGTAGCTATACCTTAGATTACTTTTGGACTGCACCTATTGGTCCTCTCCCACCTAGGAAGGACCTCCTATACCCCACGTATCAAAATTATAAGAAAGGGCGCTCTAGGTCGAAAGTAAGATACCCTCCTTCACCTTATGTCGTTTCACATAGGGCCTACCTGAAATTTGATAGTGATGCCACCAAAGCACGTACAAGAGAAGAAGAGAAGCGGTCTCAAGATCCTCCTTCCTCTACCATTGTGAATTCAGCCTGGCGCTTCCTCTCGCTCTGTTGTGATGCCTTCTACTTTTGTCTCACGTTTGTGAAAGAATCCCATTGTGCCCGCTTGGCGAAAGGCCAAGCATCCTGCTTTTGAGATTCCTATCTTACCCACGGAGCCTAGGCCTGTTTAGTATGGTAGACAAAAAGCCCCCCATGGAGATTCCTCTATGTCCTAGCCTCCTCGACCTCTTACTATTCCTGCTCATAAAAAAATGAACAGGAAGAGGCCCATTGTCGAGGCGTTGGAGTCGATTCCCCTTGCCACTTCCAAACCTGCTTGTCCTGCTCCCATCTAGGAGTCGGTCCCTCCATCGAAAACATTGTGGACACTCCCATGGCTGAGCAGGAATCTTTTATACCCTCACAACCTTTGAATTTTGGTTCGAAGAGTCGTAGAAACTACCTTGCGCATGAGCGCAAGTGCCGATGAAAGGCTCTTCTGGCTGAGCAAGCCTCCTTACAAAAGAAAGAAGAGGAGATGATTGCTCATGTATCAAGACCTCCTGTTGTTTCCTCCTCTCTCCTCCCTTTTGTTTCCATCCAAACCAGCTCTGTATCTCTTACAGCTTCCGCTATAAGCGCACATGCACCTGGAAAGGTGCAGGTATACATCGCTCCCTCCATGGAGCCGCCTTTGTTTACATTTATTCCAGATGTCTCTACTTTCCCAAATCCCATAGATATGATTAACACTTTGGTTGTATCTACTGCAATTCTTTCCTCCTCTCCCTCGACCCTTCTTCCTTTGTCTATGGGGAGTTCGCCTACTCTTATGAAGAAAAAGGTAGAGTGGTCCCTCCAGCAATGAAGGACATAAGAAGAGCCCACCTTCTTCTAAAGGTGGCCCCGCATTGACTTGTTTTGTCTTAGTGAATGAACCAGTCCCAGCCTCCCCTGAGTTTGTCACTGCTCCTGAGTCTCTTGGTGAGCTTAATTATGAATCTCAGGTGCAAAATCCTCTGTCCATCAAAGTGAAACATGGCACTCCCATTAAGTGCATGTTTAACTCGATGGATGAAGTTTCAACCTTGTCAATGATCTTCACAAATTCATTGACCTTAGACCTACAAGAGTTGAGCAACAGAGACCTCACAGGTCCCTCTGCCTTGGCCCTTGTTGTAGGAGGATCAGAAGCTCCTCCCCTTAACATTACACCATTACAGGCTCGTCATCCTTCCCCCTACGATGATCTAGATTGGGAAGCTGATGACCTCTTGGTTGACCCGTGTTAGGGGGAGACCCTCTTCTTCATCTTTAGATTAGATGTGTGTGTGTTGTGATTTATTTCCCTCGTGATTGTGCTATGTGTGTCTGGATGACCCTCATCACCCCTGTTGGTGCTTGGATATAGGTGTGGAATTTTTGTGGTAAACCTTCTTCGATATGTATCATCATTCTTCCATGTTTGTGATTGACTTTTGGTAAATTGGGGATGATGCAAAGCATTGGGAGCATTTGGGAATCCTTCCATGTTGACCCAATTTTTTATTTTACTTTGTCTTCTCGTGCATTCCTCACATAGTTCGATATAGTAAGGGGTTGATGATAGTTCATTTATATACTTTATTATACTCTTATATATATATATATATATATATTTATGAGCAATTTTGACCCTGAAATATCAGGCTACCCCTGTGCCCTTTTTGTGTGTGTTCTCTTTGCTTTCTCTCTTCTTTGCTTGAGTTGTCCCTCTCATGTGTGACAACACCACTTCTACATTACATGGTCTTTAGAAAACGCATTCATTGTGAAACGAATCTTTTCTCAAAGACCCTTCACACACTTCTTTGTTAGAATTGTGTTCTCGACTTGAAACCCTAATGAAACATGTTTCCTTCATCATGGGTTCACAAAGAAAAGACTTGGACACCTTCCTCCGAAGCAGGAACAACTTTAATCTTCCCCTCGCGTGGGGGAAGGTCCTTCCTTTCGAATTCCTTGATGAAGTAAACATCTTTCAGAAGGATTCATTGATGATGAATCAATTTGATGAAAGAAGACATTAGCTTTTGAACAGCGTGTCCCTTGAGCGAACCCCTTACTCTTCACAATAGGTTTCCAAGGGACCCCTTCAAAATTTTCTATCTCTAGTGAGTTTTATGGCGTCTAGCTCAAGGGCAACTCAACTAGACCGGTTTCACATCTTTGTGTCTAGCTCGGGAGCAACCCGACTAGACCTAATTCATATCCTTACGTCTAGCTTGGGGGAAACCTGACTAGAATTCGCTTTTCAAATAATGTGTCCTTTGATTGGACCCCTCTTCCTTTTGAAGGGTTATCAAGGGACCCCTTTGAAATTCTTCCAACTTAGCGATGGTTTGTGCGACTATCTGTTCACTGGCCTATGTGGCCGCTTCCTAACGTGTTTTATCTGCGGGTACACATGTCATCATTTTTGACTCTGTGGAGTCCCCTTTCCTCAATCTCCCTCATGTGAGAGTTCTTGGGGGATACCCTTCCTTGCAGGTCTACGGGTTTGTAAGGCGCTCTTCTTGGTTTCCTTTATGTGAGATTTTTTGAAGGATACCTCCCTTTCAAGTCTGTAGGCCTATAAGGCACTTTTGTTCTTCAACTTTATAGTTATGTGGAGCTATGAATTCCTTTTTGTCTTGCACTTTTAGGTTCGCCAGATCGTGCTATGCTTCCTCAACAGTTCAGGTATACATCTCTAACCTTACTATTTCTTTGATCTACTTTATTGAAACACTCATCAGTACTTGTGCTCACTAAAGTGGGGGAAAAATGTATAGGAGTGAATTTGCACCCCTAATGCAAATTCCCCTTTCACCCCTTTCCACTTTAGAAAACCAAAGGTGGAGGCTTAATTCTACATAAGCCCATTGTTCACATCACACTTGGCACCTAGTTTGAGTGTCGATGGAGGCATTTCTATTGAGGACACCTGCGTGACGTGTAGACCTCCCTTGCAGATTCCTACGGCTGGAGTCTACAGAGACGTTACACTTCCTATTGGAAGTCGAAGTGTAACACCTCCCTTCGGCTGACTGACTCGAATATGGTCATTTTCTTCCATTCCTTCTTGATATTCATCTCTCATTCATCCATTTTCATCTCTAGATATTTTCTTCACAAGTTTACACAATCTCTCCACACTTTGAGCATTCATCCACAAGCTTTGTAGCAACATTTCACACTCCATAGCAGCAATCTATCGCTCCATCACTTCAATAGAGCAAGTGCAGGATGAATCCATTGCAACAAAGGCTTGAGTTCCTCTCATCTCTCTCCTCCACTAGCCTTGAGCGCTTTGGACAGAGGTGGTAAGATCCTCTCATCTTCTCTATTGTTTGGTTGAGTAAGCACGTACTATTTTGTAGTGTTTTTGGTGTACTTTTCTTGTAGTCATTCTTTATCACTTTATTTTTATATCATTACAAACTTGGTTGTCTGTGGAGGTGGAAACACCAAAATGGGGGTCTGACTGAGGCAAACCCCTAAACAACCCTCCAACATTTTCCCTCTTTTCTATGTGCACGTGGAGAGATATTGGAGCAAGCTGGTGAAAAGGTTATTGTGTGAGATCGTCTTCATTACCCTTGCGGTAATCTACTTTCTTTATCACATTTGTCTTTACATTTTGTATTTCATAATCATATTTTACAATTTTAGAAACTCGTAACTAGGTTGCTAGTCTCTTTTTAAGAGGTTAGACCTTGTCTCCCTAGTTTTTTGGTCGTACGAATGACAACGCACCTGAGAGACGCCAATGCACCACGTTGTCATCCCAGAGTCGTGCTTCTGTCCTTTGACAAAGAGATTCTCAAGACATAGATTTGACCCTAAAAACTGACTCCCCTGGTCTCCTTTCAACCCTTGAGTTTGCAGAGCGATCGAAGGACTTCATAGTTCTCATTGTTCTCATCTCGCCTATCCTAACCTTCCTTTAAATTAAGGTAAGTTAGGGCAACCATACTACTCTTAGCCTTATGTGACCTGGGGCCTTGCAGTGGTTGGTCCCCCTCTCTTACAAAAACTAAACATGATTTTTCTTTCATCAATGTAATGTTCATAAAAATTGAACTTAAGATTATAATCATTCAACCCCTCAATAATATTTTTTATTTTTCATGGTCCAAAATCCCTTCTCACATATGTGACCAATTATGTGGTGCCACAACATTTTTTTCTCAATTAGAGGTTTGATTTCATAAGTGTAAGTTCTAAAAATTAGTTCACACACTAGGATCACCTGCAAAACAAAAGTAACCTTCTACAAGAGATTATGGAAAGAAAAAATCTTGCTTGATATTATAATACAACAATGTACAAGAGACTTGCTTATATATACAAGGTGAGGGATATGATTAGATAAGATCATGGCACGTGTCTTAATCCTCTAACATGAGACAACTTAACATAACAAATATTAAATGACCTAGGACACAAGAAGTAAATGACATAAGATAAGATAAGATCTAATTGAAAAAGAAAACTTCTAGAAATATTCTTAGGACCTAAGTAAACTTAACATGTGAATATGACCTATTAGTGAACCATTTAGGTAAAATACCATATTCACACTAACACCCCCCTTAATTTCAACATAGGGAGAAACAAAACAATGCAAATGATGCAAGAATGAAAGGATGGGTTATGGATACGAGGCCATGATAGGTACCCATTTATAAAAAAATATCTTCACAAACAGAGTAAAGAAGAAAAACCATAGGGGAAAAACCACTCTCCAAAAGAGAGAATGCATGAAAACATTCATGTACAAATGATGAAATAAGTGATGAATGGAGGAATCATCATGACCCCCCAAGGAATACATCCATCACAAATATACAATAGATATCCCCCCATAGGAGAGAAATATAGAGACTATATATCTCCCTCCTAATGATGTATCTCCAATACCAGTGAAGATTTCTTGAAGATAGAAGGGAATCCAATGCTTGCAAATAAAATTTATCCCTTTAGAAAGAAACAAGTCCAATTGATGATGTTAAATAAACTCCAACTCCATGAAGAGAGATGAGGGAATAAACTTCATAATTTGTGTCTTTGAAAACTAATCAAGAGTCTCCATGCTAGAGTATGCCTTAACAAAATCAGGTGAGATCCCAATCAAAGAAGAGAACAAATCAAGACTATATGAAAGCACATGAATAACCTCCAAATAAAATGATGATGAGACAACTATTATGGTGAAAATATCATCAAAGAGGAGAGATACCCCCTAAAACATGTCCTTCAAATCTACAATATGAGACTAACAAAATAAATCACATATACCTATCAAGTAAATCCCAAAAATCCAAATCTAAAAGACAAAGATCATCCTATTGAACCAAAGTACTAGAAGTCTTGGGAACATTGAAATCTATAGATAAGATGGAACCTCATCACAAGTCTCAAGAACACAAAGGTTCAAGTGACCAATCTAACCCTCTAATGAACTATCCACACTCGATGCAGGAGTATCAACCTTAGAGAAAACTTCATCAAGAGTAGAAGTAAAATGTGAAAAGATGTAATTACTAGAATAATGATCAGCCTTTCCAACTAAAATAATTTGTCTACTATGCAAATATTTAATGAAAATTGAATCTAGACTGAGCTCAATACTATTCCTTGTACCACTATGTATTGTTTGATATATAGAAAGAAGATTGTTGGTAAGCTCATGAATAAGAAGGAAATCATTAAAACATCTAGTACCAAGGTCAATATCTTCTTTTGGACAAATATCCATGTAAGTACTATTTTCCATCAAGGTCTTAAATGTAGCTGAAAGATAAAATGATAAGAACTAATCTTGTGAACAAGGCATATGGTGGTAAGCTTCAAATTCAAGAATCCATCTTACAAAATTATCAACTACAATAAAAAAAAATTGCTTTGCCTTTCATCTTATTAACTCCATTAGTAAAACATGATGATCTTGATTGTGTGGATGATGAGGGTGTTGTACAAGAAGAAGGTGAACTAGAAGAATTTGAAGGTAATAAAATATTAAGCTCTTAAAGTATTTGCTTCATCTCTTCCAACTATTCCTTATAATAATTATGTTCACCATGCATAGTTTATTGTAATATGCATATTTGGTTTTATCCTTCTTAGGCTTATCCTCTTTGGAGGAGGTGGAAGACTCGTTAGATTCTATCTTACTCTTGATTTCTTCTTACCTTTTTATTTGGATGGTTGTGCTAACAATGCATGATTCTTAGGAAGTGCATCAAACTAGATAATCTTTGCTTTCTCTCTAGTCAATCAATCACAAAATATTTCAAAGGAAGGCATATGAAAGATTTACCTAATCCATCCATGGTGGAATAAAATGAATAAGATAAGACTATAAATGGTCCCTTTAACTTAGAAAAAAAACAAGAATACACATTCCTTATCAAATTTATGTTTCCAACAACTAGCCAATTAAGATCTTAAGGATTTGAACTTAACCATATAATCCTCAATGGTAGGAAATCAATCAGTATAAAGGAGATACCAGTTATACCTCAAATTACAAAGCGTATACATCACTAACTGAACCAAAAAATTGTACGTATCTTGTATCTATCGTGGTGTAGTACACTTCTCAATATGAAAGAATAAGTTGTCAAAGCATGCATTTCAAACAAGCCCATAGCCTCGTCACATTTTTTCTTATGAGAAAATATCTCATACTCCCTAGTAAATTTTGGTTGATGATCACCCAAAGTAGACCGCAAACCCTTGGACCAGAGTAACCATTGCATTTTTACTTTCCATATGTGATAATTATGAGTGAGTACCTCAAGTGAGCCTTGTTCAACAATGAGAGCAACAAGCACCAAGAGAGAGAAATAGATAATATAGTACAAAAATCTAATATAAAACCTCACATTTGAATTAATATTGAAAATAAAGCACCCAAAAAGACAAAATCTTTCCCGATGCTAGGATGTCCAAGTAATTAATCAAAATATGATATAAGAAAAAAATGAATAAAATATATTTGGCATTGAATATGGGAAAAGTGCATGGATAGGCTAGAAGATCTCCTAAACACCTTTCAAATGCTACAATAATCATGAAAAAATAGATAAACTCACAAAAAGTTATGAGATCAGATTTCTAAATGGGAGATTTGACTTTAAATATAAATAAATGCACCTACAATAAAATCTAGAAGAATTACATGTACCACTGCAAAGTGCTTAAAACTAACTCTTTGTCGATATCTCATTTGTAAAAAAATTACTCCTAGTTCAAAATATATGCCCCCCCCCAAAAAATTGCTCTATTAGGGCTTTAGGGAAAAAAATTGGCTCCTTGGGCACTAGTAGTCGGTAAAAAAAACACCACTTTAGGTAGTGGAGCAGAGGCATAATGGTGGCTCCCACATGCCATTAGCTGGCAGATAAATGACATGTGCTTACTAAGAACCAGTGGCCAAAACCAACCACCAAACCTTAAAAAACTAAATTTTTATTTAAAAAATTGTGGACCATCATACCTACATGCATCAAAAGTGATGCTACAATTGCACAAAGCAAGACAAAATTGACACTAGCATACAAAAAAATATTGAATGAGGAATATTTTGTCGAATTTAAAGATTGATACCTTGCAACTGAATGATTCATGTAGTAGTATGAATGATATCACACAATACAGATTTGTACTATATAATTTTTGTACAAATAAAAATGATGGCGGGGATTGAAAAATTCTTGTAAGTGTTGAGGGAAAAAGTCTTTGATTTGGATGATTTAATAATCAATATTAGGATTCTTGGGCATCTTGGACACGACAAAATGATCTATTTTAACCCAAAATGCTCCAAAATTGTAGCTACCTCTTGGATCTGGCAATCGCTTGCCAACTTCAAACCCTCATAGATCTAGCCTCACATGTTCAATTTAGACAAAATAAAAGGCAAAACTGACTTTATTGGACTCTTTGAACTCAATGGTGACCTCAAATTTTAACTAACATGCACCAAATCTAATTTATAATATAAAAAAACAAACAGAAGACCCCAAAATTTGTAATTTCTATCAATTATTTTAATTCTCCAAGTCAGCATATGATGCAAAAGAAGAGCATGCTCAACTTTTCAAGGTCCACCAATATTTTCAATCTAGCAATAACTTATACACAAAATCACTCTTAGATCTAAGAAGGAGTTCGCAAATATGGAGCTTTGATACCATGTAGGAGCTAAAAACTAGCTCACACATCAGGATCACCTGCAAAAGAAAAGATAACCTTCTACAAGAGTGTATGGAAAGAAAATAGTCTTCTTGATATTATAATATAACAATGTACAAGAGCCTCACTTATATAGACAAGGTGAGGGATAGTATTAAACAAGATCATGACATGTGTCTTAATCCCATAGCATGAGACAACTTAACATAAAAATATTAAATGGCCTAGGACAAAAGAAATAAATGACATAAGAGATAAGATCTAATTGAAAACTTAGACTTCTAGAAAAATTCCTGGGACCTAAGTAAACTTAACATGTGAATAGGACCCACTAGTGAAATAGTTAGGTAAAACATCATATTCACATCAACAATAAGAATGAGAATTCTTAGATGCCCAAAAAGAATGACCATCAAAAGTGGATGCAACCCATCTATTTGTTACTAGTTCTAATGGTGAAGGTGAAGATTGCATATATCTTTTCACTAAAGTAGAAAAACTATTACACTAAATTATGCATACATCAAGATGAAACAAAGTACCAACTTAAATTGTCTTTGCTAACACCATATCTCCTCTAGTTATTTTACACCTTGCACTCAAGAAAACAACTTGCACACCTACATCATTAAATACACTTATAGATAAATGTTTGTGTCAAACTAGGGAACCATCACCCAAGTACACCTTCCCACCATCTGTTAGTGTAGGTTTTTTATTTTCCTTATGTTAGGGAGTATTTATTTTTCCTACACCCATTATTAATCTTGCTTAGTTTATACTATAATGGTTAGGATGAGGACATGTGGCATAATCCATCAATCACATGCATCACTCACACCCACCTTTGGGTAATTGAGCCTCACACCCTCTTTTGGATTTATTAGCCACCTCCAATAACCATTTGTTTCTCCTTACTTAAGTTGGCATAACCATGTAACCTAGCATTTACCAAGTAGGTAAAACTCCCACCTATTATGGGAAGTTGGGAGTTATTACCCCTCTTGGAATTATTCGCTTCTATTTTGCTATATAAACAATCCTCACCTCTCCCTATGATAGGTTCACTAGTTCACTTATCCATGAGTGTTAGTTCAGTGCTAAAGGGAGTGTTGAGTTTGTTCATCTGTTTATTATTGACTTATTTTCCTTTAGTAATTTTGATCTTGGGTGGCTTCATAGCTAAATCTAACATGGCATCAGACCTAGTTGTGAGTTGTGGGTTAGCAATTTTTTCAGTCCATTCTTAAAGAAAAGTATGCACTTCTCGTGCATCTTATGATGACCTAGAGAAATGGAAATGCTTGATAGAGATCTCAATTTTTGGAGGGATTCCTTTCTATTTCCTTTTATTGCAGGTATTTCAGAGCTTCCTAGAGATATTCTAAGGTCACCATTGAGTTTTGAGCTATTGAGAAAGTCAAAATTGTCTTTTATTTCATCCAGATCGGACTTTAGAGGTGAATTCTATGAAGGTTTGAAGCAAAGGTTTCAAAGCTAGACTCAGAGGGTGGTTGATCTTTTAGGGTGTTTTGAGGCCAAATGGATTGCACCATCGCATTCAAAAGGCCCAAAAACCATAAAATTGACTGTCAGTTCATCAAATTTTTGGGAAAGTCAAATTTGAAGTAAAAAAAATTACAAGTAGAGTCATACAACCCCACCTGCGTATAGTATGACACATTTATCAAGGATTTTTTTCATTAATTTCCTACATTCTAATATTGCTGGTAAAAAAACCACAATTTTTTAAATTAAAAATTTGTGTTGGAAAAAAGAAAAAGAAATAAAAGAAACATCAAAAAGTAAATTTGGTACCAAGGGTACATGTGCAATGCTTGCATAGGCCTGTACCGTCTCTCAAACCCGTGCTAGTACTAAAGCACATTATTATTATTTTTTATTTTTTATTTTTTTTGATTGGTAATGGGCACTTTTTAAGGTGCCTAACACTATTGTTGTTCAAATCCGCAAGCCCACCAGCCCAGCAAAAGCACAAAGCCTGCGAGCATAGCGGCCCAACAGGGATTTGAACCTTGGTGGCAGCGTCACCAAGCAAGTGTTTCAACCACTGCGTTATACGGGTCACCCCCACATTATTATTTTTTAAGTGTGTAAGCTAAAATTAAAAAAAAAAAAACTAAAAATTTAACATTAAAAAAATAAACCTTTAAAACTGTTGTACTAGCGCCCTATACCTACAGCCTTGGGCTTCATTCCAATTTTTTTAAGAAGGTTCTGCCAAATTTAGCAGGGACTCTAGCAGTTCTACTATATTTAGCAATTTATTTGGTATTTATATTAAATTTGGTTGTTTTTAGTTTAGCTAGGTTTTTCTAAAATTGATAGATAATAAAAAATTGACTGGCGGTTCTTCTAAATTTGGTGGAGCTCCAAATTTAGCAATTTTTTTTCCAAATTTGGTGGAGGTTGAATTTTTGTAAACCATGACCCCTCTCCATTGAAGTTTTCTTTTTTGCACTTGAATTTTGGAGCGTCATATATGTAGGAACTAAGATATAGCTTATAGAACATTTTTGAGTCACTCAAGGACTCAAGCCTCTAGGAGCATCTATAAAAACCAACAACAACCTTCCATAAGAGGGAAATCAAGAACATGAAATTACAACAATGGATGCAAGATGTGCCCAATATACAATACTCAAGATTGCAATAATATATTGGACTTACACAACTGAAAAATATCTTAGCTGAGTTGCCTGGATTGATGCAATGTACATATGAAGCCTTGTTTATATAGGAAAGGAGTGATATAGTATTAGAAAAGATCATGAAAAGTGTCTTAATCCCGTCACATGAGACAACTAAGTCCTAACAACCTAGGACACACACATTAAATTCTTAATGCAAATATTAAATGCATGAGAATTATTAAATGCCTAGATAACTAAAAGTGAATAATGATACATGGCCCCATTATAAGTAACTTCTAGAAATGACAACTAGGAAACTTAACTCCTAAGTAAAATTATAATAATGTGAATAGGTCCTCACTGATAACTAGTTAGGAAATAACCCCATTCGCACCAACACCCCCCATAAGTGCAACTCAGGAAGTACAACTATTATGCAAATGATGCAAAGATGGGTCCCAACTACGAGGCCATGTTAAGTACCCATGTACAAGTGCAACGCAAAGAAATCTCTCACAACCAGAGAAAAGGAGAAAAACTAGTGGGACAAAACTCCTCCCCAAAAGAGAGATGAAATACAATAATGCTCTCCATGAAAAAATAAGAGGACAAAACCTCATTTGAGTAAAAAGACCCCCTATAAGAGAGACAGAGAAGAGACCATTTAGCACCCCCTCAATGAAATGATCCATCACAAATCTAATCAACCTCCATCCACACAAACGATGATAAGAGAGACCAAATAGCCCCCCCATAATGAGATAACTTGTTGCAAAGAAGCACACTGTGAAGTAACACTAGAATCCTTAATTCGACAAGCAAAGGAAAGATAATTTTGTTTGCTAGAAACCATATTAGAGTCACTCAAGGACTCAAGTTAGAATCATGATAAGTAACAGTAGACTCGATGCTAGGGAACACTGGAACATCCACTATATTATGCAACCCTCGAATCTATGAAGCAACAATCAATTCAAAAATGATTTGGAATGGAAATGAGGTGCAGAGAAAATGTAAACCTAATGCATACAAAAAAAGAAATAGTGCATGCACTAATGAATGTTCACATCTACCTCCACGAATAAAAATGAACTTAGATCTATGTAGAGGAAAAAATCTGAAAAAACTACCTACACTATTTTGAAGTGCTCGAAACTAGCTTTTCATCAATATCTCGTTTGCCAAAAATAGACATGTGGCTAAAAGTTATGAATTTTTTTTAAAAAGGGTAAATTTTTCCAACTAGCAATCAGCAGACACGAACCTTTTGATTTGATTTCTGAAAATGTGTTTGATGTATGCAAAAACTAATGGATACCCAAATAATATTTTGATGCTACCAACAAAACCTAGAAAGCGTATTTGAATCCAAAAACCAAAACATGCGATTTGGTAAAAAAAGTAAACTTCACCTCAAGGAAAAATAGCTGTGTTGGGCTATTTTGACATCTGTTTCCACAAGATCTACTCACCATATGCAAAATCTAGCAGATACCGAGATAGTATTTTGTAGTTTTCAACAAAACCTATAAATCATTTTTCTCAAAAGTACACTAGGAAAAATACATATGCCATTTTTATCTAATATGCACCCTGCAAAAGCTCAAACTCAAATCACCCTCAGATTTGAGAAGGGGTTTTGCAACTCTGAAGCTCTGATACCATGTAAGAGTTGAGATATAGCTCATGAAACATGTTTGAGTCACTCAAGGACTCTTGAGCCTCCAAGATCATCTACGAAAACCAACAACCTTCCACAAGAGGAAAAAGCAAGAACATGAAATTGCAAAATGGATGCAAGATGTGGCCAATTTGCAATACTCAAGATTGCAATGATATATTGGACTTACACAACTAAAAAATATCTCAGCTGAGTTGCTTGGATTGATGCAATGTACATATGAAGCCTTTCTTATATAGGCAAGGAGTGAGATAGGATTAGACAAGATCATAACAAGTGTCTTAATCCTATCACATGAGACAACTAAGTCCTAACAACCTAGGACACATGCATTAAATTCTCAATGCAAATATTAAATGCATGAGAGAATTATTAAATTCCCAGATAACTAAAAGTAAATAATGAGACATGGCCCCATTATAACTAACTTCTAGAAATGACAACTAAACTTAACTCCTAAGTAAACTTATAATAACGTGAATAGGTCCTCACTAATAACTAGTTAGGAAATAAACCCATTCACACCAACAATATCTCAGTCATATGAAGGCGATTTTCAGCGTCGTTTTTTATTTGGGGTAAAATTGTGCGCTTTTCATAGTGGTGTGATCAATTTTTGCTCAAGTGATCCATTTTTTTCCAAAAAAATAGTTTTCTCATCAAATCTGAAGGACAATCCTCATTTTTTGAACTTCAAGCGGATGTAACTTTCACATACGACCTTAGATCAAGGTAATTTTTTTGAAAGTGAATATTTTTTTGAGCAACATTGGTGTTATTTTAAGGTTCCCATTATGATATTTTATTGCACTTTCAGTATTTGATTCCATTTTTGGACATTGTAAAACTATGGAAATCAACTCTAGCATTGTAAACACACTGATTTATAAAGTTCTAAATCATTTTTTGTTGGGAGGATTCTTGATTGAGTGAAAAAAGGGGGGTCTCTCTTGGTGTGTGTGTTTTTTATCTATTTACTTGTGCTCTTATTTTCCTTCACACATGGATCATTCTAAGGTTCCTTTGCTAACACCTTAGAATTATGTAATATGGCATCAACATGCCTAAAATGTCTTAATGCAACTTGGGTATACTCCATATGTTGAAAAAAGGTAGCTGAACCTACATATGATAAGGAAAAGATAAAATGGATGCTTAAACAAACCAAAGCTCTTGGATGTCTTCATAGTTTTGTTTCCCTTGATCTTATGTTTCAAATTGAAGCATGTACACATTCACATGATGCTTGGGAAAAGTTAGAATCTTTGTATGGTACAACAGATGAAGTCAAAGGCTATCAAATTGACAATGAATTGACGAGTCTTGATCTAAAGAATTTTGGCAACATCTAGGATTATATTACTAAGGTTAATGATCTAAGTTCACAATTTAAAGCATGTGGTATTGAGAAAAAGGACATTCAGATAATCTATAATATACTAAATAAACTTGGTCCTGAATTTATAGCTTTCATATTCATAGACTAACTATGGGATTTCCATATAATGTGCCTTCATTTGTATCTTTTCTGAGATGTTAATGTATGAAAAACATAAGCTTATGTCTATTGGTCTCATAAATCCATTACAACCTTGGGCTTTGTTGGCTTGTCAGCCTAAGGGATAGAAATAATCGAGACAATTTGACAAGAAACAAGAAAAATCAACATAGATCAAGCACAAAATAAATCCTCTTCAAGGGAGGACTCATTTAAGAAGGATAAGTCTACGTGTTCATATTGCAAGAGGATTGTACATGAAGAATATTCTTGTTATAAGAGGGATAATGATGAATTGAAACATCTTTTTAAGAACAACAACATTGATCTACCTTCTAGAATGTCTGAGTCAACTTCTTCTTCTTCAAATTCTAAACAGTCAAGATCTAGTAAGGATAAAGGTCATGCAAGTTTTTCTTCTACGTCAAAGAAAAATAAAGGTAAAGCTCTTTGTGCTTCTACAATTCATGAATCGGGAAGATGGCTCCTAGATTTTGGAGCTTCTAATCATATGGCTTCTACACAATCTATGTTCTCTTCTTTTGAGCCTTGTTTTATGCGACCTATTCTGATGAGCAACAATACTTACATGAATGTAAGAGGGAGGGGATCTATTGATATTGGGTATGGAAACTTCAATGATATTTTATGTGTACCTCATTTGATGAATAATATTCTTTCCATCTATTAGACCACCCATGGTGGAGTAGGGAAGACTGTGGAATTCACACCTAATTCAATTATCATTAGAGACTTGGAGAGCAGAGGTGTAATTTCTATTAGGATGGTTGATCATGCATCTCGATTATATACTTTTTCATACTTTGCACTTGATGATGGTTTTGACCCTTTGGCTATTGATCACACTCCTAGTGTGAATTTTGATTTTGAGGAGAATTTTGGCTACTTGAACTTGGGTATTCTCACATCAGATCTAGTTATTGAGCCTTGCATTCCTTCTCATCCACCTACTATTTCTTCTGAGGATAATTGTGTTGCTACATTCATGGCTACTTGTGATTCAGTACAATAGGATCTACATCATCATCGAGACATAGTTGCTTGGGATGACTACTTGGCAAACATTGCAAGATTATTCATGGAGTCTCATGTTTTAAGCTTAGGAGACACTATTCATGAAATTCATCTTCTCTTTGATGAAGTTGATTCTTCTTCAATTTTTATGGAGGAACCTTTGGATCCTTTTTTTCATTCTCCACATGATCATTCATCACATTTTGACATGACTATGGATACTTTTGAGCAACATTTGGAGGAGGAACCTTTATCTTCAAAGGAGATATTGGAGTCTTTGGATCTTGTTCTACATACATCTCTACTAGGTTTTGGATTGTCATCTTCATCAGTGTGGCCTAGAACGCCTGATTTGATGGTGACAACTTTTAGGATTGACATGGAGACACATGAGAAATTTTTAGAGACTTTTTACATTTTGAGCTTTCTTATCTCATATTCCTCTAAGGAATGGGAAGACATCATGCATACACCTTTGGTTTTGTTTCTTCCCGAGGTGAGGAATGTTCTTCAAAGATCATAGTCCATCTTCTACATCTAGTTTTGAGAAGCAACCATTGGTACAATTGACTACTTAAGGGAAGGTTGCAGTCTTTCTTATCCTTTATATTTTGGAGGGGACTTCTTCCTTACATGGGATTCTATATTTTGTGGGGAAACTTGTTTTCTTTTCTCTCTTTTGGGGAGGAGTTTTGTCCCACTAGTTTTTCTCCTTTTTTTTAGTTACAAGAGATTTTTTTAATACATGGGTACCCAAAATGGCCTAGTAGTCGGGACCCATTTTTGTGTCTTTTCACCCACCTAAGCTACACTTAAGGGAGGTGTTAGTGTAGGTTTTTATTTTCCTTAGGGATTATTTATTTTTCCTCCACACATTATTAAGCTTGCTTAAGTTATATTAGAATTTTTAGGATGAGGACATGTGGCATAATCCATCAATCACATGTGTCACTCACACCCACCTTTGGGTAGTTGAGTCTCACACCCTCTTTTAGATTTATTAGCCACCTCCTATAACCATTTGTTTGTCCTTACCTAATTTGGCATAACCATGTAATTTGGAATTTACCAAGTAGGTGAAAATCCCACCTATTACGGCCAGTTGGGAGTTATTACCCCTCTTAAAATTATTTTCTCCTATTTTGATATATAAATATCTCTCACCTCTCCCTATGCAAGGTTCACTAGTTCACTTATTCATGAGTGCTAGTTCAATGTTGAGTTTGTTCACCTCTATATTCTTGATTTTATTTCCTTTAGTCATTTTGATCTTGGGTGGCTTCACAACTAAATCTAACACCATCAAATAGGTGAGGGGATCTAAAATGGGGTTGATGACATCAATTAAGGACCTATTCGTATTTAATTCATTAGAAAATCAGATACACACAATGAAAGGACTATCAACCTTGAAGCGAGTCAATTCAAATTGTGAATCTGCAAAAAAAAAAAAAATGTTGCAAGGATAGGGGTCCCGATTAAACAATACTTTGGGGAGAAAGATTAAAAATAGAAAATCAACTCCAAAATGCAATCTACAACTTGGATCTAATAGATTAAAATCAATACTGATGGAACCAAAAATTAGATTGTAGATCTGGGAAAGGAAAGACAATGTGTACCAGTCACCAAAAGTGCTTTTCTTAAGCTAACTTGGGACTCATTCGCCCAGGGGCGAATGGGTCCTGGTTTAGGGTTTGATTCCAACTTTTGCGAGCCTCTACTACAAATTTGAATCTCTCAATTTGCCTAGGTTTCAGGTTTAGAGTGTCAGAAATAATTTTTTTAATTGAGTTTCCATGAGATGACAAATTTTGCAACTTTGACAACTTCATTTTTTCTCTTCAAGAGATCTTCAAAATATCTTCCACCTAAATCTACAAACACAAATCAAGAGGGAGCAATGTTTTGTTTTTGGTGAAAGGGGGTTTCTCTTGGTCAAACCCTGTTTTGGTAATTAAACCTTGTAATGAAACAAAATAACATGAAGGAATGATGAATGAACAAATAAATTTCACAACTCACCAAACCCTTGAATGAACCTTGGAATCTAGATCTATAAATAGCATGAAATGGCTTTAATGGATGCGGATCTTGATCTTGAAACTTGATTTGAAACAATGCCTTGAATGCTTGAATGGACCATGAACTCTACATCAACATATTAGCTCCAACAACATGCATGATTCAAGAATACTTTGACATGAAAATAGGATCTTAATTGCTGCAATAAATCTTCAGCAAATATTCCTTTGAATTCCCTTGATCACAAACTTTTATATAGGAATTCTCTCTTCAAAATCTTAGATGAAACATAGTGAAATGACCTTATATTTATAGGTATATAACATTAATTTCCCAAAATTCAAATAACACAAGCCGACATGTGAATATGGATTTGAAATCATTAAAATATCACCAAAAACATAATTTAAATTTAGGTCCTAGGTCTAAGTGAGGACCCATTTGCCCATGGGCAAATGGGTCCTAGGTCACTTACCTAGGATACACATTGCTCAATGAGAAGTGTTGTGTTAAGGCATTAATGAATGTCAAGTTGTCCTATTCTTAAACTTCAATTAATTAGGCTTGGATTTGAATTAAAGGGGCCAATTAAGGAAAATTAACCTCAATTAATTAAGGGAACCCTAAATCAGTGTGAAGGTGTAAAGAGGTACACTCTACAACACTAAAATAAGGCACAATTAAGTCCATTTTATTTAATAGGGCCATCAACTCAATGTGAATATATAAAATACATATTACTACACTAAATTAAGGCATCATTAATTTCATTTTAATATTAATTCCCAAATTAAGTGTGAAAAATGGATACTTTTTCCTACACTACATTTAGCTCCCACTTTTGTGAGAGGATGACCTCGTGTCAAACTCACACTAAAGTAGACATTCAGGACACATATGTATGCAACAATTCAACAAAGATACTCAATCATACAACATCAAAGACCTAAAAGAAAAGGGAGGTGGATCAAGCCTCGACTGTCCAATATGATGTGGAACATGTCTCAGGTGTTTGTCCAAAAAAGTTCGTAGGCAGAACTCAATGTCCACTATGCAAACAACACACGCTCACTCAGGGCTAATAGAACCTTAGTTTGTCCACTAGGTGAGCCCGCATGAAAGTGGCTTAGTGATAAAGTCATGCTAGGTCTACAGGATCTCACTGTACTAACCATACCAAAGCTATCCCTTTGACAACTCCGATAGGGCGCTACACACTAAGGCTTTGAGCTTCATAAGGCCTAACAAGTTGTGTTATTTAAAGCACACTATGAACAAGGGAAATAATCTATTGGAAAGCAAGGTGTGTTATTCTTGGTGGCCTTGAAGGGAGGGGTTTGAGCTTCACAAGGTTAAAAATTTGTATTATGTTGAATACTTATAAACTAGAATGTGATATGTAAAGAGGGTGAAATCTGTATTATGTTGAACACAACAAACTAGAATGTGATATGTAAATGCAATTTTTAGATTCTAAACAAAGTAATTTTCTCATTACTCTATGCAAAAAACTGAAAATGATGTCTTGTAAATGCACTTTTGAAATCACACAATGCACTAACTTTATCAAATGAAGCTAAATATGATCAATTTCACTTAATAGAAAATTTGCAAGCTGAAACAAAAATCTGAAAAACAACAAAATAGAATGCAAAAATAAATGTTTTAATGCCCAAAAAATCAAAAAATTACTTTGATCAATGAATCATTTAGCCAAGGACAAATGGGTCCTAGGTTAGGGTTTTTTAAAATGTTTTTACAATTTTTTGAGTTGATTCCAGTGGTTTCCAGATACTGATCTAAAACAGTAAGTTATAGCTTGATTTTTTTGTGAAATTAAGGTTGAATGCAAATGCAAAATATGACAAAATGACAAACGAGGAGACCTAGTTTGATGTGAAATTTTGTTTCAATTTTCAAATGCAAATGAATGATGACGCAATGCTATGTAAATGATTTTTAAAATGATTATTTTTTTGTATTTAAAGAATGCAAAAATCTAATCCTAAAACCCTAAATGAGATGCAAAATAATGCAAGCTAAGAAACCCTAAATGAGATTCAATTCAATGCAATGCAATGCAAATGAATGCAAAATCTAGATCTAGGGCTGGAATAGACTCCAAAATCATAAAGATACAATGTTCAAAAGTCGGGTTCACCAAAATGAAATGAAGAAAAATAGGTGAGGGGATCCAAAATGGGGTTGATAACCTTAATTATGGACCTATTCTTCTTCAATTCACTAGGAAATGAGATCCACACAATGACAATACTATCAACCTTGAGGCGAGTCAAGTCAAAGTGTGAATCTGCAAATTTCCTTTTTTTGCAAGGATGGGGGTCCTGATTAAACAACACTTTGGGGAGAAAGATTAAAAATAGTAAATAAACTCCAAAATGAAATATAAAGCTTGGATCTAATAGATTAAGCTTAATACTAATGGAACCAAAAATAAAATTGCAGATCTGAGAGAGGAAAGATGATGTACACCAGTCACCAAAAGTGATTTTCTAAAGCTAACCTGGGAATCATTCGCCCAGGGGTGAATGGGTCCTAGTTTAGGGTTTGATTCCATGTTTCGGGAGCCTCTGCTATAGATCTGAATCTCTCAATTTGCCCAGGTTTCAAGTTTGGAGTGCCAAAAATAAATTTTGTAATTGAGTTTCCATGAGATGACAACTTTCTTGAAAACTTTTGCAACTTTGACAACTTCAATATTGCTCTTTAAGAGATCTTCAAAATATCTTCCACCTAAATCTACAAATACAAATCAAGAGGGAAAAATGATTTGTTTTTGTTGAAAGGGGGTTTTCCTTGGTCAAACATTGTTTTGGTAATTAAACCTTGTAATGAAATAAAATAGCATGAATGAATGATGAATGAACAAAGTAATGTCATAGTTCACCAAACCCTCGAATGAACCTTGGAATATAGATCTGCAACTAGTATGCAATGGGTTCAATGGATGTGGATCTTGATCTTGAAACTTGAGTTGAAATAATGCCTTGAATGCTTGAATGGATCATGAACTCTACATCAACATATTAGCTCCAATAACATGCATGATGCAAGAAGACTTTGACATGACAATAGGATGTTGATTTCTGCAATAAATCTTCAATAAATCTTCCTTTGAATGCTCTTAATCATAAAATTTTCTATATGAATGCTCTCTTCAAAATCTTAGATGAAACATAGTGAAATGACCTTATATTTATAGGTATATAACATTAATTTCCCAAAATTCAAATAACACAAGCCGACATGTGAATATGGATTTGAAATCATTAAAATACCACCAAAACATAATTTAAATTTAGTTCCTAGGTCTAAGTGAGGACCCATTTACCCATGGGTGAATGGGTCATAGGTCACTTACCTAGGACACACATTTCTCAATGAGAAGTGTTATGTTAAGGTATTAATGAATGTTGGGTTTTCCTTTTTGGAAAATGCAATCAATTAGGCTTGGATTTGAATTAAAGGGGCCAATTAAGTCAAATTAACCTCAATTAATTAAGGGATCCCTAAATAAATGTGAAAGTGTAAAGCGGTACACTCTACAACACTAAAATAAGACACAATTAAGTCCATTTTATTTAATAAGGACCTAAATGTAATGTGAATATGTAAAATGCATATTACAACACTAAATTAAGGCATCATTAAGTTTATTTTAATATTAATTCCCAAATTAAGTGTGAAAAAGGGATAATTTAAATCCTATACTACATTTAGCCCACACTTTAGTGAGAGGATGACCCTATGTCAAACTCACACTAAAGTAGACATGCAAGGCATATATGTATGCAACAATGAAGAAGATAATCAATCATACAACATCAAAGACCTAAAAGAAAAGGGAGGCGAATCAAGCCTTGATTGTCCAACGTGATGTGGAACAAGTCTCAGATGTTTGTCCAAAACATTTGCAAGTAAAACTCGATGTCCATTATGCGAAAAATGCATGCTCACTCCAGGCTAATGGAACCTCGGGTCATCCACTAGGTGAGCCCACAAGAAAGTGGCTTAGTGAGAAAGTTATGCCAGGTCTACAGGATCTCACCGTACTAACCATACCAAAGCTATCCCTCTGACAACTCTGATAGGGCACCACACACTAAGGCTTCGAGCTTCATAAGGCCTGACAAGTTGTGCTATGCTAAGCGTACTATGAACAAGGGAAAGGCTCTACTAGCAAGAAAGGTGTGTTATGCTTGGTGGCCTTGAAGGGAGGGGTTTGAGCTTCACAAGATTAACAAGTTGTATTATGCTAAACACTTATAAACAAAAATACAAGGTTTATTCAAAGGGATCTTTCTTAGTTCATGTAAGGTCTCTTCTTAGGGAACATCATGCCTAATGTCTCCAAGAGAGGAAAAGTCCAAGATAAGAGAATTACAACTTAGGGAATGCAACACGTAACATCACCACTAAGAGGAAAGTTATCTGCCAAGAAATATCATGCTCTCAAAAGACATCAAATCCAATGACACAACCAAGAAAAGGATGCATCACAAGAAGAAAGAAAATCACAAAAAGAAACATGAGTGTTGATGTATGCCCCCACTTTAAAGAAATTGCTAACACCATTGTTGTGAGCAATTTTCTTTAAATTAGCCAATGAAGAAGACATGAAAGCTTATTCAGAAAGCCCTATGCCAAGTCATATGTTCCTGATTGAAACTACATCATGAAAAAGATGAAGGGGTTTCCCCAAAAAGCACATAAGGGATCTACAGATTTGGGGTCAATATATCTTTTCTACAATGTGATTATAGAGCTTGGAAACTTCATCATTCCCCAAATACTCATAGAACAGGAAGAATGACACATAGAGAGCGAAAAAAAAGAAAAAGCTTTTGGGTCAACATGGAAGAGGCCTAAATGTCTCGATGCCTTGTGTCATCCCCAAAAGGAAAACACAAGACGAATGAAAAAAAAATGTTTATGACAAAAAGAAGAATGTAGCTACTAATAGAGGAATGCACATAAATAGAGAGATAAAACAGTATGTGGGGATCACATTACACACATGCTATCACACAAAGAACATGCAAAAGAAAATAAATAAAAATACTAGTAAGGAACATGCAAGTCACTCGATAATAGGTTGTATGTATCCCAATCTTGATCAGTATATACGAAATTAGGACAACTAGCCAAAGGGAGAACATCAAGTTTTGAAACTAGGACAAGGCTATCTAATCCCTTGCCTCCACTAAGTGCAGGACAATGATGAGCTGAGATAAATGATGAGAATGAGCTCCTTGCAATAAATAAAATGATTTGCAATGAATGTTAAACATATAATAGTGAGCATACTAGGATCCTACAACTATTACATGGCGAGGAGCAAAGTTCATGCTTTTAGTCAAGATGGATCCCTAGGGGATCTAAATTTATTTAATATTCCCTTTAAAAGACAACAATTATCAATTGATGTCCAAAGAATCTATGATAGGCACAATTTGATTTATTTTGGTAAGTTTTCTTTTCGGTTAGATTTTCACGTTTAGGTGGTAAGGTGATTAATCCCCAATGTAAAAGAGTGTAAAAGGCCTCCTTAGTCTTGGACATCTTTAATAGTTCATCAACAGATTCAAGACCATCATATGTCTCTTATAGCTGAAATTTTTGATCTTATAGCTGAAATTTTTGATGTGCATGCAATTTCGGCTTCTTCTTCTTTGGTTTGATAATAGTTTGGTCACCACTTTCCTCTTTTAACTACATGTCCTTTCCTTTTTCAAAAAAGGATGTGTTAGGAGTAGTAAAGTGATCATAATTTGTGTTTTATTTTCTCTTATACATGGGAGATGTATTGGAAGTTGGTCGAGGGGGAGGAAAATTGTTATTAATGAGATGGATCAAGGCACATATAAACTCTATTCCTTGTTCATGCTTAAGCATCGTTTATATGTTCCCTATGAGAGGAATGACACTAGCAACAATAGGTTTGGTTCTCACAAAGTCTTGCAATTTTTTTAATTCTTCATTTAGCCTTCTTATGTTTCTTTGCAAGACATGAGCAAGATCATGCATATTTTTTGTAGGTAGGGAAGTCATTGGAAATGAGGTATGAAGGCTATGATCCATAGAGGGTTGATTATCAACACTATTAGTGAAAGAGTTGGAGAACCTAATATTCATGAAGAATGGTGTATCACGAGATGACATGAGTCTCGAACTATATCTCAAAACAATATTGCTAATAGGACACCAAGTTGTAAAGCCCATACAAGTTTCACAAACTCAATGTAAACCCAAAATGGAAGAGGGTGAAATACAATGCAATGACCTAGAATGCACTATGTAAATGCAATTTTCAGATTGTAAACAAGGTAATTTTTTGATTACTCTATGCAAAAACCTAAAAATGATGTTTTGTAAATGCAATTTTGAAATCACACAATGCACTAACTTGATCTAATGAAGCCAAATATGATCAATTTCACTTAACAAAAAATCCACAAACTGAAAGAAAAAAATAAAAAGAACAAAATAGAATGCAAAAACAAATGTTTTAATGCCCAAAAAATTAGGAACTGACCTTGATCAAGGATTCATTCGCCCAGGGGTGAATGGGTCCTAGATTAGGGTTTTTAAAAATATTTTTACAAATTTATGAGTTGATTCCAGTGGTTTCCAAATTTTCATCTAAAATAGTACGTTATAGTTTGAATTTTTTATGAAATTAAGATTGAATGCAAATGAAAAATATGAGAAAATGACAAATTAGGTGACCTAATTTGATGTGCAATTTTTTTTCAATTATCAAATGCAAGCGAATGATGATGCAACACTATGTAAATGATTTGCAAAATGACTAATTTTGTAGGATTTAAAGAATGAAAAAATACAATCCTAAAATCTTAAATGAGATGCAAACTAATGAAAGTTAAGAAAACCTAAATGAGATTCAATTCAATGCAATGCAATGCAAACGTATGCAAAATCTAGATCTAGGGCTGAAATAGACTCCAAAATTAGAAAGATACAAAGCTCAAAAGTCGAGTTCACCAAAATGAAATGAAGAAAAATAAGTGAGGGGATCCAAAATGGGGTTGATGTCCTCAATTAGGGACCTATTCTTCTTCAATTAATTAGGAAATGAGATCCACACAATGAAAGGACTATTAACCTTGAGGTGAGTCAAGTCAAAGTGTGAATCTGCAAATTTCCTTTTTTTGCAAGGTCGAGGGGCTTGATTAAACAACACTTTGGGGAGAAATATTAAAAATAGAAAATCAACTCCAAAATGCAATCTATAACTTCGATCTAATAGATTAAGCTTAATACTATTGGAACCAAAAATTAGATTGTAGATCTGAGAGAGGAAAGATGATGTGTACCAGTCACTAAAATTGCTTTTTTGAAGCTGACCCAAGACTCATTCGCCCAAGGGTGAATGGGTCCTAGTTTAGGGTTTGAATCTCTCAATTTGCCCAAGTTTCAGGTTTAGAGTGCCATAAATAAATTTTGTAATTGAGTTTCTGTGATATGACAACTTTCTTAACAACTTTGACAACTTCAATTTTTATCTTCAAGATATCTTCCACCTAAATCTACAAACACAAATCAAGAGGGATTTTTTTTTTGTTTTTGGTGAAAGGGGGTTTGCCTTGTTTAAATCCCATTTTGGTAGTTAAAACTTGTAATGAAACAAAATAGAATGAAGGAATGATGAATGAACAAAGCAATGTCACAACTCACCAAACCCTTGAATGAACCTTGGAATGTAGATTTGCAACTAGCATGAAATGGATTCAATGGATGTGGATCTTGATTTGAAATAATTGTTAGGAAACTTGCAGCCATCTAATGACAATTTCCACATAACCCAATATAGAGATCTATGCAAATAAGTGATAAAAATCTACATGCAAGAGAATAAACAACATACCCATCAAAGATGACACAAGATATACCCTGGAAAAACCCTCAAGAGGGAAAAAAACCCAACCTCCAAAAGCATCCACACTCCATGTATTATTCAACAATGAAAAACCCATTACAATACATCTTTAGAGACTCCATGAACACTTATGAAACAAGCTATCCATGCACTCCATGTGACCAAACATATAACCACACATCCCATGCCATGCTTCAAACCCTCACACATGCACTAGCTCAACTTACTAACCTGCAACAAAATCTCCAATCCTAAACAACTAACCTTGTGGTTGCTTTTATAGAAGCAAGCTCCTAGAAAACCACCAAGTGGTATTACATAAACCATGTGCCCAAAACCATGAACTTACAAAATCATGTGACCCCACATTTAATATTGGGTACTTTATTATATTTTATTTTTCCTAATATTAAATAATTAAATTTTACAATTAAGTCCCAATGTTACATACAACATAAAGTGGCCCCAACATTATCACTCCTAGTGATGCACATCCATCTAGGTACCCCTAGGTGCACCACACACATAATAAAAAATTAAACATTATAAGCATTATGCAAGGTGTACAACACCTCATTCTAAAAATCTCCTACTTGTTGTATACATTACATAAGGGGGTAACAAGTAAGCTCAAACATCAAGATAATAAACTCCATAGGGAACATGTACCATCCTGGAATCCAAGTGCTCCATGTCCTCCATAAAGATACCTATAATGAGAACCAAGGTGACCACCATCTCATCCATGAATGGTCTCATCCTCCACCATGCCAATGCACTAAGATAAGAACACATCCAAAGAGATGTCACACTAACTGCCACAAAGAAGCATAAACCTGCCTCAAACTGATATCCCAAACACAAACACTCAATCCAAAGGAAATGAATATGCACCAGTAGCTATCAAGAATAAATCACCATATTTGAAATGACACCCACAGAAAATGCTAACACATCCAACTATCCATACCTCCAAGGTATACAAAACATAGTAAACCCATGCCACCGATCATATCCACCCATAACCTGCAATTACAAACTCCATGTGCAAACCTGTCAAAGAGTGACATACACATCCAGGAGCTCCCATTGCATGGGCAATGTTCAGATGAATGCAAACCTAGAATGAGCGCATTCAACGCGCCGCTTTGTTAACATTCCAAAAATAAGGCACCATCACAAGTGATAAGGGCATACCAAGTCTACTAAGAACATCACATAGAAGATGTAAACATGTATTACCGAGGAACATCCATAATGATATGCAAAACTTATAAACCAAACACCTATAGCATGTCCTCCTATACCTCAATAATACATTGATTCCTCAATAATACCCCAACTGAAAATCCTCAACAAAATCCATAACACCCAATCTCATGGATTGAGTACAACATATGAATCAATGTAACAATGCCAACATACATATAAGCCTCTCTAACAAGAAGATCAAACTCAAAGTAACCATCCCCATAACTGGAAATATCCCACAAACCATCTCCTAACAATCCTCAAATGCACAAGGAGATAACCATGCTATAACATCCCTCAAATGAATCCTCCAGAACTAACTAATTATAGCTCAAGATTCATATCTATGAAAGATAAAGCATATAAACTCATGCTAAACCATACTCAAATGAGTATCCATAATCAACATGAATCAACTCAATCCCATGAGAATCAAAGCACAAAACATAACACATTTGAAAAATATAATGGGCAAATACCTCTCAAATCATAACCTGTTGAGTAGACCAAGAGTTGGGAATGAGAATGTTCCTCCAAGATATCCAATCCATCATGACTCAACCAAGAACACTCTTCTCATAGGTCCATGTTGAACTCACATCCAATCAAGGTGTAGGCCCCTTAGACTTTCTGCTAATCTCATCAAGAGTAACCATCTTAACATATGTCTCTAATCACAAAAGAACTCAAGCCTCACCTAAGTCTCCATGTATCCATGAGCACCTGTAATCAATCAATCCATGCTAAACTCCAGGAAAATGATCAAATTAATCAATACAAAGATAACCAACCGAGATAAAAAACATAGCTCCAACTACCAAATCATGAGCATAAACATGACACCATGATCTCACATCTTCTCAAAAGAAGATCACATTCTTAAATCATCATAA